>ML780809.1:924499-944887 GCA_009831015.1 Picea engelmannii
ATTTCATTCCTTGTGGAAGCCCCATTATTAATACCTTCATGATGATTGTGGCCTTCATGAAGCATAAAAGAAATTAGAAAAATAATGATCAAATACTGTAAAATAAATTCAATTATTAAAATAAACATTCAAAACATTACATGATCTACAATACATAAATAAATTGAGTACCTTGACGATTTCTATTATATTCCAACCTCCATAGGTGAGGTGCCATTCACTAGTCTCTTTTTTCCCATTTAAAAGTTGTTTTTCAGTAGTACGATACCTGTGGTTCTTAGGGAGAAGGTGCCTATACTCATCAAACACCACCTTTCCTAAACTTTTTGAATGAAGATACTTCATTTTAGGGCCACAAACTGGACATGCAAATTTACCCTTTGTTTGAAGACCTACAATAAATGGATTAATGTCAATTATACGATGAGATTATTTAAAAATTAAACATACACCATGATAACATTAAAAAATTATATAGTATTAAAGAGCCATATTAGAATGCTACATACCAGAAAAATGTGTTAGTCTAGGGGCATCATGAATTGTCCATAAAAGTATTCCACGAAATTTAAATTTCTTCTCCCCGGTTGGTTTACATATGTCATACATTGTGATGCCAACCCATAACTTTAGTAGCTCATCGATAAGAGGCTCGATATATACATTCATATCTTTAACCTGGTACTTACCTAATTGTTTGAAATTACACATAATTACTATAGGAATGATATCATGTAATATATATATAAGTAAATAAATAAACAAAAGATATTATGCAAAAATTGAAACAAATGAAAATGTTACATTCAAAAAATTAATGTGAACAAATACCTAGAACAATCATTGTCAACATTATGTGCTCCCTCTTTATTGACATCCGAGGATGAATGTTATTGTTGATAACAAAAATAGGCCACACTGATTAAATATACCTAAGCTCTCTGAATGGATTAACACCGTCAACTTCCAATGAAAGCCTAACATTACGAGGTTCATCTTTGAAATCTGCCCATTTTTCCTCAATTTCCCTAAATGCAGAACCATCGATAGACATTCAAAGAAAACCATCTTCACTTCTTCTATGTGCATGGTAATCCATAAATTGTGCTATGCTTTCACACCTGAAAAATCGTTGAAAATGTGGAATTATGGGAATACGACGAAGAACCTTTCGAGGCACCCTTTTTTTTACTTGATCGGTTCGATATCTACTGATAAGACATTGCAGACATTTTGTTTTCAAAGCATGTTTTGCATAATATATAATATGGTCATTAGGACATGCATCTATAGTTTGCTAATCCATTCTAATGTCTTTCATAATGGCATGCAAACCTCGATATGTGCGAGGTAAAATATTTGACAATGGTAACAAAAATTCACCTAACAATCTACAACATAACAAATAACTAGTTAATGTAAAGAATATTAATCATAAAAATTGCATTCTTATTTTACACATTAATTAACATTAAAAACAAATAGAAAAAAATCAACATTTGTGTATAATATGAGATGAAACATATTACATACCGTGGGATCTGTGTCATACAAGTGTTCGACAAATTATTCATAACCTTTAAGTTCACTAGCAGCAATGTAGTGGAGAGGATATTTGCTCTTGATCCTTCATAAAGTCGTTTATTTGCCTTTTCTAATAGAGGTTCATCATAAATACCAGCATTGTCCACATCCTCATCCGACTGCGAAAACAAATCTTAGATCATTTGATTTGTCCCATCATTTTCTTCCATGGGATCATTAACTTGATTTGTCCCATCATCTTCTTCCATGAGATCCTCATTTGCTTGGTCATGATGTTCCTCAGCTTGTACAACATCATTTCTACTAATACTTGGTGCAATATTCTGCGGAAATTTAAAGGGCAACTCTAACTTTATAATTACAAACAATCATGCAAAATTAGTGTATACTATAACAAACATCCAAACAATATATATACATATATACAATTTTATATAAAATTGACAATATAAAAATAGATAATGAATATATAGCTAATTACCATGGGATGATATTCATTCGATCCACCATCAATCTGCCCATATTTCCTACAATGTTTTGTAGTTGTTGCTATTAAAATTCTTACGAGACATATGAGGCAACATTTTTTGCAAGGGAAATAACATCTACCATCACCCTTTTCACTCACTTTACTTTTTTCCTCACCTTTAACTATATTCTGCTACATTCTTCTGCATAAATTCCAGACAAAAATACCCTTCCAGAACCGTTATTGTTATAGCAAGATTGTTGCAACATCTTTAAATCGTCAAATATTTATAGGTCAATTAGGTCACTGTCGTCGCAATTGCGATGACAGTGACCTAAATATTTCTTTTCTTTTTACCTATTTATTTGTTATATTTAGGTCACTTTGTCAAAGAGTGTAATGGTTATAACGGTCATATCGTCACTCTTGTGATGAACGTTGACTATATCAATTTAGACTTTGTCAAAATGTATAATGGTCCATATGGATAGTATCAAAAAGTTTAACGGTCAATAGTGAGCACAAAAATTGCGATGAATACACAAGTTCCTCGAAATAGAGACAATAGTCCACCATCTTAATGATCATCGCAAAACGAACAAAAGTTTGGTTCCATCGATAGAGTGACAAAGACAGGGTGGCGATGACAGTGACCTAATATTTCTTTTCTTTTTACCTATTTATTTGTTATATTTAGGTCACTTTGTCAAAGAGTGTAACAGTTATAACAGTTATATCGTCACTCTTGTGACGAACGTTGACTATATCAATTTAGACTTTGTCAAAATGTATAATGGTCAATATGGATAGTATCAAACAATGAAGCGGTCAACAGTGAGCGACGAAATTGCGACGAATACACAAGTTCGTCGAAATAGAGACAATAGTCCACCATCTTGATGATCATAGAAAAACAGATGAAAGTTTGGTTCCGTCAATAGAGCGACGAATACATGATGGATTTAGAATAAAATTGAAAAATTGAACTTTTTCTCTTGAATTTTGTGACGAAAGAGTACTTTCGTCGCAAGTAGTCGTCGCAATTTTTTCAATATGTAGTAGTGTCTCGGGTTAAAATCCGCACAATATCGCCTCATAAATTCGGTACTATTCATGGTTAATTATGGTGGGGTACTTTTAAGATGTCTTGAATGTGAAGATGCAAACAAAGTTATGAAAGAGATCCACGTTGGTCCTGTCGGTGAACATTTTGCAGGAAACACCACCTCTCATAAGATATTGAAAGCTGGTTATTATTGGCCCACCTTGTTCAAGGACGCTCACACATATGCTAGAAACTGTAAAACTTGTCAAATAAGCATTGGTAGGGAGAAGAGAGCAGTTGTCCCACTTCAACCGGTGGTCATTTCTAGACCTTTTGAGAAATGGGGGTTAGATATCATAGGAGATATTACACCAAGATCTTCAAAACAACACAAGTGCATACTTATTGCCACCAATTATTTCACGAAATGGGTAGAGGCCATCCCTCTGACTCATGTAAACGAGAAGGTGGTAATCCAATTCATAAAACAAAAACTAATCACAAGGTTCGACATCCCTTATATTCTTGTTTTTGACAATGCAGCTTATTTTTCTTCCACCCTATTGAAAAAGTTTTCTCTAGACAAAGGAATCACAGTTAGATACTCTGAAAATTATTATCCATGGGGAAATGGAGTGGCATAATCAACTAATAAGAACCTGGTAAGAATATTAAAGAAAACAGTTGCAAGCGACCAAATAAATTGGCATAACCTACTCCATAACGCCTTATGGGAAGATAGAGTTACACCCAAGGAATATGTAGGGAATTATCCTTACTTTCTAGTATACAAACAAGAATCCATTCTCCCGAATGGGCTATACCTTCCATCTCTTCAACTTGCTTAGGAGTCCATAGGGAAGCCCTCATCAATCTTACAACAAATAATTGACACCCTTCTCATGTTAGAAGAAGAAAGGGAGAAAGCTAAGTCAAATTTCATAGCCCATCAACAGATAGTTAAAAGGTGGTTTGATAAGCATAAGGCTAAAGAGAAGAATTTTGAAGTAGGAGACTTATTCCTAAAGTGGGACAGAGAAAATGAGCCTAAAGTAAAACATTCTAAGTTTTCGAATCTATAGCTCAACCCTTTCTAGGCAGCCAAGAAGATAGGGTCGGGCACATATCGACTACAAAATGTGAGGGGGGAACCTGATGCTCTCCCATAGAATGGACAAGCCCTAAAACAATACTTTCATTATATATATATATATATATATATATATATATATATATATATATATAATATCTTCTATGTTATTTCAGATATGACGTTTTACCTTTTGCATTTTTTTGCATTCTTTTTGTTTTATCTTCTGCGATTTTTTCTTTTAATTTTTTGGAAAGATTGTGTTTAGCAAGAAAATGGTTGACCTCAAATAATGCGACATAGCGAACTCTCTTCCTAACTCGATGCTCACATACAAACACAAGAAACGCTGAGGGAATTGCGGTTGTTTCAAGGGATTCTCTATCTAACCTACGCAGATGAACAACTCTGGAGAAATGTGGAAGTGTCTTCTTAGTGTTCTGGTAAAAACCTTAAGGGAAATATGGTAACATGGATGGGACTAAATGTACCTCAAAGACAGAGCTAGTAAGTTCCACCTTAATCATCTCATCTTGCAAATAACAAACATCCTCCTCTTCCGCTCACTCTCGACATTCTACTGAAATATAGTCAAGTATATAAAATGAGTACAAAGTGGGAGAGGGTATGCATATATCTCCACTAGGGCTATGGACACCCGCTGGTAGTGGAGCAAGGTCTATGACATCAAGGTGACTTCATCGAGGCTATGGATGCTCACTGGTAGTGAAGCAACACCGTAGCAAATTAATAATGGTAACTAAAAGGCATAGTTCCAGTGAATGCTTACTGGACTCTTGTAAAAAAGGGGCATGAGTAAAGGTTACAGGAAAATATGGTGGAATAAAGGTTAAAAATCCCCACAGGCAGGCCTAGGTGTATTGACCAGGGAAATTCCGAATGCAAGGATAAAATAGGCTCTAATGAAAACCAGTTAGGTCCCTAATCATCTTTTGCATCATCCAAGCCATATGAAGGAACACATTTTCTTCTTTCACCCAGTGAGTCGCCATTTGTTGAGCAGTTAACACACCCTAAAATACTATGTCAAATTTTTAGTCTTTGGGTACCACTTAATTTTGCTCTGCTTGAATTTGATTTTCTTTTCATAAATGTTGTGAATTTTCATGTTCTCTTAAGTATTCAGGTTTGTTTAACTATATGAAAATCCATGAATTAAAAGGGATAACACTTAAGTAAGGAATCAATAGCTAAAACGTTTCACCCGAGGCGCTCAAGATTCAACATCGAAAGGAATTAAGAGGTGAAAAGGAAACACTTGGAAAGACTCAATCGTCGAATGTTGATCTTCATTGGTATTGATGAAAGAGAAGTTTGGTTTAATGACAAATATCACACACAGACCTCACCAATAGTTGATCCCTATTCAATATCAACACAAGGCTAAGGGAGTGGAAAAGGGAGAAGCAAACAATTTCGTCGATAGTTGATACCCGATGCGCCTGTCAAAATTAGAGAAAATTGAATCACGATGAACATTGCGACCATGCTAAAGAGTTTTCCCCAATCATCGATTCTTGAAGCGTTTCGACATCAACGAAATTTTTAAGAAGCTAACCCAAAGGAGAATGCATGATAGGTTTATCCCCGATACCTTTTCGGTATCGGCAAACCCAGTTTTTGTTTTGAACGCACAACTTGAAGAAAGCCCTGACCCTGATTAACATACATGAATTAAGTCATCGGTCTTTAAACGCCACGTGTCTTTTCACGAATGGAGAAACCGTACAACCTGGATCAACCCCGAGTCACTTTGGTTCCTTAGGTCCAAGTCACACCTCTGAGTCAGTTTTCCATGTCAGCAACGTACGATGAAGTTGATCGGCATCAAATATTTTCGACGAAAGGATATCAACGCTAACATCCTTAGCACATCATCGATCCCTGATTCACCCACTCAAAAGCGACATGATGGGACGTTTTAGAGCTAGATATGATTAGATTCTGAGCTTTTAATTTGTTAATTAATACCAAATATCACATTAGTTGTGACCTCGTGTGTGAATCAAAATAGTCATTTAGAATTACCGATTCAACACACCACCCTTCGTGCCTCCACCGTCAACCCACGATGAATTTAAGTTTCAGAGATTCAACAATAGATTTTTTTGAACTCCACTCATCACCTGAATTAATTGGTTGATACGACGATGTAAGTTCTTTCCCTGTTTAAATTCTCTTGGGCCATTGTAAAGGAAATATTTTGCGCGTAGAGTTACAGAGCATCCAGAGAAGCCATCAATAAATTCAAAAGCTTTCGATACCTCATGAGTATCAAAACAACTAGGTTTAGCAAGCATTACAAGTATGTACAAGTCTGAATTTTCAAGCTTTCACTTCATATATATGTTTGTGTTCAGTGTTGCTCTATACACAGTCTCTAAACGATTTGTTTCGATTGCGGGAACCATTCCTCCAATAAATCCAACCACTAGTCGATCGTCGAGGGTGCCCAAGATGAAAGAACCAGAGGTCAAAGAAGGCTCTTCTCCAGGGTTGGTGTTGGCATATGGGTAGACCCAGGTTTCAGCTCCAAGAGCACACCAACAAGCCCTAACTACTAGCCCTTTCGGCAACACCTGCGAAGTAGATGTAGTCTCACCCGAAGCAGTTATGAGGGGGTTGCAGGACATAGATGTCTATAGCCAAAGGGAATATCAAGTGGATCTAACACAAGAACAACACAACATTCATATATCACTTATCAATTTAGATCTATTCTGCACATCTACTTATCATATCTAAAGCAGTAATTCAATCACAGTATATCAATGACAAATACCAAAATACCAATCACACACAACACAAATATATGTGGTTCACCCTCTCTCTAGGGATGCATCCACATAACTGTGCTATCATACATTGGGGTAAAGAATACTATTCTTGTTTTCACTCTTAGCTAGCAGATCTTCTCTCTTCTCCTCTCTTTCTCTCCTCTCGCTATGCACCTAGCTGCAGGGTTGATCTTCGCACTTAGCTGAAGATCTTACAATACTAGAAGGCTCTCACACTTAGCACTTCTCTCTCATAATACAATAATCACTCACATCAACAATGATAACGTCTCTTGATACCAAACCGATCTAGATCCTCTTGACCTCTATTTATACATTACGATATCTCATCGACAACCTTAGGCCAAAACCTAGGTGTCCAAAACCCTAGATACCAAAACCCTAGATGTCTAAAACCCTAGGTCAATTTGATCCATATTTTCAGGGCTTCACCATCTTGTCTTTTCTTCCTTCTCGTGCGGTGCTCCAAAGCATCTATCAATGGATTTCTCTGCTTGCTGGGTCATCCACAATCCTTCTTCCTTTCTTATTTTTCATTACCGATCTCCTCACTCAACGAATTTCTTTCTCGGGCTTCGCTCCATCTTTTCTACCCTTTTGCTCACTTCGACCTAGTATTGGTCACTGTGTCTTCATCGAACTTATCATTTCACCTTTTCTTCCTTGATCTCCACTTCCTTTAGAAACCTAGGGCCAATAGGCCCCCAACACTCACCTGTGACTCATCCCGAGGCACTTCGATTTGACTCTTTTGTTGTTCTTTAACTTCAGTCTATGAAATGCAGCCTTTGCTTTCTTCTTTATGCCTCCTTTTCCTCCTTGTGCATACTATATTTTCCATGTCTGGTACCCAAATTCAAATTCACCTAGTACCTAGACCCTTGATCTTCTTGATTTTACTAAGAGCTGCGAGGCAGCTAGTTGTCATAGTAAAACTTCAGCCAACTCCCATTCACTAATCCTTCCTTCCATTCTCCATTCAACGTCTTCAATTATAGCTCCCCCCTCTATAACATAAGCAATCTCATATGGCCCTAGCCAATGAATTCTAAACTTCCCAGGATGCTTGATGAACTTGTTGTCATAAACCAGCACTAGATCTCCTTATCTAAATGCCTTCTTCTTGATTTTCCTGTCATGGTAGGACTTCTCTCTTTCCTTCTGTACTTGCTGATGGAATCCTACAATAAATATGTCTTCTTCAAGTTTGACCAACTGCGCAAGCCTCTCTTGAACAACTCCAATATCATCCATACCTGTAAAGGCAACAATTCTCGGGCTTGGTACCAAATACTCCATTGGAACAACAACTTCAAGACCATAAACCAAATTAAAAGGGGTTTGCTTTGTTAACTTCTTGCAAGTGGTTCTATAGGCCCATAATACTATTGGTACTCTTAAATCCCAATCATCCCTATTCACAAAAAAAATCTTGGTTAATGTTGTTTCCAAAATCTTGTTGAATGCTTCAACTGTCCTATTGGCTTGTAGATGGTATGATGTGCTCTTCTGATGGTGGACTGCAAATTTGTCAGTCATGGATTCATCTATATTATTGATGAAATGTGTACCTTGATCACTCATAAGTATCTTTGGGCATCGAACCCTAGTTATAATGTCATCGAATATGAAGCATGCAGTTGTAGTTGCACTATAGTCCTTGACTGCTCTTGCTTCAGCCCATCTGGTCAAATACTCTGGCACACTGATGATGTACCTTGCTCCTGTACACTTTCCTAGTGGGTTTATAGGTCCAACGAAGTTAATTGCCCATTTATCAAATTCTTGTAGGGTCATTTGTGGTGCTAATGGAATTTCATCTCTTCTAGATGGTTTCCCCACTCTTTGGCATACATCACAGGCTCTGGAATAGTCTTTAGCATCTATGTGTAAGGTAGTCCACCAAAGGCTAGATCTAAGAACCTTCTACGTAGTTACTTTACATGCATAATGTCTTCCTGCGATGCCTTCATGAGCTTCTGCAAGGATCAGCGAACGTTCTACCTCCATAACACACCTTCGCAATATCTCATCCAGACCCATTTTGTATAGATGTCTAGATATAAGTGAGAAGTCTGTAACATGCACTACTAGTTGTTTCCTCTATGGAATTGTATACTCACTAGGTTCCATTCTTGTTGACAGTAACTGGACTATTTCTATGAAGTGATCATCAATCTTTCTAATGGCTAGTAGTTGTGCATTCGACAATGTATCTTCCAAATTAGTGGGTTCTTCTCCATGTTCCAACCTCAACAAGTGGTCAAGACCCTTGTTCATTCTTCCTGGTTTTACTATGATCTCAAAGTCATACTCCTAGAACAACATAAGCCATCTGCATATTCTTCCCCCCGACACTAGCTTGTTGACTAGGTATTTCAGCATGGAGTGATCAGTAAACATTTTAAAGTGTCCTCCCAACAAGTAGTGCCAAAATTTCTGCAGTCCATACACCATAGCTAACCCTTCCCGCTCAGTGGTGGTGTAGTTAATCTTAGCAGTTTATAGCTTCTTGCTAGCAAAATATAGAGGGTGATAAATATGTCCTTCTCCCGTCTGTGCTAATACAACTCCTAAAGTAATGGAAGATGCATCAACATGTACATGAAACTCCTTGGCCCAATCTAGAAAAAATAAATGGGCGCAGTAACCATTTTTTGTTTCAGTGTGTCGAAGCTCTACTCGCATTCTTTAGTCCAACTAAATTGATAATCCTTTTTCAACAGCTTCTCCATGGGTGTTGTAATCTGAGCATATCCCTTAATGAACTTTCTGTAGTAGCTTGTGTGTCCCAGCGCAGTGCGGAGCTGTTTAACTGTTGTAGGAGGGGGTAGATCAACTATAATACCAATCTTGGATGGATCTACCAACAATCCTTGCCGACATACAACGTGTCCTAACAAAACTCCAAATAGTGAGAAGAAAATGCATTTCTTCAGATTCAAGGCAATTTGAAACTGGCTTCATTTTTCCAACATTAGCCTTAGACATTCAATATGATTCTTTAATAAACTAAAAACAGTCCAATCATCAAAATATGCTTCTAAAAATTTATGCAAAAATTCTTTGAACGCTTCAACCACCACTCTGGAAAATATGGTTGGGACATTCTTTAATCCGAATGGCATTACTATGTACTGATAGGATCCTCATTCTATTGCAAATGTAGTCTTGTGGTGATCTTCCTTGGTGATCCGGATCTGATGGTATCCTGAAAATCCATCTATAAAAGAATATACCTCTTGGCCTCCCACGTTATCTAACACTTTGTCAATGAATGGTGTAGGGAAGAGGCCATGTAAGAAAGCATCATTCAACTTCCTGAGGTCTACACATATTTTGATCTCTCATGTCTTCTTTTCTTGTACCACCATAGGGCTAATCCACTCTAATTCTTCCACATGTTCTATAATCCCTGCTTCCATCATTCTGTCAAGCTCAATCTTCACTTTCTCCTTATATTTAGGGTTCAATCTGTAAGGTCTCTGTTTGATTGGTCTAGCATCTGGTTTTAAAGGGATCCCCATCTCTCCCATAGGCCCTTTAATGCCCTTCATATCAATTAACTTGGTTGGAAACAAGTCTTGATATTCATGCAGCAACTCAATAATCTTTTCAATGGTAGCAACATCCCAATAATATCCAACATTGGCAAGCTTCAATGTCTCCTCTGTTTCAATATTGACTTTCTTAATCTTGATTGGTTGTCCAATAAATGGTAACTCAACTCCTGGCCCTTCCACATCTCTCTGGCCTTTTGTTTCTATGATGTTCACCTTCCTTAGATCATCGTCTTCATCGACATTGATGTTGTAACAACCTTGCAATTTCTGGAGAGGCACATTCCATTCATCCTCTTCTTGTTCTAAGGGGAGGCTAGATAACTCCTCGAATACTTTCTTTCTAACAATCTACAGTGCTTGATCTACTGAAGGAAATTGGCTTTCAAATAAAAAGGTGGTTACAAAATTCTGAGTCATACCTTTCCAATCTGTATTGATGAGGCGTAGTTTTGCTTGAAGGTACCAGTTGATAGGTTTCATGTCCAATGTGTTAATGAATTTTTGCACCCATTGTTCTTGAGGAATGTTGCCTAAGGCCTCTTTGCACAAGGTCCTTTGGGAAACTTAGACCTATGTAGAGAACTTCATAGCCTCCTACTTGTGTTGAGAATCACGTTGTCATCAGAGTACGACATTGTACCCAATCTGTAATATTACTTTTGTGTGTCCCCCACCATCTTGTTGGTGTGGCTTTTAAGGCCTCATCCATTGCCAACAACCTTTTTTGTGTTGGTACACTTGCTTCAAAGTCTGTTAGGAAGGCTTCTAACGGATTCAGACCATCAAATGTGGGTAAGCTACTTATTGTTGCATCAATCCAACGAACTTCTCTGGTTAATATAGCACATCTCCTTGTAGATACTTCATACATCTTATTCTTCCAATTCTCTAGTGCTTCTTCTGAGTCTGATGAACATGCGCTCTCACTTCGCCAGCTTAAGTTCCCATCGGCTATAGGATTAATGTAATCATGTTGTTTGGTAGTTAGCTTGTAGATGTTTTCTAGTTTGTATGTGCAGTCTTCTTCTCTGATGGGATCTGTGTATCATTGACCTTCATTGGGATCTAAAGGTGCGATGACCCTAAGGCCATCGCTCTCAAAATTCATACGTATTTTCTTTAATTCAACAACAATGGAGTTATTGAAGGCCCAATCAATTCCTAATAGCACAGGGTAAGGGAAATTGTCATCAACTATTTCAATTACCTCAAAATCTGCAAACGTTCTTACTTCGTCGATGTCCACAGGGACATGCTCCAATCATCCAAATGGGATGAAAGCTTGATGATTAGCCATCCTAAGCCTGATAGGGGAATAGATCAAATTTGGTTTTCCCATCTGTGCCCAATTTTTCTTCGTCATGACATTGACCTCCGACCCTAAGTCGAGGACTACATAGTCTATCTCATACTCTCCTATTTGAGCATTCAAATATAATTCCTTATTTTACCTTCTCTACTTACCGATCTAGTGTACTTCCCTATTCAGTAAGGGATCTATCTTTCCTAGCTCATATTGTTTGATTAAATTTTGTAACTCTTGGACAACGCTTTCATCCTGAATATATTTAATACAAGTATGTAAAAATTCCATGAGCTTTCTTACCTCTTTTCCTTCTCCTGGCGAAGCAGACTGATCAATTTCTTGAGGCATTCCATATTCTCTTACTTCTAGTCTTGTATTTGATGAAGAACCTTGGTCCCCTCTGAATTCCTTTTGTGCTTCCTCAAATGTTTGTCTTTCTTTCTTTGCATCAAAGGTTTAGGTCTCTCTGCAGCTTTTCTAATTCTTGAGTCTTCTATAGTAACAACGCCTCCTCTAGTTATAACAGTGACTCTAGGGTCTTCTCTGCGAGGTTCAGCATAGATCAGTTTCACTTGAGGTTTCTTCTGAGGTCCTCCTCTTTCCTAAATCTTAGCTAGCAATATAGGACAATCTTCTATAACATGGTCAAACGAGATGCAGTAGCTGCAAGTGGTACAAGGGTTCTGAAAATCCCTTGCGAGGTGTCCTGGTTGTGTGCAGTCATAACAGATGATCTATCCTCAGCCTCTGCTCATTCCTCCTCCTCGTCCTCTTCCTATGAATCCACTGTGAGGATTGAAGTTTCCTCTCCTATGAGAGTTATACTACACAGTGTTTCCTTCTTGCTATACTTCACCTTGAATCTTATATATGTATCTTGACCTTTCATGCATGAGATCATAAGCCTTACAATCCCTATCATCATGTCCTATAGACTTATAGAATGTACAGTACAAATTTGTAGGTGTCTGAACATACTTTTTCATATAATAGAACTCACCAGTACAATGTTTGTTTCTGCATACCTCGCACCAGGGTAAGGTGACTTAGTTCAAGGGGCTCAGAGCTCCAAAAGCCAAGTATTCATTGAATATAGGGTAGTTTTCCTTTTCATGGCCTTCAGATCTGCATCTGACACACCAGATGTCTTATCTTTTATCTTTTCCCTTGTCTTTCTTCATATCTTCGACCTACAGAGACAAACTAGTTAGCCGACTTAGGATCTAACTCATACCTGAACTGGATTCTCCCATGGGGGTTGATTCTGACATCATGGAGGTCTACAACGTCTTAGCTTGTGAAGAAATATTCTGTTGCTTCAGGGGAAATCTGATGTGTGGTAGAAGAGAAGCAATGAACCATTCCTTTTTTTGTTCATCCAGGATCTGAAAAGACAATCGGCCTCTCAAGGTTTTGAATCTCTAATTGAATTCCCACACAGGTTCAACCACCTTCTTCTTGATCTCTTTCATCTCTATGATACATTGGGATTCTGACTTAGGTTTCTTGAATTCTGCAATCAACGCATTCTTGATCTGATTCAATGGATTAGGTTGTGCAAGTCCTTGGACAAGTTTCATGTACCAACTCAGTGCACGACATCTGAGAGTTGTACTAAACTGGGTTCTTTTGACAGCTTCATCTGTGACATTCTTAATGTTCCATACAGATTCACATAGGAACCAATGATGATTAGGATCTTCAAATCCATCTCCCCTAAATATAGGGAGTCTCATCTCATCTGCCATAGATCTTCCTAGGGTTCCTGACTGAATATGTGGTGGGATACTATGGACAGTGCTCTGGATGCTCTGGTGTTTTGGATTACTCTGGTTGCTTAATATTGAATCAACAAGAAGGATAACAGTACTAACTTTGATGTTTTGTGCAGTTTCTGAGTTTTCAGGTTCTACTCAGCGAAGCTCTTCAACTTGTCCTTCCTCTGTCCTGGCAGGTTATGAATGTTATTAGTTCGTCGGATCTACTTCTTCTCCACTGTAGAAACCCTCCTCCCCATAGTTCTTATTAAACATGTTTTCAAGGTGGACGTCTCAGAACACTCTCCCACTGCACGTATGTCCATCTTATGTGTCGTTGTCACTGTCACTGTCTGAATTCTTTAACATTAGCCTTTCTGGATCCAACCAATCTATTGTATCTTCAAGATGTTCTTCTCATGCAACAACATCTTGAGTCTCAGCTTCCGGAATTGTAAACATTTTCCTCTGTGTCCCTTAAGGAAATATCTCTCATCTTGGTTGTCTGACTCTTCCCTGTCAACAACATACTCTGTGATGTACCCTCCAATCGTACTATCGAACAGGTGATATATTGCTTGTGATACAGTGTTATCATCTTTCTTGACCTTCTTGATCAACTCCGACGTCCAAACCACAGGAAGTCTAGATTGGATCTCGAACTGGGTATATGCTAATCTAGCTAGCCACTCATATAGCTCCTGATGGATTTCTCCAAAAAAGATCTTGTGTATCTCGGTAAAGATATATTTCTCTAACCAGTCCTTTGAACTAAGATTAGGATTCTTATTCTGGGATTCAAGGAAGTCCTTCTCTTGATCTTCTATCCACTTTTGAATTTATGTCTTCGATGGAAACCACCTTGACATTCCCTCAAGAAGATTCTTGTCCCGACAACGGAACTATTTGTTGGCACAGGGGTAGAACCAAGGTTCGTCTCCAAGAGCACACCAACAAGCCCTAATTATTGGCCCTTTCAGCAACACCTATGAAGAAGATGCAGTCTCACCCAAAGCATTTATGAGGGGGTTGCAAGACAAAGATGTATACAACCAAAGGGAATATCAAGTGGATTGAACACAAGAACATCACAACATTCATATATCACTTATCAACTTAGATTTATTCTACACATCTACTTATCATATCTAAAGCAGTAATGCAATCACAGTATATCAATGACAAATACCAAAATACAAATCACACACAACACAAAATATACGTGGTCCACCCTCTCTCTAGGGCTGCGTCCACATAATTGTGCTATAATATATTGGGGTCAATCATACAGTTATTGTCTGCGCTCTTGGCTAGCAGATCTTCTCTCTTCTCCTCTCTTTCTCTCCTCTCCCTGTGCACCCAGCTGGAGGGTTGATCTTCGCACTCAACTGAATATATTACAATACCAGAAGGCTCTCACACTTAGCACTTCTCTCTCACAATACAATAATCACTCACATCAACAATGATAACCTCTCTTGATACCAACCCGACCCAGGTCCTCTTCACATCTATTTATACATTACAATAGCTCACCGATAGCCTTAGGCCGAAACCTAGGTGTCCAAAACCCTAGATACCAAATCCCTAGATGTCTAAAACCCTAGGTCAACTTGACCTGTATTTTTAGGGCTTCGCCATCTTGTATTTCCTTCCTTCTCGCGCGATGCTCCAAAGCATCTAACAGTGGATTTTTCCGCTTGTTGCATCACCCATGGTCCTTCTTTCTTGCTTATCCGTCATTATCGATCAACTCATTCAACGACTTGCTTTCTCGAGCTTCACTCCATCTTTTCTGCCCTTTTTCTCACTTCGACCCATTATCAGTCACTGTGTCTTCCACGAAGTTCGCATTTCACATTTTCTTCCTTGATCTTCTCTTCCTTTAACAACCCAGGGCCAATAGGTGGCAAAATAGCTAGAATTTTCTCCAAGACCATAACCGATTATTAAAACATCCACCAAGAAGATTTTCATTCAACCTCCGACCTTCAGATACACAGAGGCTAACATAGGGACCAAGACGACACTCCCACAATGGGGAGAACTCTTCAATAATATTACCCAGGAGGAATTCCCTGAATACACCCCATAAAGTGACCCAGATGTGAGATCACTCGATGACCAGGTATTCTCAAATATCTGACGGTCATACCTGCACCTGGTAGCAAGCAGATCCCCAGTATTTCCTTGTATAGAGCTGTTGTAATGGCTCATCGACCACACAGACACACAAAAGTGCCTAATCAACGATGAGGATGGTGGACGTGTTGGATTTTTCCTTCTAGTGGAGGTCCATAAGTACTACAAGCTTAGATACCTAGAGGAATGAATGAATACTAATTTCGCTGTGAAATTTTACGAGTGTCACAACACCAGCCGGGTTATGGCCTCATGGTGGTCAGAAGATAATAAATTCACCAACTGGACCTCTGATTGGTACCCAACGACAAGCCTAAGAGAACCATACATCTTCCTAATGGCACTCATCTATTGGTTGTATGGTAAGAAAGACTGCTTCAGGTTTTCAGAGGCATGGATGCCTCTAGCATACACAGTAGCTATCTCTGAGAGTGGCTTCAATTGGGGATCCACGATTTCAAAGAAGTTGAGCATTTGTATACAATAGGCTTGGACACCAAAAGAAGGGGAGACTCCAGCCTTCTATATGGCATCATACTTGTTGGACGTCATGTGCACCAGAAACGTATTCTCAAGAATGAACTTAAGTTGGCACGTCACAGAGCTCCCAGTCCATGTGTATTTCAACATCCTTTGAGAGATTATGTACAAAAAATCCTACTCCCTCATTTGTGATGAATTCATCACATGCATTCATTTTATTCTTTTCAAGAAAGAGTGTCCAAGACAATCAGCTGTGGCCAAAAAGGTGATATCCAAGGCCAACCACTGGTATCTGGATGAACGTGATACCTACATTAGGGTATTCAGGGCCACCAGAGCACCTCATCTCCTACCAGCACATTTCCCTGACCAACTTGTGGTGAGAGAGATATGCTACTAGACCATCCTACAAGGTTACAACACTACCCTAGTCAAAGATTACCATATGGATTCCATGTCGTCTTCTACCTAGTGAAATACACTGCCCAAGCCAAGCAGGAAGAGATGAACCAATTAGAGTTTTGATTCCAGACTGACAGGTTCCACAAGCATGACCTAAAATTTCTAGTCCTAAAACATGCCTCTCAAGTGTCATCCTACTGGCCATATGCCCATGACAAATTCGAAGACGCGATCTTCACAGAAAATGCCCAGGACTGGGACGAGGTGGTGGCACAAATGACCGATCCCAAAATGACCAAGTTCAGATCCATGATTATGGATGAGCAAGAAATGACCATATAACAATCAGTTCAAGAGGCCCTAAGAGCCAAAGAAGAAATGTTAGTCGTCGAAGTAGCATTTCCCCAAGTAGCGGTCAAAGTAACAAAAATTCCCAAGGTATCCCCAGTGCAAGGTAGAGATACCCCATGGCTCACGACATGCGGGAGACAAGGTTACTCATGTTAGAGTATGAATAATGGATAATTTATCAACTGCAAGATGACTCGGACCTCATAAGCATGACAAGGCTCCCTGCAGACAATCCAGATAGAAGTCAGACGAGCCCAAGTGGCCCTGAATTCATAGACCTTGATGAAATCACTTGGTTAGGTGACCCCGAGTTTAGAACGCCACTGGTCGGATCGCCGAAGGACCATTGCGTCTAATCTCTTAAGTGAGCTGATAAAGATCTATGATGATGATGAGAGCCCAGAAGTATCTCTTGGGACCCCTATACATATTGAAGAGGAAAAGGGGTCGGAGAAGACATCTTCCCCAGTTCTTGACACTCAAACTCAAGGGATTCTACCGAACAAACAAGAAATTGAAAGTGTCTTAGAAACTCAGCTGTCTAATGCACTAGAGACTCAAGTGGACAGCCCGAAGGATGATCCAGGATCGAGTGAACAAAATGAGGAAGTTTCGCAGCAGGAAATCAACATTTCAACAACCAATGATCAAGTAAGTACCCAACATACCCCTAATGCCTTAGTTTCAATTGATACTAAAACCCCCAATGAGAAACAGACAAAATCCAAGCCTTCAGTACACAGGGAGGAAGTTCGAGAATGCATCCCTGAAAAAGTATACACCGTCGGGAGTCTAGGAAATACACTCACATGGGGGGATCAGTAGATTCCTAAACTTGTGGACAAAGTAGCCGACATACATGCTATAGCTTATGATCGGAAAAGGAAGGCTATCATCCAAAGAACCACCAAGGAGAGGAGGATTACTCAGGATTACTCCATCCTCATCATGACGGAGGAAAACCTGATCAACACCGAGCATGCTAAGACATATGACATCTTCTGCGTAGAGATGGTGATCATGGATGCCACCCTAGATAGAGCTAAAAGAGATAAAGTGGAGTTGGTTGTTGCTCTAAACGAATTGGAACATTTGCGCCACTTGGCGAAATACTACCAGGACACCACATAGGTCGCGGTGTACCTAAGGAGCAAATTCAAGGAGGCCTACAACAAGTTTACGTATGAATGGAACCTATTCACTAAAAGGATAACCTAGATTAATAAAGACACCCTCATGGCACTTGCGACATGCAAAGACATGGAGAAGTGGTATGAGAAAGCATAACAAGCCATGGAAAGAATCGAATATATCAACACGGTGCAAAAGGGTCGGGATGCTAAAGAGCACAACATCCAGGTGCTAATGGAAAGAAACATTGACTGCATCAGGAAATCGATTGAGTATTGGGTCAAGATGTCCCAGGAAACCCATCGAGAAGTCTAAGAAAAATGGGCCAAGTGCGAGAAAAACTATATCAAAATAAATCGGGTGATGAAAGACATCAGAATCCCCATTTTGGCACACCCAATGACTTTGTCGACTTGCGCAACATAGTTAGATCGGACATCGAGCAAGATTCATCATGGGCCGAAGAAATAGAAAAGGTGACAGACACAGTGATAGGTCAAGTGCGACAGTTTATGGAACACCCGATCAAAGCTCGGGCTATGCTACAACAGTTAAGTGTCAGTATATTCGAGTATCAGGGACATGCGGTAGAGATAAGAGACATTCACTCGGCCCCGATGGAACATCATAGATTCCCATACACCAACACTTGTGAGGATCTGTTCATCAGGTGGTCATCGTATGAGAAGAGTCACCCTCTTAAGTGATATCTTGAGATGATTCTTTAAAAAACTCATAGGAGAGAATGCAATGTGGTGAATTTTGTTTTCCTTATCTACCCTTTAGTTGTTATTTTTAGTTAATTTTATGTTATAAATAAGAGCATCGACCGATTAGTCAGAGGTCAATGGTTGTTGCAAGAAACTCTCATTTTGGTTTTGTTAAGAATTATTTTGGAGTTTCCTTTAATTGAGAAGTCCTTTTGGACCAAAGAGAAGTTTACACTACTACATATGGGCGGATTATTCCATGACATTTTTCCACGTTTCCATTATTTTCATGTTTTTTTTAAATAGGGTGGGATTTTCGTCGATATTTCCACGAAAGTTTGTCGATATATCCACGAATAGGTTTTTTTAACTTGGTCGGCATTTTCGTTGCTATTGACATGAAATTTAGTCACTATTTCCATGAACATTCGTTTCTATTGCCACAAAAAAATTTCCTATCTCATTGATCGGTGTTAACAGCTAGTTGACTAGTTGATCTATATATACCTGACTTTAAGAGACTTTGTGACACAATTGCTATAGTTGCGACATTGTTCGTGGATTTTGTTTGAGCTGTTTGTTTTTTCCATCACCCACCGGTTGAAAAAATCCAACTCTCGATCTACATAGCTTAGATTTTGAACTTGAAAGGTTAGTATGTTTTTTTTATTGAGGTACTCGTTTAACTTGTAAATTTTTGCTCAAATGTCAAAATTTCATGTAGCTTGTTTTTTCCTTAATAATATATTATATGTGTAGTACCATATTTCATGTCTTTGGTTTTTGGATCTACTTAGTATATTCTATGGAAAAGGGTATGTGGATTCCATAATATTCTAGGTTTATGGAATCCACATACCCTTTTCCCTTCAATTGTAGCTAGAATGTCTCTCTATTTTCATTGATAAAGATATGGAAGTGCTCTTCCTGATTGATGAAATGATAGTAATTGATTGTCATTTTCTTCTCTCTTTTATTTTTAAGAACTAACAAAAAAACACCAACAAAGCCTGATTGAAGCTTTGATACCACTTGTTACATCCCTACTACCCAAATGGGATCACACTTGCATAAATTTAAAATAATATAACAGTGACAATAATGGTTGGGATACTTGCACACCTAATGGTTGGCTAGCACTTACTAATTCAATTAAATGAAGGAATAAATCATGAAGTTGATTGTTATATTGATAAATGATAAGTTATGGTATATATAAGATGGAGAGGAAACTCATTTTTATAACAATAAGATACATAAACACTAACCCTAAACTTATGTTAGGTATATATGTCATTATTATATAAAGGAAACAGTTGTACACATATGACCTTATTATAAAGATGTTATCTATGTCGTGATTAGGCACATAACAAACACTTTTAACTAACCACCTTCAACCATGTTAGCTTATGGTTAGCCACCTTTAACTTTCTTGTCTTATGACTAAGCACCTTTAACAAATGAACTTATGATTATATACCATACTCTTCCAATATAAATAAAGTCTATTTGTTTCAACTTTCTCAATAAAATCCACATACCCTTTTCTTATATGTGATGTTGTTTCTCTCA
>ML780809.1:1005488-1027737 GCA_009831015.1 Picea engelmannii
TATTTTTACAGTCTCTGTACATTTCTTTGATTAATAGAAATCGTGTATTACTGTATATCTGTGTTTATGGTTGCATCTCTGATACGTTTCTGTTATATTATTGAATATCTGCAATATCTCTGTGCATTTCTTTATTATATCTCTGCTCTCATTTCGTGCCGAAAATAATCCGAATCACCAGGAACACTCATCTCTCTATTACCCTCAAGCAAATGGTCAAGTCGAGTCCATCAGTAAGGTACTCAAAAGAATGATCCAGAGAATGATTGGAAAACATAAAACCAATTTTAATTTAATGTTATTCCCGACCTTATGGGCATATCAGACCTCTGCCAAAATGGACATCGGCTTCACCCCGTTCCAACTTGTCTATGGTTTGGAGGTCGTTTTACCCATTGAATGCAACATCCTATCCCTCAACTAGATGTCAAACTCCTTCCTGACACTTCCGCCGAAGAAGAGAGACTCCTATATTTATCTCGCCTTGATGAACGACGTCGCGAAGCCATCATGGCCAATGATTCTCACCAAAAGTGTGTCAAACACCAATACGATAAAAAAATACGCCCTCGAACCTTCTCGAAAGGTGATTTAGTTATGGTCTATGACCATGATCACAATAAGTTAGGTGCAAGTAAGTTCAAACTCTTATGGCATGGCCCTTATATAATTACATGAGTTCTTAAAAAAGGAGCCTATGAGCTAGAAGACTGTCAAGGAAACCCATTATTGAAGCCCCGCACCGGACTCTACTTGAAAAAGTATTATGCATAAGCCTTGCGCTATGTAGTGATTTTGTACCATATGTATTATAGTGTGTTATGGATGATTTTTTTCCCTTTTCATGACATTCTATGTCAATCTGCTTATCTTGCTTAATGCTTGAGTTGCATATGTCGTCGTTTTTCTCACCCTATTTTGGATATGCAGATGGAGCTAGTCGCACCTCTCGGAATATCACTTCCACTGCTTGGATAATCATCTCACCCACCAACAGCATAGTAAGATATGGGGGAATCTATATCGGCCTTGTAACGAACAATGTTGCAGAATACAATGTCGTTATTGAACTTATGATCGAAGCATATTCTTTGGGTATACGCCACTTGATAGTCCACCTAGATTCTGAGCTCGGCGTTTCACACCTCAACTCGACTTATTATATTCGACATCCTATCCTTTTTCGAAAATATTTAAGGGTATGAATCTTGGAACAATTATTTCATTTTATTTCTTATGAACATATACCAAGACAATTCAATTCTTTAGTTGACTCATTAGCAAATTTTGTATTGAATTGGCATCTACTCCATTAAAAAGCATCACATTCAACCTTCATTGTATAAATCATTATACACATCATTCATCACATATACATAAGCATAAATAATGAATCCATGTGTCCATATATATATAAAAAGTGTGCCCAAAAAACATCCAAAACCTGTATAACATAACAAAATTGGGCTATATGCCCATACATCTGTAAAACAATATGCATCAAAGTCCATCAAACTAAAAAAAACTAGTCATCACGAGGAGCCCTCTGGTCATTATAGAAAATCACTGCTCTTGCAACCTTCCACAGAAGGTGCCTGAACCGGTTACCCACACCCACTACATTCCTCTGCATACGCAAAGGTATATCATCCATTTGTGGCATTGGAATCCCAATAGTCAAGCGCTCGAGATTTTCCTTAAGATCTTCTAATAGTTCTGCATCATCTCCTCTACTGTGTTTTTCTCGGCCAACACCTAGCTTCTTGCCTCACCTATACAATGGAGACATGCCCACTAGACGTACTGGTACACAATATACACATCAAAAAATATTTGTTATGTTACTCACAAAAACATTTATATATAACAAAATCACAAAAACATTAAAAATACCAAAAATACTGTAAATTTATCTTTCTTACCAAACTCATTGTTGAAAATTTCCCCCTCGAGGAGAACCATATCAGGATCATCACGATAGTCAATGTCATGATATGCGTAGTCATCCATAGCTATTATCTATCGATCCCACCATTGGAAAAAAATCGCATCAAACTGAAACTGTGTTCCCCCTCCGAGTCGGAACAACATATCTGTCCATTTCTTCATTGTTGGATCCCTGAACCCAGCCTCTGGCACTACATCCCATGGACATGATGTCAGCACCCGCTCAAAGAAGAAAGATAACAATATGGATCCATAGACAAATTGTTTCTGTCCTCCCAACTTGCATTTGGTCAATTTCTCTTTCATATTCGCCAGAATCACTGCACACCAATAGTACACCGTGGGAGATAAACTCATCATTGCATAATCCACCTAACTCCTCGAAGCCAAGTGAGGCCCCGTACTCCCTACCGCCCATGTAATGGTGAATAAGATAGTGTGTAAGGTAAGGTCCATCACTTGACCAATTGTCAGCTTATTGTTTCTTTTGTGCGTCCTAGGGTGACAATAATGCACAACATAATAATCTACTCGATCTATGCCTCCTCTTTTTCCACCCACCAAAACCACTGTAGCAACACGACGGGACAATCCCAACAGAAAGTACATATCTTCCATCTCTAATGTCAATATATGATTCTGTACAATGAAGTGTTGCCTTTCCGAATCCCACATATTCACCAAAGTATGTAGCATAGCAGGCTGGGCTTGCATGTTTTGACGCAAGAAACATTTCAACAACCCACAATTCCACAAAGCTTCCAGAGTGGGAGGATCATCCATAGTAGCATTGTCATTCAATTCATGGTCATGTTCCCTCCACTCCAACATTGTTCCCACACCTTCCAAAGACACCACAAAATTTTGTTAGAACCCAATCATCAAAGAAAATTCATAAAAAAAATTACAAAAATGGAAAAAATCCACTCGCTCGCACCCCTCTTTGGTAAATAGAGTGATAGGTCACGACCATCTTGCTTGGTTTCACCCTATTTGGTAGACAGAGCGACCGATCACGACCATTTTTGTCAGTTGGTCCTCGAATTAATCATGGGAGTGACCGATCGCTCTTTCCTGCACAACACAGAGTGACCTAACTGTTCAGTCACTCCCCGCAAGAAGCCTAGGTGCGACTGCACACTCTCAAAAAATTTGTGGCTTGCCACAAAAAAAAAAAAAGTGAATGAAATGAAAAAATAAAACATGGGTTTTCTAAGTTGGGATCCAACCTCTTACTTGGTGGCTGAAAGTTGCAATATTTGTGGCTCCAATCTCTGAAAATTGCCGCTCCAAATTTTGGCAAGAAAAGGGCTCTCCAAGTCTTCAAAAAGGTAAATAATTAAAATGAGGTAAAAACTCTCTTTTTTACTTCATATATGGCTTCATTTTAACCCTTTTCACACTAGAACTAGCTCCTTTTCTTCATTTATGTTGGACAGTTATCTTTTTATTTCTCTTGGAACCACATTCTAATTCGTTTTTGTCAGGAACACTATCAATATAAACTATGGAACCATTCTACAGAGTCTTCTTTAAGCTCTTTTTAGACTCCTTAAAAAATAAAAGATCACTCAGTATGCTTGTCTTTTCACACTCGTTTCATGGATTTGAATAGACATCTAACTGGTATACGTTTACCTCTTTTTGGGGTCAGGGGGGACTATTTACGAAAAATGACCTCATCATAGAACACTCTTTAAGCTCTTTTGGAACTTGTTAAAAAAAGAAAAATATTGTCGAGCGATCTTGTTGTCTTTCACTCTCATGAAAGTGAATTAGAAAGTATGTTTGTTGAGAGATAGTTTATCTCTTTTTCGGTCTCATCAGACTATTTACGAAAAAAGAACACCATATCCTTTATGGTTAGGAGAGTTCTCCTAAGTATCATTTTATATTTTTTGGATCCTGGAGACTAATTTTATGAAAAAGTTCCTGATGGAGTTTCTTTGTGACCTTTTCAGACTCTCTAAACATGAAAAGGCCATTGAGTTTACCTTCCTTGGACTCATTAAAATTGACATTGAAGGACCCACAAATGGGACTGAACCACCATTCCCCTCATTGTGTCACGTTCCACTTATCGTTCCTTGACCAGTTATTATGGTATTCATCTGAGTTAATGTTTTTGAGTCAAGCCATTCGTTGTGCATACTTGCTCAAGGGAATTTTCTATGCATTGGCCACCTGCAGTCCCCTTTTTCCCCTCTTTCGGCCATCCCTGTGTCATTTGTGCTCCATTATTATGATTTTCACACCATCTATATTTACATATTTTGTGTCGATTGTTGGGGGATACATCAAGGCCCTCCTTCGATGGATTTCACCTTGTCAACTACAACTCGTGATCTAGGATTGAAATCTAGAAACCCATCAATACCCTGGGACTTGCAGACATCAGTGGCATGTCTCCTTGAATTTCGTCAGTGGGTTAACATTATTAGCTCATGTTGAATGAATCTACGAGTGTTCGACGTCAACCCGTTTATTCACACTTCGTAGATTTTACTCTGTATATTGGGTTTCATCATCATCATCGATGGATTCCATTGTGTTTGTTAATGATATCCACTAATGATCGGTAATCAGATAGTTTCTACCATGCTCGACTTCAACTCCTTTATTCGCATGCCATAGATTCATACCATTCAGATGTCATATGAAGACCTTGGGAAAGATCACATTCATGTTTGATGCTTCTCTTTCCCAAGATGCAATGAAGAATATTCATGAGCACTTCACAGATTGCTCAATTCTTGAGTCATCTCACTATTTTGTATGATGTGACATAGATCCAAATTTGTATTTGGTCGTGTCTATGATTTCACTTGTGTCTTGCATGGATCTATTGTGTATGTTACTATGGTCGTTCCCTATTCCATTACATCATGCATGGATTTGCAGTGTAATTTTGGCAGTCATGCTCTTATCTCTTTTCCTGAGCATGGGTATTCCCACCTCGGGGATGTTTTCTCTGCAGAACTGACGATGCTCTCTTCCAAGTTTCCTTTGCCCAAAGCTCTGTGACTTTTATTGATAAATTATTTCATCCATTAGACACCTCTTCCGACCTCACACTTTAGGGGGCATCTGTTATAGAGGTATTAACCCCCTAACTATTGAGCCATCATCTCCTAAGAGGTCACATATCCAATTCAACAGTTTTCATCACTTCTTCCCTGAGTTTCTAGCCCAATTTCCACTTGCTCGCCCTTTGCCTTCATTAAGGGTGCAACCAAGAGGTTTGGTCGGCCTTTTTGGCTTACCAGGGAGCGACTGGTCGCTCTGTCTATGTGTCTAGGGAGCTTCTGAGCCTAGAAACTCCCATTTATGGACTTGGTTCTAATGGATGAGATCTCCCACTGATTTCTCAGGGTTTAGCCTCGAGAAGGCTTTCATTATGAGCTCGAGGATATTATCCTACTAACCATATGGCCTTATCCCTAAATCCCTATAAGAACCAAGCCATTTCCCATGGGAAGGGAGATGAAAGAATTAGTAAACTTGTGTTGCTACTTTGGATAACAGATTTGGGCAAGGAACTTGGAAAGAGATTGTTGCATCAGCTTCTCCATTTGTAAGTTGTAATTTTGTTTCAGTAATTAATAGAAGGTGTATTGGACATTTCCCTCTATTCAATTGTGTACTTGTTTGCATGTATTCATTTGGATAAACTTAATAGAATTATGTGTTACAATCTATTAGTAGATTTGTCATTTATTTGTATGCATCTAATTTGATCTTGGAAAGGATCTTGTTTCATTGTGTGCGTATCATTGTCTCTTGGAGCAGGAATAATCTTCACACAAGAAATCAACCAAGAGTGTGCATGGACAACCTTCAGAAATCAGGTATGTTTCTTCATCATAAATACTCCTAGTTATCTTTTGCATCTAGATAAGATCTTGAAACTCCCATAGATTACATCTCTATCTCTGTCTTAGGTATAGGAATAACCTAAGGGATGTCAACTCCTGTAGGGTTCAAAATCCCTACAACAATTGGGGGGTTCATAGGTATTGGGGGTATAAAAATGGGTATTTAGTAAAAATAGAGTTTTTTTTTTTTTTTTTNTTTTAATTATAAAGATGTATTGGGAAGGGGTTCAACAAAAGGATTTTGGAAAGTATTTATCAATATCTAGTGAAATTAGGGGTATTCTTTAATATCCCATGAACGCGGGTGTTATGTCACATAACTAAGTGAAGACCTTGCATACGATATTTACCATTAGCCCAATCCATCAAAATATTTAAATCTCCAAATACATATAAAGTAATATTACTTGTGTCTTTTGCACTTTTGAGAGGTATTAGATAAATAGGTATCAATAAATTTGAGTTTTACCTCAAGAATCATGTTTAATATTGAACAAGAGGGGTTGTTGAGCAACAAGTCCCTGCCCAAAAGGTAGGAAGTGTCGAGTGTCCATTAAGTGATCCATATCCCTGCATAATCTGCAATGAAAAGCAATTATTTTATAGAATAGATCGTATGTTTAGTTAGTTTTATGGGTAGCCTCTTACTAAAGTCCAGTTCTAATTAGATTCTTGCAAAGGCAATTAAATTGTCCTCCTGTTTGCTTTAATCATAACTAATGATAGATATCTGGCTAATATGGTAGTACTTTTACACCTACATGTGGTTCTGGGCATGCATATTCTTATATCTATATAGGATTCATCTTAGACTATTAAAATAGTTCAGAGTGACTAATATATAAATACAAAGAATAGTCATAAATATATAAGGATAGTCACAAATTGCCTTTAGTGTTATATCTGGTTGCATCCCAATTTTCCCTTAACACTCAACTTTGAAGTTATCTTCAATAAGTTCATCAATAAGAAAAGAAAAAGATATAAAAAAAGGGTCCTGCAGGCTCCAACTTCAAATATATGACAACCTCTCATTCTGGAAATGTTTGTCTCTCACAGATTCTCCAAATAGTGTAGGAGACACCAATACATCTGAACCAATAGCGAAATACTTGCAATGCATTACCCAAGTTATCAATACTAGTAAAATTGAATAGAAGTCAAGGACCCCTCACTTGAATTTGCATATCTTTTTAGCAAGTTGTTGATTATAATACTTCAAGTTTATGAACGTATCTTTATACAAGAACTATTTATTCTAGTAATGGAAGTGACCACGCCCTTTAAAATTAGTATATTTAATCCTCTTCAATCTCAAAACTCAAGATAGGTTCCACTTTTAACCAAACTGTTTTGTATATTGTCCTGGTATTCTCTATTTGCAACATATTCCCTCTGTGATGAGTTGTTAGTTGTATTTTTATTTAACATTTTTATGGCGTGCAATCAACCAATTCATGGAATATTTAAACCGATGGGAGACATGAGTTGCCAATTTCTAGGGGCCATGGTCCTACAATTTCTTAGAATTGTGTGGGCTTGCCATCTCGGATTTGGGCCAATTTTCCTGATGATGAGTCTCAATGCATTAATGTAGCCACTGCTTGTGTTCCAAATCTATTGATTTCATATGATTACTTAAATGCTGAAAAGTTTAGAGAGCTTGAAGTGATTCTTTGAACATAAAGTTGTATGATGTTTATAGTTGGAGTTCACACTAGGTAACTATTTTTCCAAGGCAGCGGAGCTCATGCATGAGGTTTAGTGATATAGAGGGTGGGAATGATTATTGATTTTTGGAGCAAATGCCCAACACATGGGGTTTCTTTTCCCGTTTTTACCTTGGATTGTGCAAAACATGAACACTTTTTCAAAAGAGTGGTATGAAAATAAAAAAAGATGAAGAAAAAGGTAATATTTAAAATTAATTTTCAATATTATAATGTAATAAAAAATAAAAAATAGTTATGTTAATCTTATGATTTATGTAAAATACAAAATACAAACTATTGAAGGATGGAAAGAATTGGTTGAAGCAAATAAAGTATTAATGAACCTAAATAAAGTATTAATTAACCTCCATGCATGTTCTTAACAAGTGGAATTGTGTATACACCTGGAATATTTGTGTGAAGTTTCAACCTTGGCAGTGACGACCTTTTGGCTATGCATCTTGACCGGGTAGTTGTGCACCTTAGACTTTTCGGGCTTCAATATTCATTTTCTTATATATTCTCATCTCCTCCTCATGTAAGAGCACAACAATTCCTCTTCAGGTGCCCAACATTTGAGCTATATGGAGGGAATTAATATGGAATAATAGACTGGCCATCCTCGATGGCGATGGTCAAATATATATTATCATCCAATCTTAGAAACAACTATTAAGGTAAGGTCCTGAAACTGACCTGATATCTCATAAAGAGAACATAGGCAGTAGGTCCAGCAGCCCTGCTACACGCGACCAACAGTTGCTTATCCATCATTCGGCGTGCAATTTCTTTGGGTAGGTGGGTTAAGCATTATGTATGAGAGTGTTAAAGCCTCTAAGCACTAAAGTAAGTCAATCAATTAAGCCAGTTTGGGCATGCGACTAGACTAGAACTTTGGCAACCAACCCTTAAGACTCACGAGACTTCTGTTGAAATGTGGGTTCATGGAAGTGGGAGGGAGGGAGAAGCTATAGTTCATGGCAGTGAGAGGGAGGGAGAAGCTACGTGTAATAAGGACAACAGGGAGGGAGAAGTTACCTGTAATAAGTGTTGATATTGTGGTAGCTATGGGAGTTATTTAGCTCCACGTGTAAACCTAACGAGAATAGAATATTCCGGGAAGCAATAAGAAACCCTAATGAGTTTGCTAATAACCCTAGAAGACAAGTCGGCTTAAGAGCATAATTTGTATTAGGTTATTAGCCTCCAAGAGAAGAAGTCGACCAAAAGAAATAATATATATTGAGTAAATAGGTACCCAGAATGAGAAGTCGGCCCAGGTAGTTAGCCAGAATTAGTATAAATACAGGAGGCCACTCTTCATTCTGGTAGGCATTCTCAGAACTGCAAAGCTCACTTATGCGCACTGCAGTTAGCCAGTTTTGTGCACAAGTCTAGAGGAGAGTTGTCGTTGCAGCTGTTGCAGCTAGTAGATTGCGTTTTGGCTTGGACTATTTCTTGGTTATGGTTTGGACTATCTGATCAGCGCTTGTTTGGTGCGCTATCCTTGGAGAAATGTGTGCCACCCTTTGTTTGGCTATCTAGCCTGGGGTTTGATTCCGGAGTGATTCTCTGTCAAGGTTAAGGTGCTCGGAGGGTGGCTTCGACCTATGGTTGGGTGACAATAGAGATATTGTATATGGTAAAACGAGCACATCCATCATATTCTAACAGGTTATGGGCCCACATCTCCTTCATTCAATCTAACCACTGGAAGGGATCATAGCCATAAGGATATTAAGCTCGTTGAAGAATTGCCGCTAAGGTTTCTAGCAAGAGCAGTCACCAAAGCACTGCAACTAGGGTTACTAGCAGGTGTAGTTGCAGAAACCCTAACCCTATTGTTGAGGCACCTTAAGTGAAGGGATTGACCTAATTTCCAGATAGACTAGTGCACCCTAACCTAGTGCATCTCCTAGTACTCTCAGCAAACCAAGACGTCAAGTTTGAGTTTTTGGTCAAATCTAGGGTTGACCAAGTCAAAGCAGCCATGACTTATTCTATGAAGTCAGAAAACAAGTTAGATGAAGCTTCTAACTTCAGAGCGTGGAAGACAAGGATTGACCTCATCCTTTCCAAGAATAAAGTGTTGGATATCGTGAAAGGAAAGATCGTGGAACCAGAATTTGACGAAGGCAAAGAGAAGGAACCGTAGAACGTTGCAGTTATGGAGAAGTTCAAAGACAATGACATCAATTCCATGAGTATCGTAGTGGACTCTATAAAATACCACTTGATACCCTACATCTCCCATCTTGACTCATCAAAGAAGATGTATGATTCCCTAACAAACCTCTTCTTAGTCAGAAACATTGGACAAGTAATGAGTCTAAAGAATGAGCTCTGTGACATGAAGATGAATGATGATGACAACATAACATCATACTTTGTGAGAATCTCTCAGTTAAGAGATCAACTATAAGCTATCGAAGAGATCATTTTAGATAAGGAATTGGTAAACATAGTACTCAATGGTCTTCCCAAGATGTGGGATGCATTTGCTGCAAGCATGAACACAAGGAAGGAGTATCCTACATTTGAAGAACTTTGGACTTGTTGTGCTCAAGAAGAATCAAGGATCAGTGCAAAAGAGAAACCCCAAAAGAAGTACAATGATCAAGATTTCACAGCAAGGTTCAAGGATTTCAGGAACAAAAAGAAGTTTGGCTCCAAGAAGAAAACAAATCAAGAGAAATATATGTCAAGGATATAATTCTTCAATTGTCAAAAGTATGGTCACTACAAGAATCATTGTCCCGAGTTAAAGAAAATGAAGGAAACACACGAAACATCGGTTGCCGAAGAAAGGGAACCCTCAAAGAAAGCCAAGCAGGGTAAAGAAGAGTTCTTCCTCTAAAGACAAGGTAACAATATTCTTCATAGTTCTTGTACATATCTTGTTTGTATAGTCTCTATACATATATTAGAAGATAATATGTTCCAAGAAGAACTATACCTATGGAAGAACAACAAGATAAGGATTTCTATCATTATGACTACAAGTCAGAGAATACACATGAAAAGAATGAAGTACATCAAACAAATCATGTGGAAGTTATTTCATAAGTAACAACTGCAAGATAAGCCAAAATCAGCAATCAAGAAGAAATTGGAGAAAGACTTATGACACCTTATAGAAGGCAATAAGGATGCAGACGGAAGCGTGGATTATGTTAGCTGGAGGGAGCTGATTATATAAAAGAAAAACATGCACTCAATACATGAAGCAAGGTTTAGGAGGGAGCTAATCCTATGAAGATGATGAAGTATATATCCATGGTAGCAGCCATAAAAAGCAGTATATGTTCAGTTTGACTTCAAAAGAATCCCTCTTTGAAAAGAAGTCTTAAAATATCCCTAGTTGTCCATCCACATCCATGATCCTACGATAAAAGGAAGAATTTGGAATCTTCAGAGCATGGAATCTATAGAAAACTCCATGGACCGAAGATCTAAAGAGAAGCATGAGGAAGAACATGAAGATTCCAAGAAAGAAAGAAAAGCCGAAACAACCAATCATTGTATCAAGAATCACAAGATTACCAGCCTGATATGAACTCACTGAAAGCAATCAAGCAGAGGTACTGAAAGTTGTGATGAAGAACAATGTATGAAAAACTTATGAATGTAAGCATTGCATGATCCAGAACTAGAGCCTAGAGGTTCTCCCAAATGGAGGGAGAAGACTATGATGATTACTTGTTCCAGTAAACCAGATATATCTCTACATGAGCCATTATATCGTCCACAATATCCATAGTTTGGAATTGACATCAGATGAATGCAAAGACTGCTCTCCAGAATAATTGAACAAAGAGCGTATGTAGAGAAACCTCAATGCTTTGAGGCATACCAGAAAGAGACCCTTGTATGAAAATGGAAGAAGACAACTTGGTGGAGAACCTCCAATGCACAGCAGAAGCATGGTGAATACTTTCTATAACAGAGATATTGTATCAGAATGATTACTCAGAAGATCAGGATGATGGATTGCCAATCCATGACAAATATCTCATGATGACATAAGAAGTGCCACATGGATATGTTCCAGTTTGAGCCTTGCCAGGATGTTATGAGCTAATGGGGAACAAAATATGAATCCAATAATGACACACTATATTGATCAGAGCTATATGAAGCCTTCAAAGAAAACCAGTGTTCCAGAAAGACCAAAGTACTTTGAGATCAAACATTACATTCTCCATGATGAAGTCCAGAAAACAGAAGTGGTTCTCCAATATATATATATATATATATATATATATATATATATATATATATATATATATCCACAGATGAGCAGATAAGAAGACATTTTGGTAAAACCTCTATCCAAGATGAAAGAGTTTGCGTACTCAAGCTGGAGCTCATGGAGATGAATTCCCTATTGAAAAAGGAAGAAATGACTCCCAGGTTGGGAGGGAGAACTGATGTGTTATTAATTTATGGACAGTCATTTTTCAATTCGAAAAATGGTCCAGGATGAGTAGTTCCTTTCCAGTTTGGAAAGTGGTTTGAGATTTATGACGGACAGACATTTTCCAGTTCAGAAAATGGTCCAGATCGAATGGTCATTTTTGTAATGAAAATTGTTCTATGGATTGTTGATGTACCATAGACAACGATTTCCCATTGTGGTTAACATGGGGAATGGTCTAGGGTAGTCTCTCTTCTTGAGGGTTACTCAAGAAGACTGGCCCGCCTTGCCTGATAGTCATTCTTTCGAAGCTCACAGTTGTGAGCAGTTTCGAAGAATGGTATGTTTTGGAGGTTGGTGAAGGACAGTCATTTCCTTAGGAAATGGTCTGAACAGTCATGAGATTCATTCTCTCTAGGTTGCACTTTGTTTAGTGCCGGAGGAATGGCCTAGGGTGGGGAATGGTCCAGGTTCAACGATCAGGGACAAGCATTCCCTAGGGCAGACTCATTCTCTCCAAGTTGCACTTTGTTTAGTGCCAGAGGAATGGCCCAGGGTGGGGAATGGTTCAGGCTCAGAAATCAGGACAATTATTCTTCCTTGCTTGAGAAGAATAGTTCAGATAGCTCATCATTGATGTTTGACCTTCTAAGGGCAGATGCTCTTCCAAATATCACAAATGTGAGTGGAAGAATGGCCCAAATGATTCATTTTATATCACAACATTGTTTCTGTGCAGGTTGATACCAGATGATTGTTATGAAGACTGTATATCTCTAGACAGTAGATGTATACTACTGTGGTGGATGTGTTCCATTGTTTGTGACTATACATCACTGATCAAGTACCTGTGTGCTACTTGGTGTGCTAGTGTACCATTGGATCGTAGTTGTGTATCTCTATGGATAGACACAGTTGTGTTCTATTGAATGATATTGTTATGATTGCCTTGAAGACTATCAACAGTGTTGGAAATGATTATCAACTAGATGGATGATCAATGGACAGAGATTTCCCAGACGGAAAATGATTCAGGACATTTATTCTTCTAGGACATGTGTCCGGATTAGAAGAATGGTTCTTGTGTCACTCTATGGAGTGAGTGACTTATCCAACATCATGTTTGATTACTCAGATGGAGTATGGTTTCGAGAGATGATGCAGTTGATGATATTGATAGTGATGATGGTGTTCATGATCTAATCTTGAGATAGTTTGTACGACTATGATGATGCTACCAATTCAATGGTATGTTTGTGCTCAAGACCATTGTCTTCAATACCTTCCTAGCTAGGAGGGAGTGTTGATATTGTGGTAGCTACGGGAGGTATTTACCTCCACGTGTAAACCTAACGAGAATAGAATATTCTGGGAAGCAAGAAGAAACCCTAATGAGTTGGCTAATAACCGTATAAGACAAGTCGGCTCAGGAGGATAATTTGTATTAGGTTATTAGCCTCCAAGAGAAGAAGTCGGCCAGAAGAAATAATATATACTGAGTAAATAGGTACCCATAATGAGAAGTCGGCCCAGGCAGTTAACCAGAATTAGTATAAATACAGGAGGTCGGTCTTCGTTCTGGTAGGCATTCTCAGAATTGCAGAGCCCACTTGTGCGCACTGCAGTTATCCAGTTTTGTGCGCAAGTCTGGAGGAGAGCTTTCGTTGCAGCAGCTACAGCTAGAAGATTACATTTTGGCTTGGCCTATCTCTTGGTTATGGTTTGGACTATCTGATTAGCTCTTGTTTGGTGTGCTATCCTTGGAGAAATGTGCACCACCCTTTGTTTGGCTATCTAGCCTAGGGTTTGCTTCCTGAGTGATTCTCTGTCAAGTTTAAGGTGCTCGGAGGGTGACTTCGACCTATGGTTGAGTGACAATAGAGATATTGTCTATGGTAAAACGAGTACATCCATCATATTTTAACAATAAGGAGGACAACAAAAGTAATGCATCCATTCCATTTATTCTTGAATGATAGTGAATGATGTGATTGCAATAAGATGAATGATACATGAACAAAAGGGGCAACATGCACAAATGAAAATGGACAATGTTGTTGCCATGACACAATTCTATGGGAGGCATGCACAAATGAAAGTGGACAATGTTGTTGCCATGACACAATTCTATGGGAGGCAAGGCTAGTAAATAATATGAGGAGAAGAGTTGGGGTTGCACATTGAATAAGCATGTACAGAAAAGCATAGTTAATTGATTTGGGTGATAGATAGGTTCTGGTGATAGCCTTGTTCTATCGTTCTATACTATAGTTAAGTAAAAGCACGCGTTCCCTTCCTGTGGAAAAAAGCACGTGTTTCCAATATTGTATTTATTTGAACTTGGGGACGCATTGTCAGGTGGATAAAGAAATGGTGCGAGTGGATAAAGAAATGGTAAGGATGAGAAAAGAAGGTTTGAGAAAATGAATAATCTTTCCGGATAATATATGACTTTTTTTATTGCTGCGTCCGTGGTTTTCTCTAAAGACAGTGGCTTTGTATTAGGTTGCATGTTGTTTAATACTGCGTCTGTGGGTTTCTCTCAAAACTGTTTTGCATGTTGTTTTTCAAAGTTTGAATATTTAAATATTTTATTTTTGAATTTTTTTCATGTATAGTTTTATAGTTTTTGGACTTATTTGTTTTTTTCTAAAATTTAGTTATAAATTAAAAATAATTGTTCGAATAGTAGATATTGATTCTTGAGATTGTATAATTTTAATGTAATAGAGGTTTTTCAGTGAACTAAATCTATTTATGTATTCAAAAATATAATTTAAATAATGGAAAACTGCAATTTCATTAACAATTAGATGATCAAATTCTAATGATGATTGTTGCAAAAAATTCAATTACACTTTCGCCAACAATTACATCATCCTATTTGAACTTTCAAAGACCATTAATATTAACAATTAAATCTACTTCCACTAATGTTTTAAGAGTTAATTGTATTGTTACTAATGTTTTCAGAATACTCCATTTGGTCAAGATGATGTTGGTTGATAGAGCTTATGGTTTATTATATTATGTTTTGAGAATAGTCCATTTGGTCACGATGATGTTGGTTGATAGAGCTTATGGTTTATTATGTTTTGAGAATACTCCATTTGGTCACGATGATGTTGGTTGATATAGCTTATGGTTTATTCTGAGTTTTTATGATTATATTTTGAGAATATTTTATTTAATCACAATGGTATTTGTTGATATAGCTTATGGTTTATTTTTCATTTTGATGATTATATAGTAATTTAACTTATAAATAAAAATGTTAAATTTAATATTTTTTTTTTATAGAAAATGTATAAAATTTAAACTTAAATCATTATTATCACAATGAAATTATAGCAACATAGACAATACCATAATTTTCCATACATACAAATTTTATATAATATAAAAAGACACATAATAATTTGCATTAACTACATGTTTGAAAATGTTAGAAGTTATTAATTATGGTTGTTGATTAGTCATTTTCAAGGTGACTAATTGCATGATGTTGATCACTATTTCATGGTTAGGAGTTTTGTTTTGTATAACTATAATGCCCACTCATAACAATTATAACAATTAATCTATCATAAATACATCTAAAGGTGCAATGAATAATATTCATATCAATTTATTTTCCTAGAATCTTGTAATATTTATTAAATCTTTCTTATTTTATTATGATAACGACCAAGCCAGCACACCAAATTTCAAATTGGTGTATGAGACCCCCTTGTTTGTGGGACAAGGGACCCCCCTCCACCCAACGATTTGACTAGTAAAGTTTACGAAGGTATACATACCCTACCCCCCTCTGGATTTGAACCTGTGACCTCTTAAGAGGAAACACATGTTCTTAACCATTAGGCCCACTCAGGCTGTATATATATATATATATATATATATATATATATATATATATATATATATATATATATATAAACTCAATAATATTTATATAACAAATTTGGTATTATTTTGAAATATTTTATTATGCAAGTTTATTTGTTTAGATATCAAAATTATTATCACTAGTATATTGCTCAAATTTATGAAAATAACTAAAATAGGAAAATGAAAAATGATTGAGAAAATGAACACAAGATGTATCCTACACATGATCCCCACAAATGAACACAAGATGTGTTAGCACTGAGAGTCACCCTCGGACTGCAAGAGGATAAGCCTAGTACCCATCAAAATGTAAATGTATTGAAATAGTTTGAGTAGGTGGATCAACAAGACTTTAAAGAAAGGAAAAGACAACATATATCACTGCAGATCAATGATGGACCATTGGGTTATGGAGTCATAAACAGTCTGCTCATTGAAGGCATTTAAGCTCTCGATCAGAAAAAATATTTGTATAATGATGAAGAGAAGAATAAGAGAATAACATAAAGACGAATGTTCGCTACGCAAAGATCCTCTTTGCAAAGAGAATTTATATGTGTCTGAACAGTAAACAATGATAAATAGGCAAGCTTACAATAGATCCTCTACCGCATCAGGAATCTATCAATCAAAGGTAAATTTTAAGCCTTAAAATCTGTGATACGTTCAAACAAGATGAAGAATAGAACAGAGAACATAGAAGATAAATCTGATGAAACAACTTATATGAATCTTCAATAACAATACAATTTACAGCTAAATGCCCCTCCAACTTACAAACTAAAATATACAATCATAAACATTTCTCAAAACTTCCTCTGGTCTTGGGCCAAACCCCCCTCCTCTCTTTTCATATCATTTATCTGATGTATTTATAGTCAAAACAGTAGACATGTCTTGCTACTTGGGTGCCTCTTCTCCAGTGGCGTATGTCTTCTCTTGTCTGTCCTGTTCCTTCTGTCAGAAGGAAACTCTGGTCAATATGGGTTTGCAGGAAAATCTGCCCTCTATTGTACTTCGATCTGACAGTTTTTTTTCTCCTCGACGAAACCCTCCTTGCTTCCATTTAAGGGGGTAGTCGATTGTTCAACCACTAGTCCTTCTTTCATTAACTAATTTCCCCTTGGGATCAGGATGAGGCCTAATGCCTAGTTTGTTGCCATGTGCTTCTCTCGGATTGGGCCCTATATAAGCACGTGATTGAGGAAGCTGCCAAGGGCAGTTTGGGTCCACACCAATTCAGACCCCGCAATCCACCACCAACTTCCACGTACCTATTATTATTATCAAAATGAACAAATTATTATCACTAGTATATTGCTCAAATTTATGAAAATAACTAAAATAGGAAAATGAAAGATGATTGAGCAAATGAACAAAAGATGTATCCTACACATGATCCCCACAAATGAACACAAGATGTGTTAGCACTGAGAGTCACCCTCGGACTGCAAGAGGATAAGCCTAGTACCCATCAAAATGTAAATGTATTGAAATAGTTTGAGTAGGTGGATCAACAAGACTTTAAAGAAAGGAAAAGACAACATATATCATTGCAGATCAATGATGGACCATTGGGCTATGGAGTCATAAACAGTCTGCTCATTGAAGGCATTTAAGCTCTCGATCAGAAAAAATATTTATATAATGATGAAGAGAAGAATAAGAGAATAACATAAAGATGAATGTTCTCTATGCAAAGATCCTCTCTGCAAAGAGAATTTAGATGTGTCTGAACCATAAACAATGATAAATAGGCAAGCTTATAGCAGATCCTCTACTGTATCAAGAATCTATCAATCAAAGGTAAATTTTAATCCTTAAAATCTGCGCTACGTTCAAACAAGATGAAGAATAGAATAGAGAACATAGAAGACAAATCTAATGAAACAACTCACATGAATCTTCAATAACAATACAATTTACAACTACATGCCCCTCCAGCTTACAAACTGAAATATACAATCATAAACATTTCTCAAAACTTCCTCCAGTCTTGGGCCAAACCCCCCTCTTCTCTTTTCATATCATTCATCTAATGTAATTATAGTCAAAACAATAGACATGTCTTGCTACTTGGGCACCTCTTCTCTAGTGATGTATCTCTTCTCTTGTCTGTCATGTTCCTTCTGTCAAAAGGAAACTCTGGTCAGTATGGGCCTGCAGGAAAATCTTCCCTCTATTATACTTCGAGCTGACAGTTTTTTGTCTCCTCGGCCAAACCCTCCATGCTTCCATTTAAGGGGGTAGTCGATTGTTCAACCACTAGTCCTTCTTTCATTAACTAATTTCTCCTTGGGATCAAGACGAGGCCTAATGCCTAGTTTGTCACCATGTGCTTCTCTTGGATTGGGCCCTATATAAGCATGTGATTGCGGAAGCTGCCAAGGGCAGTTTGGGTCCACACCGCTTCGGACCCCACAATCCACCACCAACTACCACGTACCTATTTCGTTATACCATGGTTTCTATTGCGAGACCTCTCTAGAGTTTTAACGTTCGAGCATGTTCCATTCCTGCAATGAAGTGTGGTCGTCGATCTGATGCAAATCCATGATCTGGGAAACCCTGATATTTTAGTGCCCTTGCTAAAATTTATATGTCTACTAAATCCATAATACCTTTAAACCATGCTTAGAGATGGAGCCAATTTTGGCGCTTGGGAGCTTTGAATGCTAAGCAGGAATACCTCCTGGAGGACGATCTTCTGAATCTGACGTTGTGGCCTAACCCTATATAATGTCACAACTAGTGATGGATGAGTGTCATGCGTTGAGATGAAAAAAACCCATGGAGTTGGTAGGACCCAAAGCAATGTGTCAGCTTGACGTTACTTCGAGACATCGTCTCTTCGAGACTTCAAGATGTTTGGATGGAAATATCTCGAAGTCACTTTCTCCTGGTTGATGTGGCAACCTCTTGTTAACTTTGGGACTTCTGGCCTTCCGGTGATATTGCTTCAAATATCAATGGTTCTTGTTGATTTGAGATCAACGATCCACAATTACTTCAAGAGTTCGGGCTTTGGGCCTTTTCGATGCACAAATCTTACAATCCTCTGGAGCGTCGCATTTCCAAAGTGAGAGATCTGCCTCCACGTGTCCTCTTGTTTTGGATGGTTGAGATTCACTTTCAGAGTTCATGCTTCAGGCCTTTTCAATGCATAGCTCCTAAAATCCTCCGGAGCATCGTATCTCCAAAGTGAAAGATCTATCGACATGTGTCCTCAGCCTTCAATGGCTCAGATTTACTTTGGGACTTTGGGACTTTGGGACTTTTGCATGGAAATCTCTTGAAGTGACTTTCTTTCGGTTGACGTGGCAGCCTCTCGTCACTTCTGGACTTCAGGAGATTTTGAACGCGGGCATGAATATCTCTTGAAGTGTCTTTCTCTCAGTTGACGTGGCAACCTCTCGTCACTTTGGGACTTCGGGCTTCGGGATATTTTGAACACACGCATGAATATCTCCCAAAGTAACTTTCTCCTGGTTGATGTGGCAGTCTCTCGTCACTTCGGAACTTTGGCACTTCGGGGCTTATGTCTAGTCGTTAATCCTTGTGTGAATTTGAAACTCTAACTCCTCGAGAGTTGTTGATCCGAACTGTACATGGGATCTCCGCCATTGAAAATCGAGCCTGTCTACTTTCTTGCATTTCAAGGTCAAAATGGACTGCTCTGAAAGTTGTATTTTTCTCATGGCTTTTCCCTGTGCAAACAAAGGACTTGTTTGTCCTGCAAAAACTACATATGAACCATGGAAACTTCATGTGATAACATTGGCTCCAAAGGGGATGGCCTACTCCCTATGAGTTGCCAAGAACAAGCAGCTTCAATGTCTTATCCTAGGGCTATGGGGTCACTTATTCAAATACTAAAAGAAAACTGAAAACTGAAAAGCTTGCACACAAGCTTATTTATATACAAGATCCTACTCTAACTGATGTTTACAATGGGCTAGGTGAAAACAAGCTTCCACCAGAGCCACTTAAGTATCTTCCTAAATGAAAACTTTCTTACTCTACCACTGATCAGCAAGAGATAATAAAACTGTGACAACAAATTAATTGCATTCTTCATATTACCTCCCAATGTTGAAGGTATGACAAAGCTTGAAGGCTTCAATACATGGGGGAAATGAAACTCCATGTACTCCTCTATAGGGTCATAAAATAGGTGACAAAACTTACTGGGTTGATAACAAAAAACCTGCTATGCTTTACAATTGCTCACATATGGTTGAATGTATGTTGCAAGTATAGGTTAATGAATGGATGATGTAGGTTGTTGATCCACTTTCCTTTTATCTTCTCTGAAAACATCTGCTAGTTAATTGCAAGAAATCTCCTCATGTATATCAATGAATGGATGTTGCTCTTTAACATGCTGCTCTTGGTAACAGTTTTCACTTTTGTCAAAAGGCGGGCTACTAATGATTTTTGCTTCCAGGACAAAAAATACCTCAGCATATTCATCGTTGTCTCCATAATGATCAAATAAAGGAGTCGTCTCGAATGACATACCAAGAGATATTTTCTTCCCAACATGAGAAAATTGTTCTTCATTGTTAAAAACAAGTTGCCTTTCAAGATTCAATCCAGGAAGCAATATCTTATCATCACCATATGAGTCAAAGATAGGCTGCTCATATCTAGGTATTTTATAGATAGGGCTATAAAGAGTATCATCTTCCAGAACAAACTCAATTTCTGCATTTTCCTTATTAAAACAACAAACAAATTTTTCATCTGATGCAAATGAACAGGGAAGAGAAAGAATTGATTCCTCATTCGAGGCATCTTCTTCATTATCACATCCTTCATAAGAATCAATTATATCCTGAACACAGTCTTTATACTCCTCACAACATCTATGACAAATTAACTCGGAGGAATAAAACTTTTGACAATGAATATTGAAAGCAGTATGAATCTCTTTGAGTGAAGAAATGCTAGAAGGTTCTAGAGAATGATACCAAATACGAACATCTCCTTGAAGAGATTACATAAACAAATTCATACATATGTATTCATGTTGGATGTCAAGTTGCTGCATCAAAGCATGAAATTCCAGAACATGCTCAACAGGGTTGTCATTCTCACCTTCATAAAATCTTGGCAGCAGATCTTGCCATTCATCAATTTGAGGCATAAGATGCAGATAACAATGGAGTTGCCATGGTGAAAGATGAGAAGTCAGAACAATGTGCCCAACTTTAGTTTACCATCTAAAAATAGATCTCTTTGTTTTCCTCTCCCGGGGAAGATATCTTCACTTCCGTCCCCAACAACGACGCCATTAATGTTAGCACTAAGAGTCACCCTCAGACTGCAAGAGAATAAGCCCAGTACCCATCAAAATTTAAATGTATTGAAATGGTTTGAGTAGGTGGATCAGCAAGACTTTAAAGAAAGGAAAAGACAACAGATATCACTGCAGATCAGTGATGGACCAATGGGCTATGGAGTCATAAACAGTCTGCTCATTGAAGGCATTTAATCTCCCTATCAGACAAAATATTTGTATAATGATGAAGAGAAGAATAAGAGAATAACATAAAGATGAATGTTCGCTAAGCAAAGTTCCTCTCTGCAAAGAGAATTTAGATGTCTTTGAACAGTAAACAATGATAAATAGACAAGCTTATAGTAGATCCTCTACCACATCAAGAATCTATTGTAGGAACCTAAATTTATGTAAGCCTAAAAATTTCATACAATTAAACATAAATTTCTTTTAATGCTTAAGTAGTTCAATAATCATCGTATAAGCATAGAATTTTCAATAGAAAATTTAATTTATCCACAGCATGGATTAAATTTATGAACAACATGCTAATAATTTACATAGTCATCACATAACTCAGTAAATTCATAAATAAAATACCTCTTCCTAATGCTAACCCCGATCTCTGTTTGTCCAAGCTGAAGTTGAAACTGTGCTAAAATCTGGCCAAACCGACTAACCACCCAACCAGCTAGGAGCAGCCTGTCCGGCTCCCTAGCTCTAGGATACCGTAAGGAATCCTGGCCCCCGTGCCCAAAACCCTCAGCAACCCGGTGCCCCCTGCAATGGTTCACCAAAAATTCAAATATCCAACTCCCCACACCAAAAAAATATGCCAAACAAAAATCCAGTCCCCCCTCCAAAATGCTTCCTCCCCCCAAAATAATAATCCCCTCTCTCGTCAGACTCTTCCCCGTCATATCTCCCCCTTCACCGACTCTCCTCCCCTCCATTAATTACCTTATCCCCTCCTTTATTATCTTATCCCCTCCTTTATTATCTTATCCTTAACCTGTCATACGTAAGTTTCAAAAGGATTAAATTAAAGTTATTAAGCCCCTTAATTTATTACCCATGTCATTGAATGTGATATGTAATCAATCAATTAATTAATTAATCAATC
>ML780809.1:1034466-1048936 GCA_009831015.1 Picea engelmannii
CCAGCGCCCCCCCCCCCTATCTAAACCCTAACCTTCATCCACGTAACCCTAATCTTCTCCCTAGTGGTTTGGCGCAGGCGCTAGCTTGGGAACAAGAGGGCACCATCCCGTGGCGCCTTCCTCATACGAATTTGTGCAGACTTTAGGGCGTTGGTCCTGTGTATGGCAGTGGCACTTGGGCGTTTAGTGCAAGAGAAAATGCCTCTTGCAGGCTCCTCTCTTGGCCGTGGCTTGTTTGACTCGGCGCTGGTGTTGGCTCGTAGGTTGAGTTTGGTAGTTGTGTGGCTTGTTTGACTCCACGCTGAGCGTAAACACAATGCTCTTCATGAGATACCCTCCACTTGACTTAAAGCATACTGTTTAATGTTTACTAACTATGTCTACCCACCGGTATTTCTATTGGACATTTTGTTGCCCCATCTTCTGTTATTTTCTCTTCATATTTTTTTATTTTGTGTGTTAATCTCGTGATTAAAGCCCTTAAATGAGTTATCTTATTATTTTCGTTGGCACTAAAGGGTGTTTCACTTTGATACTTCTATGATGCTTTGATATTGAGAATGCTGGACAGTCCTGGATTGCACGGTTTATGGGTTTGAGAATGCTAAACTGTTCATGGTTTTTCTTTTTTTTAGTTGTCTGGTTTTTGATGTAGTTTGAAGAGTTCACTCCAAGATTTGGTTATTATTATCATAAAACGAAGTTGTAGGGAGTAGGCTCCTGGAAGAAGTCGGTGAGTAGGACCATGAAGGCCAGATTGCATGTTTCCGGTGTGTTAGTTGTCATGGAGAGCATGTGATACAGGTTATCTGAAAGTCGGATTGTAGTTTTCGGTGTGTTAGCTGTCATGGAGAGCATGTGAGACAGGTTATCTGAAAGTCAGATTACAGTTTCTGGTGGGGAGGATAGCCAGATATCTCAAAAGGGGGAGGTATGCCAAGCGGGCTGGAGGTGGCGCGGCCGTCTATATTGTTGTCGTCCTCAAATATCTCACCGCCTAGGTGTTGGAGTTGGCAGGAAATGCTGCACGTGACAACAAGAAGACTAGAATCCTCCCCCACCACATTCAGCATCAGGAAGTGAGAGTTTAGCATCAGGAAGAAGTTGGGATAGACATCTGTAACAACAACAGATTTGGCAGAAGACCATCCTATGCCCCGTGGGCTACTCCTCCATGTGGTTTGGTTTAGCGCTAGGCACTTGGCTTTGGTTTGGTACTGGCTTCCCAGTTAGAATAATTAGAGATAAGGTGCGTAGAGCACTCCAGCTTAACCTCGCGGGTTCCTCCTCCATGTGGCTTTGCGCTTGGGGAAACCAGGGTTTGGTGGATGACGTTCTCCTCCACCAGGGCGACAGTGGCAGCTAATGGCGGAGCCACCAATCTAAAATCCATCGTAGCCACCTCCTCGCCCTCCTAGTATCGTCCGTTCTCTTCCTTTAAATGAGCAGAAGTTCCTCGAAAATTATGTCCAGTGCAGTCCTCATGCCACAAAGTTACGTGAAATTTACAGTGGTAATCCTGCCCCTCTTCTAAAAGACTAGATATTCGATTTTTTGTTTTGGTCAGGGTTAGATTGTATTGCAGTGCTCTTATTGATTGAAAGAGGTTTAAGTACATTAACCAAGGGATCATCAGTCTGTTATGATCCAGTTCCATGAACCCTATAGCCCACATGAGTAATGAGTGAGAATTGGTATATATAAAAGATAATCACTTCGGGTCATGACACAGTCAGTGCAGGCCTGGGATCTTGTTTTGGCCATTGTATTGCCATATCACAATCACAATCAACATGCACTATTGAAGGATACTCAATCGTAATACAATCACAGAGAAATGCCTCTTTGAATCCATCAAGTAACACATTTTTGAAAGATGAAAAAAAGAAACTCTCATCACCAGATAATTTGTTGTTTGCTAGTAATTTTGCAAGGATCATGCATCGCTCCCTCCCTTTTAGATGTGACTTGATAAATGTGAAATTCTGATTGAAATCCCATCGGCAAATGTAGGGACTTTAAATTCTTGTTTTTCATAGTTAAATCTATTATTGTCATAGTTGAATCTACAACTGTTACAAGTAAATATGTTGTTGTTATCATAATGTTGTTATTTCTAGAAGATTTTATGTACTAGAGATCAACATGTTGTTACAGAGATATCAGTTTGTTGTTGATAGACTTGGCTGTTGTTTTGTATTTTGTATTTTGTATTTTAATCTATGAAGTTTTTAGGTAAGGGCTCTGAAAACATCACCGTGAGGAATTTATGTTATAAATGTAATTTAATTAACCTTAGAAGAGGAATTTATGTTATAAATGTAATTTGATTAACCTTAGAAGTAAGGAGTTATTGGAAAATGATGCAACACATAGTTCAGCTGAAAAGGCTTGTTTATATATAGATCTGTGTAACTAAAAAAAAATGTTTTTGGCTTGCAGGCCAGGTGGAGGTGGAGCTTGGAGCTCAGACTTTCATCTAATTAAAGGGTTTCAGGGTTGTTTAAATTTCTGGGTGGGTAGGTAGGCCCTCGGCTCCATATTTTGAACCAGGGCTCTGATACCATGTGTAGGAACCTAAATTTATGTAAGCCTAAAAATTTCATACAATTAAACATAAATTTCTTTCAATGCTTAAGTAGTTCAATAATCATTGTATAAGCATAGAATTTTCAACAGGAAATTTAATTTATCCACAGCATGAATTAAATTTACGAACATCATGCTAATAATTTACATAGTCATCACATAACTTAGTAAATTCATAAATAAAATACCCCTTCCTGATGTTAACCCTGATCTCTGTTTGTCCAAGCTGAAGTTGAAACTGTGCTAAACTCTGCCCAAACTGACTAACCACCCAGCCAGCTAGGAGCAACCTGTCTGGCTCCCTAGCTCCAAGATGCCGTAAGGAATCCTGTTCCCCGTGCCTAAAACCCCCAGCAACCCGATGCCCCCTACAATGGTTCACCAAAACTCCAAATATCCAACTCCCCACACCAGAAAAATATGCCAAACAGAAATCCAGTCCCCCCTCCAAAATGCTTCCTCCCCCCAAAATAATAATCCCCTCTCCCGTCGGACTCTTCCCTGTCATATCTCCCCCTTCACCGACTCTCCTCCCCTCCATTAATTACTTTATCCCCTCCTTTATTATCGTATCCTTAACCTGTCATACGTAAGTTTCAAAAGGATTAAATTAAAGTTATTAAGCCCCTTAATTTATTACCCATGTCATTGAATGTGATATGTAATTAATTAATTAATCAATCAAAAGTTATAAACAATTAATTAATAATAAATAATTAATTAATATTATTAATACTAATCATTGTTTAACTAAAACCATATTAGGACGATTAATTATCTAATTAATTTTACTTAATAATCCCTATGCATCTATTTAACCAGGGTTGTTACATCTATCAATCAAAGGAAAATTTTAATCCTTAAAATTCGTGATACGTTCAAACAAGATGAAGAATAGAACATAGAACATCGAAGACAAATTTGATGAAACAACTCATATGAATATTCAATAACAATACAATTTACAACTACATGCCCCTCCGGCTTACAAAGTGAAATATACAATCATAAAAATTTCTCAAAACTTCCTCCGGTCTTGGGCCGAACCCCCCTCCTCTCTTTTCATATCATTCATCTAATGTATTTATAGTCAAAACAATAGACATGTCTTGCTTCTTGGGCGCCTCTTCTCCAGTGTCGTATGTCTTCTCTTGTCTGTTTTGTTCTTTCTGTTAGAATGAAACTCTGGTCAGTATGGGCCTGCAGAAAAATATGCCCTCTGTGGTACTTCAGGCTGACAGTTTTCTGTCTCCTCGGCTAGACCCTCCATGAATCCATTTAAGGGGGTAGTCAATTGTTCAACCATCGGTCCTTCTTTCATTGACTGATTCCTCCTTGGGATCAGGATGAGGCCTAACACCTAGTTTTTCGCCATGCATTGCTCTCAGATTGGGCCCTATATAAGCACATGATTGCGGAAGCTGCCAAGGGAGTTTTGGGTCCACACTGCTTCGGCCCCTGCAATCCACCACCAACTGCCATGTACCTATTTCGATATACCATGGTTTCAATTGCGGGATTTCTCTATATTTTTAACGTTCGGGCATGTTCCGTCCCCGCAATGAAGTGTGGTCGTCGATCTGATGCAAATCCATGATCTGGGAAACCCTGCTATTTAGTGCCCCCGCTAAAATTTATCCATCTACTAACTCCATAATACCTTTAAACCATGCTTAGAGATGGAGAAAATTTTGGCGCTTGAGAGATTTGAATGTTGAACAGGAATGCCTCCCGAAGGACGATCTTACGAATCTGACGTGGTGGCTTGAAGCTATATAATGTCATAGCTAGTGATGGATGAGTGCCATGCGTTGAGATGAAAAACAATCGTGGATTTGGTAGGGCCTAAAGCGACGTGTTAGCCTGACGTTACTTTGGGACATCGACTCTTCGAGACTTCAGGATGTTTGGATGGAAATATCCCAAAGTTACTTTCTCCCGGTTGATGTGGCAACCTCTCGTTAAATTTGGGACTTCGAGCCTTCCAGTGATATTGCTTCAAAGAACAATGGTTCTTGTTGATTTGAGATCAATGGTCCACAATTACGTCGGGAGTTCGGGCTTCAGGCCTTTTCAATTCACAACTCTTACAATTCTCCGGAGCGTCGCATTTTTGAAGTGAGAGATTTTCCTCCACGTTTCCTCTTGTTTTGGACGATCGAGATTCACTTCGGGAGTTCGGGCTTCAGGCATTTTCAATGCATAGCTCCTACAATCCTACAGAGCGTCGTATCTCTGAAGTGAGAGATCTGTTGACGTGTGTCCTCAGCCTTTAATGGCTCAGATTTACTTCGGGACTTCGAGACTTCGAGACTTTTGGATGGAAATCTCTCGAAGTGACTTTCTCCATGTTGACATGGCAACCTCTTGTCACTTCGAGAGTTTAGGCTTCGAGATCTTTTGAATGTGGGCATGAATATCTCCCGAAGTGACTTTCTCCTGGTTGACGTGGAAACCTCTCGTCACTTCGGGACTTCAGGCTTCGGGAGCTTTTGAATGTGGGCATGAATATCTACCGAAGTGACTTTCTCCCGGTTGACGTGGAAACCTCTCGTCACTTCGGGACTTCGGGCTTTGGGAGATTTTGAATGCAGGCATTAATACCTCCCCAAGTGACTTTGTCCCAGTTGACGTGGCAGTCTCTCGTCACTTCGGGACTTTGGCACTTCAGGGCTTCTGTCTAGTCATTAATCCTTGCGCGACTTTGAAACTCCGATTGCCCGAGAGTCATTGATCCGAATTGTACATGGGATCTCCGTCATTGAAAATTGAGCATATCTGTTTGCTTGTATTTCAAGCTCGAAATGAACTACTCTGACAATTGTATTTCACTCATGGCTTTTCCCTGTGCAAACAAAGGACTTGGCCAACCTACAAAAATTACATATGACCCATGACAACTTCATGTGATAACAAGATGTATCCTAGGAGAAAACTCGACTAGAAGGCGAGGCCTACGCTATGCTGTCTTTTTATGAATGGGAACAAGTACAATGCTAAAAGAATGGAACTCCCTCTCCCCTTAGTGACCCAATATTTAACATAACTCGCCCAATATTTTAATTTAACATAGTCTAATAGCTTTTGATATTGTGTCTTGAATAAGAATAAGTACAATGCTAAAAGAATGGAAACCCCCTCTCCTTCAATCATTCTTAGAGTTTTTTACGTTTTAGAATCTTCTTAAAAATCCACACTTACATGATCCCCATATTATTTATTTTGTAAAATATTGATCTTGTAAAAATGTTAACTTACAATGCTATAAATAACAAGACTTATACCAGTAGTGTTAGTCCATTCATTACTTTTCCAGGGAAAAAATTTTCTCAAATTATATTAGACATATAATTTGTTCTTCTTTCAGTACATATATAGGATTCTTTGCCTCAATTACTTCCATAAATTTTTTTATACTAGCATTCCGCACAGTTCAAAAACATTACAAAAAGTATAGCCAATATAAGTTCCTATACAACTGCCATTGAACTGAAGAGAACTAAGAAATATAAACTGACCATAGAAACAGAAAAACCCGATGAACATATTCATCTTTCAATATCTGCTTCTCTAAAGCAGATTCTTCAATGAATCTTTAACTGTCTTCTCGAGCCTTCTTCTCCATTTGTCCATTTATAATATGTAATCAATCCTTCTGACTCCATCAAAGCCTGCTTAGAAAAAAAAAAATGCATCAGAATTAAAGACTCTAAAAATATGTTGAAAGATAATAGATTGGAAGTTCTGAATAAGTATTTTCGTTCTTTTCTTCCACCCTTTTATGGAGGCCACCATCAGTCTGCCCTTGTCATTGAACCAATCTATCACAACCTTTGAGTTGCCCATAACATGGAGAGATGGAATTTCCATATGATTTGCTAGCATTAAGGTAACCCAAGCCCCCGAGAGCTCCACTCTCATATATGTTCCTTTACCATAGAAAAAAGTCCATTTATAAACAATTGAATCCCAGGTTTTTATGATTCCACTTGCCCCACTCCTATCACCATCTTTTGTAGTTACTCCATCGAACCAGGCATAGGTAGTATTCTGACTTTGATGTATCCAAATAGATTTTAGAATTCGTGGCTTTACCTTCCTGTTGGGATAAGTAATACGTGTCAGAGTCTCGTTGATAATCGAGCGCACTGAGGGGGAAGAATCTTCAAAGATTGCCCGATTTCGTTCGAGCCAAGTAAACCAGATAACATATGCTGCAATTGTTGTGGGTACCCTTTTATTCATATACCAGTTTTTTAGACATTCCAGTTGGGTATTTCCCGTCCAAATTCCATCAAGGGATAATTTTTGTTTTAATATATTCCAAACAGATAGAGTAAAGGGGCAAAGTTTGAAAATATGTAATGGAGTTTGCATATCTGATTTACAAAGTGGACAGCGCCCGGGTCCTTCCCACCCTTTCCTCTGTAACATATTCCAGGTTAATACTTTTTCTTCCATTACTAACCAAATAAACCACTTTATTTTTAACTGAACGTTCCACTTCCATAATGATATTCTCCATCTCTCCACACTTGGTAAGCATTTCGATGAGATAATACTAAGATAAAAATTCTTTGCCGATGGGTTACCAAGGATGGCCCCGCCTGTCCACACAATTTGATCTATACTATCCTGTAGAATCACCCTGGCATCAATAAGGTTTTTTCTATACGTATCCCATTCTAATGCCAAATCTTCCCCCAGTCCCAAATCATTACCTTTTACCCAATAATCAGATAGTATTGTTGTATTTGATGGATTATGTGCATGTGCCAATGTCACCAAATTTCTATATTTTAAAGAAGTTTGTAATGGATTGGATAAATATGAGTTGTCCCCCATCCCCAGAATACGGTCCTTTCCCAAAGCCACTAGCTCTCCCGATCCCGGGTTCCAACTTATACCATGTAAAATGATATAAGTCACCTTCAATAATCCGCTCCAAATTTTTGAAACTCCATTTTGTATGAAGGAATTAGATCTTAGCCACGTAGTAACATTTATGTTTCCAAGATATTTATCCATTATAATCTTGTGCCAAATACCTTTTCCCAAGAGTACTCTCCAAAGGGTAGTTGCTGCTAATGCTTTACTGAAGTCAAAGATGTTGAGAATGCCCCAGCCCCCCAATGCTTTTGGGACAATTTTTTTCTCCCAGTTACACAAATGCAAATGATGAGAGGAATTATCTTGTTTCCACAAGAAATTGTACATCATTCTTCTTAGCAAGTTTAGTAATGAACAAGGAATCACTGCCATGGAGAGCCAATATACCGCCTGACTGGTTAAAAAAACTTTAAGAAGAGTTAAGCGACCTCCCAATGACAACCAACGATAACACCAGTTATTAATTCTCTTTTCAAACTTTTTTAATAGCTAGCTCCAATCCTCCAATCCTTGTGCTCCAACTTTGACATAAAATCCCAGGTATTTGAATCCCAACTCCATCGCTATAAAGTTAAACGGGAAAACAACTTTGAAAACATTGAGCTCCAGATCAGTTAGTCCAGCATAATGATAAGAAGATTTTAATATATTTATTTTTAATCTTGAGGTTGAACAAAAAAATTTCAGAATCTTGTCAATCTCCCACCACTCCTGCATAGAAGCTTTTGTTAAAATGACCACATCATCAACAAATAGTATGTGTAATATTTTTAAATATCTCATAACCGAAATACCTGAAATTATACCAGCATTCTAGCTAGCTTTTAGAAGTAAGCTCAATCCTTCCATGACTAGAATGAAAAGTAAGGGAGATAATGGACAACCTTGGCAGAGTCCCCTGCTGCTCTTAAAGAACTCTATAGCTTCACCATTCACTAGAACTGAATAAGAAGTAGAAACAACGCAGCTCATAATCCAGTTAGTCATATTGACTTCCATACCAATGTGAAGCAGAATTAATCTCAACATATCCCAATCAACACAATCATAAGCTTTTTGTAAATCTAGCTTTAGGATCATTGCTTTTATTTTCTTTTTCTTAATGCTATGGTCACATTCATGAACTGTCCCTATAGCATCCTGTATCTGTCTCCCCTAGAGGAACCCTAGTTTCTCATCCAAAAGAGATTTAGAGAGATAAGGTTTTATGTGATTTGCTATAACCTTTGAGATAATCTTATAGCAAAGATTACACAGAGAAATCGACCGAAATCTCCAAAGTGGTGGGGCTTATTAACTTTCGGAATGAGGGTAGTAAAAGTATTATTTAATGCTCCTGTTATCATACCTTTTTGCCTAGACTCCTCCACCATTCCAAGTAGGTCTTCTCCTACTATATCAAAAAAATCCTTAAAAAATTCTATAGTCCAGCCATCTGGGCTCGAACTTTTGTCAATTTTGAACTTAAATATAACTTCTTGTAGCTCTTTTAAATCAATCGGTTTGAATAAGACCTCAAATTCCATATTATTTATCATCTTTTTACTTGTTCACTTACTGGAGGAGTCAGACCATTTTTATAAAAGTCACTAAAATGATGATAAGCAACTTTTTTTAAATTATCCTGACCATTGTGTAACCGACCCTCCTCACCCTTTAGTTCCCAAAGAAATTTGCTATTCCTCCTAAAACTCGTGTAACAATGGAAATTTTTAGTATTAAGATCTCCACTTTATAACCAGATTGCCTAACTGTGTTGTCGCCATTGTTCCTCATTTTCAATAAGAATTTTGGATCTTTCTTGCTCCAATAAATTAAGTGGTTGTTCACCTAAATTATTAAAGATACCAGCAGATTGGTTCTGTAATATGAATGCAATCTCCTTTTCTAACTCCAAAAGTCTTGAGTCTTTTTGTTGCCTCACCTCCTTTTGCCAATTTCTTGTTAAAATTTTCAGCTCCTTTAGTTTCTAGACAAGATGTCTTTGTCTTCCATGCTCCACAAGAAACTTAGGATCATTCCAAATTTTCTGCACTAGCTCAACAAAGAGACTTTCTTTTGATCACCATGGATTAAATTTGAATGGGAAAGCTTTGAAAGTCAAAGTTGAATCAAGCTGCAAAACAATTAGTGCGTGATTAGATATATATGGGTACTCAACTCGTGCCCTATACACTCCAAATGATGACAAAAGATCTTTAGATATGAGTGCCCGGTCAATTCGTTTAGATATAGCCTCACTACCAGCACGACCATTCCTCCATGTTGGCATTAAAGTACTAGGAACGATATCTATTAATGTATTCCCGTGGAAGTAATTGATAAAAAAACTTTCCAGAATACCCAAGGTATGGATGCCTCCCCAAATCTCCCCTGAAGCATGTGTCAAGTTGAGATCTCCAACAATTACTAGATTCTTTTGTGTTAACAGCCCCAACTTCTCAAGTCGTTCCCAGAACAACTTGCGATCCGAGCACGACCCATAAATATTTAGAAAGGTAACCTGTCTATTATTTTGCAGATCCAAACTTGTCAATAACAATCCACCACAAGTGAGATAGGGCATCAATTCAAAGGACTTCGGGTCCCACGAGACCAAGAGACGCCCAAATTTCCCCACAAAGTTAACCGCACAATAATGCCAATGGGGTCTAAGTAAATTTAAAAAAGCACGTGTTTTTTCAGCATGTACTAACGTCTCCTGTAGAAAAATGATGTTTGGCCGCACTTTATCAAGTAACCCTCGGACAGAGGCTAGTTTTAGGATGCCTCCCGTTCCCCTTATATTGAGAGATAATGATAACATTACTTGGAGCGAGGTAGGGCCTTCATTTCTCTAAGGGGCCCACCTTCGATGGAAGGTCGGATAGATAGTTCAGAATCCTTATCAATGGAAACTTTTTTCCTAGCACTCCGAGTTTTCACCGGTGAGTGCTCAATACCTAAACCACGAGACCAAGCAAACACTTTCCCATTTGCCCCCCCTTTAGTACAATTCCCAATGGCATCCCCAAGGGTAATCACTGAGACCTGTTCAAGTTTACCAAGAAAGACAGGAAGTTTCATTGTTGGTTCCATTTCACGAAAGTAGGGGATAACTAAATCAAGGACTTCTGACAAATTTGATTCTTCGTCTTCCGATTCACGGAATTCAGGAAGAATGTGAGGCGAAGCAGAATCAGGTTGACTAGTGCTAGGGGACAAAGGTGACAAATAAGGGGGACGGGGTTCAACGACAGGGGAACCGTTAGTGGGTAAAACAACAGATACATCCTGTCGATTGATAAGGGTCATAGGTCCCATAACCTTAACATCCGTCTAAGAACTAGAGGGAGAAACAGAGTCATCAGTGACATCCACAGTATTGTCCGAAAGTCCATCCACCGATAAGGTTGGTGAGACAATCTCAACAATAACTTGTTTAAGCCATTCAGAGGATAAAACCAATTCTCTTTCCCCGGAAGTCAAAGAATGATAGAAAGACGGGCAATAGGATTGTAGCTTACCTAAAACTGATGACGAATGCTCCCGAAATCTCAAACCACTGCCATTTAGACCTTCGAATCCCATATCCATCGAAGAATCATTCTATGTATAGTATCCACTGGTAGGTTCCATCAACTCTTCATGTAAATACTTCCCTTGGCACTCACAACAAAGGTGTGAGGTGCTTCTACAAAAACTACAACAAAAAGGAATCCCTAAGTAATCAAGCTTCTACACAATGAGATTTCCTCGCCACTCTATTTTTAAGGTCGCAGGAAGTCCCTTCTGGACATCAATTTCCACCATCACCTTTCCAACCTTTTGTGCTGAGCCCGACAGAGATCTTTCATCCGTCATAATGAAATTACCAAGAGAATTACCAATAGCCTTTAAGGCTCCAACATTCCATAAATACCATGGTAACCCAGGAAGTAGGATCAAAATGTGTCTAAACGGGAAAAATTCAGTATCCGGGTTGAAAGCTAATCTCCACCTTTTTATCATAAGGCTATTCATACCATCCACCCAGAAGGAGTTCAACAGAGTTGCAGCGTCTTCTGGGCTTCTACAAAGAAATCCTATCCAACCTTTGGATAAACTATACATGTCTAGAACATAACCAATAACCGGAACCCATATCTGTTCTAACCAGGCAGCAAGTTTCACACCACTCATACTCTGATACGCAAACCTATCGACAAGTCCACAGAGAGTAAGCCTACAGGTATCAACTAAACCAATGTTGGCTCTGAGAACCATCTTCTTGACCTCTTTCGAGGCTTTCCACTGTTTCCTATATGAAATATCACCACCGGTAGCTAACGAAGGAAACACATGTTTCTGTACTAAGCTAGGACTACTATCAACAAGCTTAGAAGAACTCTGGTTCAACGATAAGTCCCCTAGCAAATCGGCATGGCAAGTAGATAAGAAAGTATGAAAAGACGGAGCATGTGTTGAGTATGAGGAACCGGTAGCCTAATTGACCAAAGGAATACTAGGGGATCCAGTAGTAAACTTAGGGTTCAAGTTAGGATGTTGAGTGATATGATTGGCATTAACCGCAAGCATCTACAACAAATCATTTGCAGGCTCACTTAGCATATCTTGTACCTCCACATTAATAGAGTCGAGCCTTGACGTGGCCATTTGGAACCCACTAAACAAAACCTCTCGGGAATAAAATAAGAAATTAATGTGAGAAAAAACCCCACCTTCTCGAGAAAAAAAAAGTAAGTGCTCTAACAGAGGAGACAATAGAATAATGGCACTAAAAACAAACGGTGCTAACAAACCTAACAAACCAGTTCAGAATCCAAACCAGGAAAAAAAACTAGTCACACAGATTAACCACCTCTAACCGACGATACAATGACTGGACTAGATGGCCAAAGTAATACACTGAAAAAGTCTAAAGGAGAATGTAACCCTGTGAAGTCTTCAATCATGGCATCCCTAGTTTGTTCCCGCCTTCTGAAAAATTCGAAAAATCTCTCCAAAACAATCCTCCATCGATCAGTCCATTCATTACTTAAAACCCTTAAAGTTGAGATTTCAATTTTTTTTAATAAACATGTATTTACTAATTTATATTTAGTAAAAACTAATAATATATATACAATTTTAAAATTAGTAAATATAGAATGATATTTTTTATTCCCAAAATATAATTCCATAGTTCACATTAATAAATATAAATATAGAATGATATTTTTTATTTCCAAAATATAATTCCATACTTTACATGATTGTTTATACTTAATGAAGGCAAACAAATTTCTACATTCATATTTATATCTTATATGTATCTAACTATGTGTTTTTCAGATATGTTTATTTTTACATGATTGTTTGTACTTAATGAAGGAAAACAAATTCTACATTCATATTAATATCTTATATGCATCTACCTTTCATCATTTTAATGTGTTTTTCAGATATGTTTATTAATGTAAACGTAGTATTGCTATGTAAGTTAATGTGAAAACAAAATATTAAAATTAAATAAGAAACAAAATATTAAAAAGAAAAATATATAATAAACTATAGATATCTTCATCATTATAATTACAACAACTTTATGCATTCATATTATATCTTATATACATTTAACTTTCACCATTTAATTTTCACCATTTTAATGTGTTTTTCAGTGTTTATTCTTATGCATTCATATTTCTATCTTACATGCATCTAACTTTCACCATTTTAATGTGTTTTTCAGATATGTTTATTTAGGTAAATGTAATCTTGTTATACAGATTAATGTTAAAACAAAACTAACAAAATATTAAAATTAAATAAGAAATAAAATATTAAAAAGAAAAATATATAATAAATTATATATTGTCTTGAATACTTTAGGTAAGGTGTAGGTAAGGTGAAAGGATAGTGATTTCTTCATCATTATAATTATAACAACTTTTTAAAAGTTGGGTAAAAATCACTTTTCAAAAATGGGGTAAAAACAATTTTTCAAAAGAGAGTTTTACAACTTTTTAAAAGTGGGGGTAAAAACCACTTTTTAAAAATGGGGTAAAAACAATTTTTCAAAAAAGGTTTCACATTTGATGTATAAACATTTTTGGCATTTAATTTTGACAGTTTTATTATAAAAAGAATTTAAACATTTTTGGCATTTAATTTTGATAGTTTTATTATAAAAAGAATTTAAAATTTAAGTAAAACTATTTCATATTTAAGGAGACTTAATGACTTTAACTTTTATTATGGTGGTTTGATTTTCTTATGAAGATTTTAAGATAAAAAAATTTAAAATTTAAGAAGACTATGACGTTAACTTTTAGTATGGTGGTTTGATTTTTAAACTTCCTTATTTATAAATATATAATGTTATAAAACAATTTGTTTCCTTTATTTAAGTATTTGCTTTATTAAAAAATTCTCCAATGATCATTTCTTGTTCTTCCTTTTGTTTATTTAAGTATTTGCTTTATTAAAAAATTCTCGAATGATCATTTCTTGTTCTTCCTTTTGTTTACGCTGAAAGCATATATAATAGGGGATCGCTTTTTAAAAAATATTGATCGTCTTAGATTACTGATAATCGATACTACTTATGGTACTGGAATACTGGTCGTCCATACTACGTGGTTTTTAAAAACCACTTTTCGGTGCTTTTCCAGCGGTCCTTTTGGCCCTTTCGAAGCAACCTCCAGACGTCAGCCCTAACTACGACAGCGGGACGTGGCATCCAGCTGTCTAACGTCAACAGCTACATGAGGCTACAGCGCCACGTGTCAAAGAAAGCACCACCTTCGGTGCGGCACAGCGTGTGCATTCTGTACGTACTCGCAACTGACTTCCGTTTCCCGAGATTGGAAAAAAGAAAATCAAAAGGCCACGGAGGTCGATAAACCCAAACCCGGATTGGGCTCTCCAAGCACTGAGATCCCGCCACGTAGATTACAAAGTTATTATCCTACTGGCTGGCAACCTCTGGGGTGACGGGCCGAGGGTCCCATCCCGGCGTCGATGCCACCAT
>ML780809.1:1064232-1081453 GCA_009831015.1 Picea engelmannii
GTCAATATCCATCTAGGGGTAGGGTTTTCACTTCCTCAACCCTTAACTATGATAATGTTTTGGACCTTCTAGAATATTCTTTAAATTTTATACATGGCTAGCCCCCTATGCATGAGTAATGGGGGTTGACGTGGCATCCATTCGTACCATGGTGGTCAACACGATAGGTCAACATGTAGGAAGCATAAATTTTGCATATGAGCTTCAATTGATATGATGTTTGCACTATTGGAAAGGTCACGATGTGTAGAATAGTGTCAAGGGTTCCAAGCTAAAGTTGGGAAAGTTTTGACACCATAAAATTTCATTTGATGCCTCAAAATGGCTCTGAAAGGTTTCAAACACCAATTTTCCAAACTGGGACCTACCATTTAAATGATCTCGCATGTTGATTCCTCCAAATATTTTCACTCTGAAAGCATACTTGTAGATAAAAAATAATATTATGATCCAATATGGATCATACCTCTCCATTTAGGGATTATTTTGGTCCCCAAAATATTTACTAAATGAGGTGAGGAAATTATTCCTCTACCTTCTCCCTAGAGTACCACTTTTCTTTTCCTAGAAGTTTTCCTTTCAACCCAATCTTCCAAATTTCTTGTTTCCCGTATCTTGTAGTTCTGGACCACTTTTTCAAAATTGTTTCTTCTATCGACTCTTCCTGATAATCTCGTGCTAAGTCCTCTATGGAAGGTAGGACCTACTCCTCCTGATCCAACATTGAAGGCTTGTAGAGTTTGAGATTCTCCACGTTAACTATTGATTAAATGCTTATGTATTGGGGTAGACTAAGTTTGTAGGCATTATCTTCCACCTTATCCAATATCTCAAAAGGTCCTAAGGTCAAGTGGGTACAAGTAAGGGATGTACAAACCTTGGTTCCTGTTACTAGGCTTGTTGGTACAACAACGTACACATACTCTAATATACTGTGCTACATCTTCTTGCATTCTGGGCCAATAAACATACCTCTATAAGTTGGAAATTTTCTTTCCAACACCAAAATTTCATTCAACCTTGGAGGTGTGAGCCTCTTTAATAAGCTACAATATTTCATCTTCAGGGACATAGCTTGTCGAGCTTGTAAAGTAACCCATTTTGGAAATGATAGTCAACCTTGTCGTCACCTTCTTCTATATGAATTTGGCCCTGCAGCTATTGAAACATATCCTTGAATTCCTCATCCACTGTGTATGCCTCTTTGCATGCATCATGGGTAAAAGGCTCCATGTGAATCAAGGTTCCCAAAATTGTAATATTGGATGTAGGTGGCCTTGAAAGCATGTTTTCCAACCTACTTGTGTTTCCCTTCTTATACTTGATGACTAGATGAAATTTCTATAAAAACCTCATCCACTTGTAATGTCTGGTTTGTTGCAACTTACTCTGGGCTTGGAAATACTGTAGTGGTTGGTGATCTGTGTGGATGATAGTATCCTTTCCCATCATATATTTCTTCCACTTCTTGACAGATTGAACAAGGGCATATAGTTCCTTGTCATAGATATGGTAGTTGAGAAATTGTCGATGAAATATTTGATAATGATAGCATACATTCCTTCCTCCATGCATCAAAATGACTCCCATGGCATACCCACTTGCATTTGTATCCACTTCAAAAGGATTTTTAAAGTTTGGTAATGCAAGAACTTGTGCTTGAATGATCTTTCTTTTTATCTCATCGAAATACTTTTGTTCATTATTTTCCCACTGGAAACTCTTACCACTTGTTGTTATGGTGTGAAGTGGTGCAAATGTCTCTGAAAATGAATCTATGAAAATACGCAAGTACTCTGCTTCCTCAACAAAAATCCTAACTTCAATTAAATTTGTAGGAACTGACCATTTCATGATGGAATCCATCTTTGCAAGATCTATCTTGAGCTCCCCTCCATCAATCATATACCCCAAATACACCAAATATTGCTAAGCAAGCTCACATTTCTTGAGGTTAGCCAATAGCTGTAGCTTCTCTATAATTTATAACACCTACATGAGATGTGAGATGTGTTACTTCCAAGTAGCACTATAAACCATTATATCATCCAAATAGACTAGAACAAATGAATTTAGAAATGGGCGTAATACATCATTCATTAGTCTCATAAATGTAGCTGGTAAATTACATAAACCAAATGGCATGAACAACCATTCATACAAACCTTGCATTTTCTTAAAGGTAGTCTTCCAGGTGTCTTCTTCCTTAACGCCTACCTAGCAGTATCCCAATTTGAGATCCAACTTGGTGAAATATTTTGCATGCTGCAACTAAGCTAACAAATCATCGATTTTGGGAAGAGGGTATTGATTTTTGAGTGTAATCTTGTTCAATTCTTTGTAGTTGATACACATTCACCAAGTCCCATCATTATTTGGTACAATTATGACAAGTGACCCACAAGGTGATGAGCTTGGTCAAATCACACCCTGTGCCAAAATTTGTTGCAACTACTTCTTCACTTCATTTTCTCCTAGAACATACTATCTATACAATCCAATATTCGAAAATGGGGAGTTTGGAAATAACTATATTTCTTGCTCCACTTCCCTCTTGGGTGGTATCCTTTTAGGCCCTTGGAACACTCCTTTGTACGCTTGTATAAAATCCTACAATTGATGTTTCTACTCTTCAGTACACCCCTATAGGGATGCCTTTCCTCTTACCGACTCACGATCAGATTAATTTTCTTTTACAAAAAGTAAAACATATTTCTTACTAGAACCAATCAACTTCTTGGCTTGGTTGGAACTTACCAATGAGATCTTTGATTTACCTTTGTGTGTGTTTATTATGTAGGACTTACCATACTTCATCAAGTGGGTTTGGTTGGCTCTCCACATGAAGATTGAATCCCTCATATACATCTAAGGGATCCAAAACACTATAGCACACACGTCCAGGGGTACTACATCCAAAACCACCTCATCAATAAAGTCCGCACTTACAACAAATTTATTCCTACATTGTTTTGTTATTTTGATCTCTACATCCTTGTTTACCCAACCCAATGGATAGGGGCTAGGATGGTTGTGAACCTTTAATCCAAGCTTATTGACCATATATGCTGCTATGAGATTATCTTGTGAACCAGAGTCAAATAGAGCATATAGCTTGGTGTTCTTGACCTAGATGTTGATGTGGAATGGTTTAGTCATCTCCTTTTCTTTTTGGCAATGAAGGCTACTCATATTTACATCCTTCTACAATAATTTGCAAACAATATTCTCATCCACATCAAAGATCCTTTTGACTTGATTGCTCAAATATGTGGCTAGAAGATTCTTTTCTTTGCATCATTCTTTCAGTTCTTCCAGCCTTGCAAATCTCTCCTCTACTAGATCTCAAGGGTTTTTATGAATAGACTTGTTAGTCATGACTAGGGTTCTACAACTTTCTTCTTAAACCAATTCATAGATCTCAATTTTTTTCTAGAAATACCCCAAAGAAAACTGCTCTGATACCGATATGATTTGTAAACTATCGTGGATATTCCACTAGATAGTTCATCACAACACGTCTAATAAAATACCGAAATATCTACTGTGGAGGTTAATTTCCTTTAGATATAAGATTATTTAATTATTAGTTTTCTACTTAAAATGTATGAAATAGATCAAATGAGAAAAATAGAGAATAGAAATATATACTCACACACCATCCACAAATAAACACAAGATATAACCCGAGAACCCAATACGGGAGAAAACCCAACCAGAAGGTGAGGTTGCTCTACTTTATCTTCTTCAAATGAAAGTATAAAGAAAGAAGTGTCTTCTCCTTTGTTATGCGTAGTTTCTTTTTTCAACTATGGAACAAATACAATGCTAAAGAACAAGGCGACTTCTCCTCTTAGAGAACCCATATTTAACATCACCCGATAGCCACCTAGGGGTAGGGTTTTGACTTCCTAAACCCTCAATTATGATAAGATTTTGGATCTTCTAGAATCTTCTTAAAATCCCATATCTGACTAGCCCCATATGCTTGAGTAATTGGGGTTAACATGGCATCCACTCATACCATGATGGTCAACACAATAAGTCAACTTGTGGGAGGCATAATGTTTTCATATGAGCTCTGATTGATGCAATTTTTGCACCATTGGAAAAGTATTGATGTGTAGAATAGTGTCAAGGGGTCCAATATAAATATAAGAAAAATTTGACCTCAAAAATTCATTTGATGCCTCAAAATGAATCCAAAATGTTTCAAATCCCAATTTTCCAAACTAGTACCTATCATTAAAGTGACCCTGTAACCTCATTCCTCTAATTTTTTCCACTATGAAAGCATTGAGATAGATGACCAATAATATAATTATCCAATCTGGATCATACCTCCCCATTTAGGGACACTACAAGGAGAACACCTTCTTGCAAGGTTTTTATGAAATTGCCCCCCAAAATCCTTCCCTTAGTTGTTTATAATGGAGGTTATTAGCAGAGGTGGGCGACCACAGGTTTTTGCAAAGGTTTTTTTTTTTTTTTTTCTTTCGGTGCACCTTTATGGTGCATATGCACCAATGTCCACCTAAAACATACGCATTGGTGCTTAAATGTTCAATTTGTTGAGCATATGTTGTCATTGATGTCAACGAGGTCATGAACATGGAACACAGACAGTATGGCGCAAAGTTTGCGCACAGTAAGAGGAAGTGCGGAGAAGGATTATTTATACTGTACTATCACAGATCCACATGAAATGGAACTCCTAGAATAAGTCGTGAAAGGTTTAAAACAAAAGTGCGTAGAAGGATTGAAGGACGAATGGATCAATCCCACAAAAGAAATCACATAAGTGGTTGAGTTTGTCAGGAGTGCACACAGATAATGAGGATGAGCTACAACAAAGTTCAGAAGTGAAGTGGACTGTGACAAATTCCCTTGCCCGCGATTGCAGAGTAGATGTTTGTGCTGAAGCGCGATGACGGATGTGTAAATATCATAGGGTTCCTTGAACAAAGCAATGAGTGACAGAGTGGAATGCGACGAAACAAGTGGAAATTTAGAGTCACTAGGGTGAGTTCATAATCTGGTGGGGCGACTGAGTAAGTATGCTACAAGGAAAGTGAGGAATGTTGAAGAATTGTGAACTATGTCTTGCACCCTTATTCTATCTACATAGTAGATTCTATGTAAACCAGAATGTGAATTACTGCGACAGTGAACGTTTTGGTAAAACAAGAAAGATTTGGTTCGTTCAAGAGTTAGTCAAATAATTTCCAGAACAAAAGTTTGTCCACATATAACTAACTAGACTTTGATTTGGTCAAAAAATGTCCATATTGTAACTGTAATTCATCCACATAATTTATTTAGACAATATTGTAACTAACAAGACTTTGATCTGGTCAAAATATGTCCATAATGTCACTGTCACGCGTCCACATATAGGAAGGGGAACTCAAGAAAAAAATTTATAAATAGGGATGCAATATGTTTGAGTTGAGTGTGGATGAGAAGAAAAGAAAAAGGTCCTATAATTGTTCCACAAAACTGAACTGAAGACATATCAGATTGTTTTTTAATTAAGTAGAAAGGTCCATTTATGTAAGAAATTTTTAAAAACTAAATACAAGGTAGCAGGGTGGTTCTAGGGTGAGTTGAAGCCCATTGAGGGTTGATGTCCTCATTATCTGCGATAGGTTGGTTCCTGAGAGAATTGGTGTCCTCATTATCTGTGATGGGTGGGTGCCTATCAAGCTAAAAAAATGTTAGGGTGAGTTGAAGCTCACTGAGGATTGGTGTCCTCATTATCTGGGATAGGTTGGTTCCTGAGAGGATTTGTGTCCTCATTATCTATGATAGGTTGGTGCCTAAGAGGATTGGTGTCCTCATTATCTGCGACATGTTGGTGCATGAGAGGGTTGGTGTCCTCATTATTTGAGATGGGTGGGTGTCTATCAAGATGATAAATTATAAATTGTAAGTTGGTTCTTGCATAATAACATAAAGAAATATGTTATGTGGTTTTATCCCGCATTGGGTTTCCACGTAAAAATCCTAGTGTACTTCGTTTTCTGTGTAAAAATCAAAACAACACTGATTCTTATCAAGGAAGAACACTAGGATTTTTATGTGGATCAATAAGAAAGGAAGTGAATCCTAGTGAAATAGTAAGCAAGGAAGCAACATGTACCTGAATATTATCAAGGTGGCAGACAAAGACCGATTCCTACAAGTAAGTTCTTTATTCCAAGGAATCCAGATTTTTTATATGGATATTGTTTCTCTTGTGGCAACTTTGGACATAAGGATGTAAGTTGCATAATTTTTAGATATAATAGACATATATGAATGAGATTCAAAAAACCTCAAATGGCTATGGTTCAAAATTCTTTCAATAATTCCTTCTCCCCTTTACCGAATGACCTCGAGTGCCACATATGCAATAATTTTGGGCACAAGGAAAGTAAATGCAGAAGCAAGTTGTTGCCTATATTTAAGCAAGACATACAAGAGGATTTTACCAAGGTTTGGAGGAAGAAAAATAAAACAAAGAAAATTGTGGGCTAGCTCTATATGCCAAGAATAAAGAAAATCAATGGTATATTAACAACGACTGCTCCAAACACATGACATGAGACAAGAACAAGTTTGAATTCCTAACTGAAGAACAATGTGGTAAAATTAATTTTGGAAACAATGCTCTAACTAGAATTAGAGGAAAAGGAATTGTTGTACTAGTTGAAGATAAGAAGGGAAAGACCAAAGAACAAAATGTGATGTATGTATATGGTATAAAACATAACTTGCTAAGTATAATTCAAATGTGTGACGAAGGACACAATGTTCTCTTTCATTCAAAAGGCTATAAAGTAATGAATGCGAATACATGGAAGATTGTTGTAAAGGCAGTCATAAATTCAGGGAATGTGTATGTTCTAGAAGAAGGAAAATAAAAAATGTTGCATTGGTAAAACTGATGAGAGTTGGATTTGGCACAAAATACTAGGCCATCTTATTTTTAACCAGCTTGTTAAGCTAGGAAGAAAATATGATGTGAGAAATATGCCCAAAATTTCCAAACCTGAGAATACCGTCTATAAGTCATGTTAGTTTGGAAAGTAGTCAAGAGTTCAATTCAAGGCAAGAGAACAATCCACCACTCACCCTCTTGAGATAATTCATACAGATCCATGTGGCCCTACTAGTACACAATCACCTTGAAGTGAAAGATATTTCATTATGTTGATTGATGACTATAACATAATGAATTGGGTTGGATTGTTGAAGCATAAATTTGAGGCTTTTGAAAAATTTAAAATCTTCAAAGCATAGGTAGAAAATGAAATGGATTTAAAAATAAAGTGCCAAGATCAAACAGAGGAGAATAATTCACTTTTGATGAATTCAACAGTTATTGTGAAAAGCATGGGATCAAGAGACAATTTCTTATTGCCATAACCCCTCAGCAGAATGGAGTAGTCAAAAGGATTAACATAACAGTTCAAGAAATGGCCAGGGCCATGATTGATGAATCAGAAGTACCTAATTTTTTTTGGGAGAAGCTATTCAAACTGCTGTTAATATTCTCAATAAATCACACATAAGAGTAAAAAATGGTAAAACCCCTTATGAGGTATGGCATGAAGGACCAACATCAATACAACACTTCAAAATATTTGGAAGCAATTGCTACATTAAAAGAAATGAAGAAAAAATAGGTAAGTTTGAATCTAGAGCTGATGAAGGTATCCTATTAAGATACTCCTCCAAAATTAAAGGATACAAATGCTACAACAAGAGTCTCCATAAGATAATTGAGAGAATATATGTAAAGGTAAATGAGGGACCACTTCATTTAGTGAGACATCAACACAATAATGATCAATATGATGAACCAATCAACATTGAGTTACAAGATGATGGAATGGACGAGCAACATGAACAAGAGGATTCAGAAGAAGAGGAGAAAATGGAAACATCACAACCAAGGACCCCATCAATGTATGTTCAAAAAAATCATCCAGAGAGCCATATTCTTGGAAACAAGGAAGCAAGTGTACAAACTAGAAGAAAACTAATAGATACTTCTAGTTTTGCAAATTTTGCAATGTTATCCATTAGTGAACCAATTTTTTTTATCCAAGCAAGTCAGGATGACCATTGGGTCAAATCCATGAATGAAGAACAAGACCAAATAAAGAAAAATAAGACTTGGGATCTTGTCCCAAGATAAAATGACAAGAATGTAATTGGAACTAAATGATTATACAGAAACAAGTTAATTTAAGATGGACAAATAGTCAGAAACACGACCAGATTGGTATGCAAAGGGTTTGTTCAAGTCGAAGGAGTGGAGTTTGAATTTTGTTTTTCCCTTTTGCAAGAATTGAAGCTATCAAGATGTTTTTGGCTTTTGCATGGTACATAAAATTCAAATTCTACCATATGTATGCCAAATCATCATTTTTTAATGGAGACCTCGAGGAGGAATTTTATGTAGAGAAACCATAAGGTTTTATGCTGACTGACGAAAAGGATTATGTATGTCTATTAAATAAATCCTTGTATGGGGTAAAACATGCTCCAAGAGCTTGGTATTATAGACTCGACAAGTATTTGCACCAACAAGGATTTAAAAAGGGAATGGATGATAGAAAATTATATATCAAAACTGAAGGTAAAGACCTATTAATTATTGTAGTGTATGTTGATGATATTATTTTTGGCAGTAACATTGAATTAATGAGTAAAAATTTTGCATTTGCAATGTGCAAGAGTTTTAGATGTCCATGTTAGGAGAACTCTCCTTCTTTCTTGGATTATAGATTCATCAATTAAAAAAATGAATTTTTATTTCCCAAAGAAAATATCTCAAGGAAATATTGAAGAAGTTTGGCATGGAAAACTACGCACTAGTAAGCACTCCCATGACTACTAGTTGCAAACTTTGAAAAGATGATGATGCTCCAACAATAGATCAAACCATGTACAAGTCCATGATAGGAAGTTTAATTTATCTCATAGATTCAAGGCCTGACATCATGCAAGTTATTGGTTTGGTAGGCAGGTTTTAGTCCAATCCCAATGAAACTCATGTTCTTGTAGTCAAAAGAATCCTCAGGCACTTCCAAGGCACTATTGATTATGGATTTTGGTATCCAAAAGACACATACCTCATTCTCAAAGATTATACAGATGAATATTTGAAAAGAAGTATTGATGATAGAAAAATAACTAGTGGAGGTGCATTCTTCCTTGGCAGTTGTTTAATATCTTGGCTCAACAAGAAAAAAAATTCCATTCCCCTCTCTATAGTTGAAGCAGAGTGTATAGCTACAACATCATGATGTATGCAAGTGTTGTGGATAAACACCAATATCAAGGATATTCAATTTCCTTGTTATCAACCTGTTTCTATCATGTGTGACAATACAAGTGCTATTAATCTCTCTAAAAATCTTATTCAACACTCTAAAACTAAGCATATACCCATCAAATATCACTTTCTTAGAGAATAGGTTCATGATCAGGTGGTTAAGTTAGAATATGTTCCTTCCAAAGAGTAGATTGTAGATAGCTTTACAAAGCCATTACCTAAGGACTCCTTTGAGTACCTCAAAGAAAATTAAGGAGTCCTTCCCACTCCTCATTAAGGCACATAACCTTCATGACAGGTTGGAGGCTGTTGAAAGACCTGTTCAGCCTCAGGAAGAGAAATGCAAGAAATTGAGTAGTAGATAATACAACATTCAGATAGGGGGAGTCACTCTAAGGATGTGTGTAGTCAATAGGGAATATCCATTTTCCATTGATGTCAATGGGGGAGAAAAAAATATCTACACAAAGACGAGCATACAACAAGGGGGAGTGAAGGACAAAGGAACACACTGGAAGGGGGAGCAACTCAACAATAAAGTTTCCATCAATGAAAAAGGGGGAGTTTTTTGAGCATATGTTGTAATTGATGTCAATGAGGTCATAAACATGGTGCACATATAGTATGGCTCAAAGTTGGTGCACATGTAGAAGAGGTGCATGGAAGGATTATTTCTACTGTATTATCACAGATCCACATGAAATGGAACTCCTAGAATAAGTCATGAAAGGTTGAAAAAAAACGTGCATAGAAGGATTGAAGGATGAAGGGATCAACAGTGAAAAAGAAATCACATAAGTGATCGAGTCTTCCAGGAGTGCGTGCCGAACATGAGGATGACCTACGACGTAGTTCAGAAGTGAAGTGGACTATGAAAAATTCCCTTGTCTACGATTACAGAATGGATGTTTGCGCTGCAACACGATGATGGATGTGCATATATTGTAGAGTGCCTTAAACAAAGTGACGAGTGACATAGTGGAATGTGATGGAATGAGTGGAAATTTGGAGTCACCATGGCGAGCTCATAATATGGTGGGGAAACTAGGTGAGTATGCTACAAGGAAAGCGTGAAAGGTTGAATACTTGTGATCTATGTCTTGCACCATTATTCTATCTATGTAGTATATGCTCTGTAAACCAGAATGTGAATTACTGCGACAATGAACATTTTGGTAAAACAAGAAAGATTTGGTCCATTTGAGTTAGTCAAAGAATGTCTGAAACATAACTTTGTACACATATAACTAACTGGACTTTGATTTGGTAAAAATTTGTCCACAATGTAACTGTCATGTGTCCACATACTTTATTTAGACATAAGTGTATCTAACAAGAATTTTATTTGGTCAAAATATATCCACAATGTAATTGTCACGTGTCCACATACAGGAAGGGGAAATCAAGCAAAAAAATTGTAAATAGGGATGTGATCTGTTTGAGTTGAGTGTAGATGGGAAGACAATAAAAATGTCATGTAACTGTTCAATGAAAGTAAACTGGAGACATATTAGATTTTTTTTTAATTAAGGAGAAAGGTCCAGTTCTGTTAAAAAAAATTAAGAATTGAATATAGGGTGGTAGGGTGGTGCTAGGGTGAGTTGGAGCTCACTAAGGATTGGTGTCCTCATTCTTTGCGATAGGTTGGTGCATGAGATAATTGGTGTCCTCATTATCTACGACGGTTGGGTTCCTGTCAAGCTAAAAAAGTGATAGGGTGAGTTGAATCTCACTGAGAATTGGTGTCCTCATTATTTGTAACAGGTTGGTGCATGAGAGGATTGGTGTCCTCATTATCTACTACAGGTTGGTGCCTGAGAGGATTGATGTCCTCATTATCTGCGATGAGTGGGTTACTGTCAAGCTAAAAAGTTATAAATTGTAATTTGGTGTTTGCAGAAGAACATAAATAAAGATGTTTTGTGCTTTTCTCTTGCATTGTGTTTCCAACTAAAATTCATGGTGTATTGTGTTTTTCTATGTTTATTTGATTTCTACATCTATTTCTGATTAAGTGAACATTTCTAAATAATTTTAAATCATTGAAAGGAAAGAAAATAAAGGAAATTGACACAATACTGGTTCATCTCCCCTCTCAGTATTTCTATGAGTCTCAACACAAACACACCATCACCATTTATAATGGAGGTTGTTAGCGAAGGTGGGAAACCAAAGGTTTTTGTGGAAGTTTTTTCTTGGTGCACCTTTAAGGTATATAAACATCAATGTGTTCATGGACAATAAATCCCTGGTGCATCCATGTTCTAGTAACACTTCTATACTTTATAATAAAATTACATGAACCAAATACATCACAACAGTGCCATTGAACATTATGCATCGGTCTGCCTAGTTGTCATCAAGTGCACTGCAGTAGGGTAAATAAAAAAAACTACCAAACCGATTTTCATTGTCACAGAGCATACCATGCTTCCAAACTCTCAAGAAAACACCATTTCTCACCTTTCTTCCTAAGACACCCTGTTTCCGGTGCTCTACACTGAATTGGATAACTCCATTGGTGGATTCCACACATTTCCGAATTTTGGAAATTACCACAAATTTTCATTTCCTCTCAACGGTGCAACCATGCCTCCTTGGGATAGAAGATACCAGGTAAATTATTTGTTACCTTCCTATTTTCATTTTCATCCAATCAAAACTATAATTCAGCTTGAAATTTGGCATATTTTTCAATTTCGCGCGGTGCGCCTGAACAATTCAACTCGCCCCAATGTGGTGCATATTGTGTTAAATTCACAGTGAGCACTGCCGCTGGTGCATCACATATATGTATTCACTGGTGTCAGTCAAGAAATAATACCATGATAAATTATTTAAAAAACAAAGAGGTGTGTCCTTTAGAACGCCCTGAAACTGGCGCACGGTGGGCCTCTACCTACACTGACACATTTCACTTAATTAGCTACACCACTAGCTAAACTATATAAAAATTTAACCTAGTGGTGCACTAAGTTCAACCAACCACACCGGGGCGTACCCTAAAAAAATGCCCCGACACATTAATGTTCAAACAAATTTCCTTACTTTATAAATGAAAATACATGCACTGAATAAATCGATTTTCATTGTTAGAGTGAAACCCGTGCTTCTAAACTCTTAAGAAAGCACCATTTCTCACCTTTCTTCTTAAGACACCCTGTTTCTAGTGCTTTACATTGACTTGGATAACTCCATTGGTGGATTCCCCACATTTCCAAATTTTGGAAATTACCATGAATTTTCATTTCTTCTCAATGGTGCAACCATGCCTCCTCAGGACATAATAGACCAGGAAAATTATTTATTACCTTCCTATTTGCATTTTCATCCAATCAAAATTACAATTTAACTTGAAATTTGGATTTTTTTTCATTTTTTTCTCAATTTCACAGAGTGTTCCTGAATAGTTCGGCTCACCTCGACGCGGTGTGTATTTTTTTAAATTCATAGTGAGCATCGATTTTGGTGCGTCACATTTATGTACACACGGATTCCATTCAATAAAGTGCACCACAATAAATTATTAAAAATCAAAGCGATGCTTCCTTTGGAACGCCTCGAAACCAGTGCATAGTGGGCTTCTACCTTCACCGGTACATTGCACTTCATTCACCACACCACTATCTCAATGATATATAAAATTTAACCTAGCGGTGCACTGAGTTTAACCAATTGCATTCGGGCATGCCCTAAAAATAATTCTCTGACACGTCAATGTTCAGATGCACCGTCGTACTTTATAAAAGAAAATACACACACTGAATAAATCACATCGGTGCCATCGAACATTACACACCGGTACACTTCATTTAACTAACATCACTGTTAACATAATGGTTTATAAAATTTAACGTAGCAGTGCAACCATTTTAATCCAATGCACTGGTATACACATTGGGACATATATTTCCCAAATTTACATAGCAGGGCATCTCATTGGACACCTCGTTCCTAGTTCTCTATCCTTTACAACACATTGAGGTAAAAAACATCAATTCTCCACTATCACGGTGGTACTGATGCGTTAATAGTAACACAATACACTGGTTCAACTGCGATAATAGAGTTTAGCTTAGCGGTTCCCATCAGTCCAATAAACACACTGGTGTCATAAAGACAAAGTCACTGGTATAAAACATGCCAGTGCTATGGTATACATGGTACATCGGTGATTTCGGTTTAGCAAAGGGCGCCATGGATTTGCGCACTATAAATTTTAGCGTTTCGGTGCATCTTTGTTAACAAAATGAACCGATGTTGTTAAAAGCACTGAACCGACACGATTGAAATCTTTGAGATGATGTGTATCATCCTATGGGATGAACTACTTTGTGGTGTTGTTGTTTTGAGATAGTGCACCATCCTCAGGGTGTATGTTCTATTGGAGGCGCACCGGTTGATTTTAAATATTTTTTTGCAATTTGTTTTTTGGATTTTTTTAAATACATGTCATTTATATATGTATTTGTTTTATAATTTCAATTTATTTTATCTATATATGTTCCTAAAAATGTTTTTATGTGAATTAGAGATGACGACGATGAGAGGAGGCAGAGTAGTGATAGGTTGAGACACATGCATTTGTGCATGAGTGGGAGGCAAGGGAGAGGGATATAGAGATGTACCCTCACCCTCATTCATAATATATACAATACCTTTTGATGGAAATTGGTCTCTTGAAATTTTATCAGGAGGGTACATCCCTTAGGGGGAAATCTTCATTGTTACAACAATTGATCTGTCATTGGGATCATGCGAGACAGGGGTTCAGGTTCGGTCTCGATCTGTGGTATCATCCCATGGAGGAGAATGTCTATTTCATCACTTGGTAGTTTATGAGGTGGGTGTATTTTTCACATTTCTCCGTGATTTCGCTTGATGTTTCAGGAGAGACCTAACTGGCATATGTGTAGAGATATGTCAGTCTAGATATTCTTTTGGCTTCAAAGTTCCATGTTTGTGGTGTTCAACTGCGGATAGGTGCATTTCATAGACATGATGTTAGGTGCCCATGTCATATGATCTCGTCATTGTCACTGTATAGCTATAATGGGAAACACATTAGTTTCTTTATGTTGTATTATGTAGGTATTTTATTGTAGGAGTTCTAATTGAATAAGTGTGCACATGTTTTTTTGAGACAATTTTGTCATGCACTAGATCACTATCACTATGTTTTGTTTGGGGCAAAATTCTTCCCATTTGCGTATGAGTTATATACACTATTTTTTGAGAGGGTTTATGCCACTTGGCCAATGGTACCCTGCTTTCATACTCAACCTATGTTTGATGTGTGTATCTGCATATGAGGGTAGTTGATGCCCAAAAGGGGCCAGTCCGAATTTCCAATTACTCCGATGGGAAAGGAGGTATCTTATTTATTGTCTAGTGAGGAAGATAATGTCCTCGATATTGTAGAGTACCCATACACGGGGATAGATGGGAGAGGATTCCCAAACATTTTATTTACAGTATAGGAGCCACTAGATGAGAGAGTTATTATTATCGTTATGTTTTGATCAATCTATTTGCATGTTTTTATGTCTTATTTAATGCACATGTAATTTATTGTAACATTTTGTTTCAATCATCTTATTATTATTATCTATTGTTTTGCAGATATTGGCACATATGCTGGGGATGTGCCTCCCCGACATGAGGATGAGATGATGGAGGAGGCAAAGGACCAACCTCTAGTAGTACAAAGACCCCATATGCCATGCAGGACGGATACAAGAGACCAACTAGAGGTGGCGGATGAGCTATGTCGTGTCATGACTAGTCACAGAGTGGTACTTGTACGCCCTAGACACATATTATGGGTAGAGGAGATATCTACTACATGGAGGTGTTTGCCTCTTGACATGACGATGTTGATGCGGCATATTGTTGGTGTTGTCAACCTCATCGATACGTTGAGGGGTGATTCTCATCATCCCACTACATCTAGATCATTAGTAAATCCATCCACATCCTTTACTCCACCACATGGTCCTCCTCCTCCTCCTGATTCTCTTCCACATTACTGTTGACGTTTGAATATGTCAAGTTTGAAACAACAACCTCACGAGAATATAAATATTCCCCTGCATTTTTATAGAGGTGGTACTTTTTTTTTTTTTTCTTTCAAGGATTTTTCTTTGGATATCTTATATCAAATAATATAGAATTATGTCAAATGACAGAGATCAAATCTTTATCGCTCAATAAAAATTAAATTGAAAAAAAATTAAATTTAATGGAGAATTCATGAGACATGGACCAGGAACCTCAAGCATCAGACATTCTGAAAATAAATTATATAAAATAACAAATATTTCCTCACATCCATCATAGTTTCATATATTTCTGATCACATTCAAAATAAAAGAGAATGGTCCAATCACATAAGATAAATTTGAAAGAGTATTGCTTATCAAGATCAAAAAGAGATTTTGATAAGTTGATTTCAAATATCTTATACTCAAAACTCAGAGTTATAAAATACAATCAAAACCAACTCCAAAATAGTTCTCTGGGATTTCTCAAAAATAATTCTGTCTATTACAATCTCATAAATTTAAAGGCATTTGTCCATAAATGGACTGGGATTGGGGCTCCCATGGACCATAAAATATACAAAAGAAGTATGAAGCAGAGAAAAGAGTTTGGAGTAGAGTGTGAGAAACAAGATTTGGAAAGAAGACAACAAGGAGGTTATCATAACTCGGTTATATTTTTCTAGTGAAAGAATAAACATAGTTGGATGAATTCTGAGAAGGAAGAAAGTATGTGATCAATATGGACTTACTGTGATGTAATCTCTCTCTTTCGTTTTCTTGTTGATGTACCTTTTGTATCCTTTTTGGTTATAGTTGTGTTAATGGTATTAATTTCTTCCGTTGGAGTTTCATAAATTCCGATTTAAGACTTATTTAACCATTCTTAAATATATTCTCTTAAGGGAGAAACAATCACTTCTTGCTTGACTTTGATATTAAATAATCCACCTTCAATTTCTCTAAGGTCAATTGATAAATTTTGTACTGTAGTCTCAATATCTTCATTTCTATTTGTATATTCCACAAGACAACTATCAATATCATCACAAGTATACTCCACCATACTATCAAATTTTCTGTTGATAATCTTTTCAAAGTTTCAACTTTTTCTTCAAACTTTTTCCTAGTCATAAGCATTGAATTTGATATCAAATTTGGATATGATACTTTGATAGTAGTACCTGCAATATCTATCCCAATCACTTTTGAATATTCCTCCATCTTTTTATGTGATAATTAATTAAGTTCATTTAATAATCCTCTTAATGTATTAATCCTTTGAATCCAACATGCTTTTAATTGCTTTATACGGCTTTGAGAAGGAACATATTCTTGTTTTCTTCTTTGTTCCATCATTGTCGAGAATTTTACAACAAACATAACAAATCCATCTATAAAGAATCCTTCATCATTTTTTAGATCCATATTTATATTTTCTTTGGTATTTTGTATTCTGAGATCGATAGAAGAATTTTTTTTTGCTAAGTCCCATATATCTAAAATAAGTGACATTCTTTTCTTTGTGTTTTCTTCCAAAAAATGTCGAGTGGCATTAAGTAAACTTGAAACTTATTTCAATCTTAGACTTGACTCAGGGGTTCTCTGAAAACTTCCGCCAGGATGGACAATGGAAATAAGGGTGGCTAGTATGGGTGGAGGCATCAAAGTTGCTTCCAATTCTTTGATTCTTTATTTAAGCTTGATGTTTTCCTCTTCCATGTCAATTATGGAAACATCCAGTGCATCTCCTGTAACCTTGTGAATCAAAGATAAATTTGATGGACGCATATCTATGAGATCAATGGTAGACCGAGACTTTCCCTTTTTATTCTTCAAAGTTCTTTAAAAA
>ML780810.1:27600-52307 GCA_009831015.1 Picea engelmannii
ATATATATATAAATAAAATTCAAATTCAAATCCAATTTTATATTAATAAAATACTTTTGACAACATTTTCCATAATAAATAAGAAATTTGTTATTTAAAAAGTTTATGGAAATCTTAGAATCACCTTCAACAATAATTTTCTTAAATAATTTTGTAACTCTTTCTATCAAAACTTCAAAGTTAACTTGATTATTTTATCTTCTTCTTCCAAATTTAAAGAATATTGCCCTTATAAAATTTTATTTTGCAATCAATGAAGAGTACTTCACACTTTATTTAATAATATTTAGCTTGATGTCACCATAACATCTTCCCCAATAAAACACCTAACTACTCTCCGTGAAATAAAAAATTAAATCAACTTAAGGTTTTGAATTTGATTCCCTATAATACCTATGCTTTGTCACAAATTCACACAACTTTGTAAATTGAATTTCTATTAATAACGTATGCTTTGTCACAAATCCACACAACGTATGCTTTGTCACAAATTCACACACAACTTTGTAAATTGAATTTCTATTAATAACGTGGATACGTTGTTGAAGTGGGTAAAAATCCACCTACTCAAGAAATTGGTCATGGGCTCCGACCGACATTATGCAATGACAAAAATTATCTCATCATTTCCACGGAATCATTAGTCTCCTTTCATTGCCTTCTTTCACTTGGCGTCCGCTATATTATTTTTTATTCTAGAGTGCCATCTGATATTTCCGCGATCTGTAAATTGGTCAACGGCTCTGTTTCTTGCCCTCCGGTAAGTTTTGTATAATCTCTAGTTTTTGTTTAAATTCGCTACTGATCCTGGTTTTCCTGAGAGAGTTCTACCGTTGGTAAGCATTCATTTGGTGATTTTTGGGGTCAAGTGCTCAAGATTTTCAATTTATTCGAATACCCTTCTCTTGTATTCCGAGTTATTATTCTCATCTTCATATGGCCGTGAACTTTGAGCTTTAATTTTTCTATTATCTTTTGTGCCAGATTGACCCTGTTGGCTGGTTTGCTTAAGAGCGGATCCTCTTCTTGAAGGGCGAAAATGGCGCAGCCCGGGGTTTTATTCAGGGATGACAAGTCTTTTTATGAGTGGCTAACCGACTCGAACTACGGTATTATCATGGCTTCAATGCCGGTTTTCTCTTTAATGACATTTAAAAAAATAAGCGTATGTAGTGTTAATTTTGCAAAACTGATTACAGTTTTATTTTGGATCAACAAGGCCAAAATGGTGGCCTTAATACTGTTGCCACAGCATCAACTAGCCAAACCCAATTACTAATACAATTGAAATTAATTTTTGGTCCTCCGTATTGGGGCATTTTAACATAGATTTTTGCTTTTGGGATTCTGTACACAAAATGCCCCCGCTATGTGCTCTCCTAACAGTCAAGGTCGACCAGACACTAGTGGAATTGATGAAGCTGGTAAGACGGGTCTAGGGACGAGGTCCGAATTAAAGTGCATAATGAATTAAACATTTTGGGCCGCTAATCAATCTGTATACAATGATCTTTGGAAGGATGCCAGTACTGACTGAAGGAGCTTCACCCACTGGGCTTGTATCCCTTGTCCTTAATGAGGGTAAAGAGTTCCATTTCTCAAGTGCTCGAACCCATAGCATAATAAGCTAGAGATTGCCTGTGGAATTGCCCTATTTCACCTATTTGGCCTGAATTGCCCGAAGCATGGCTCGTTCAGTATCTTCATAAGTTGATCCCCGTTTCATACCTTCCAATTTCCAACAACATCAATAAAGAGGTTATTTATTTTAACATTTTTATTGTTTTTTAGTTCCATGCTTTAGAGTTATTTTATACTTGAGTAAACTTTGGCAAATAATTTTTTATTCATTTTTGTTATCATAAAAGTTAGGTGAAATGATATCGGCATATTGTGAAAGGATTCATCATTTTTTTTAAACCTTATTGAAATTACTACATGAAAAGTCAGCAAATTTATAGAGTTGTTTCCAAAAAATGTGTCCAAATGGAAAATATTAGCGATTAAATATTGAGGTAGATCTGCATTTACATGGCTAATCTAATCTTTTTTGAAAATTAAGTTCTGTAGTAATTATTGGTGATTAAAATATTTCCTGTTGCAAAGCTTAATGTGAAATTACCATGAACGTATATAGATGAAAGTTCAAAAATAACATACTCATAAACGAATTTAGGTCTTTCTTATTGCCATTTGATAAGTTTGTATACAAGTCTAATTGTTAGGCATTTTAGTGGTTTGGAAATCGTACTATATTCGTTAATTAATAATCTCTGTGATCCTTTTATAGGAAAGAGTGTTGAACAGCGTGCCGCAATTGTAAGTAAGAAGAAAGTTAGTGGACGACGTAGACGTGGATCATCTGGTGAGTCCATAAAATTCCGATTGGTCTAGTGTAAGTTCCATAGTCATTAGAATTGTCATTTGTGGCCTGCAGTTTTGGCATTTGATTGTGTATCTGCACAGTTTCTGGATCTTTTAGCGTAATCTCGACCACATGGTTTTTGTTTCAGACCTTATCCTTTGATAATGGGAAAAAAGTGTNAAAAAGTGTGTGCTTTTTATTTTTAGATTGTTTGCTGATGGCTGAATGCATACTTGTAGATTTTGTTTCAATTGATACAATTGTCAGTGTTTTATCTTTTCTGTATTTTATTTCCACTGCATACAGAATTATTCCTTACTGGAAACTTGTATGACCCATGTTTTGGATTTCTTTTTGGTTGGCCATTTTTTGTCTTGGTTAAATTGGTCAAATTGGTCATATCCTGACTGCAAATTATGCCAAATGGTCAACTCCCTTCATAAAAAGTGCTGGTTGATACCTCTTCTGTATTTCTTATCTATCAAATATGAACTGAAGTTTCGTCAGAAGCAATTGCTTCTCTGTTTCTAAAATTCGGGTTTGGGACTGTTATCAATATTGTGTTATCACATTCATGATGCTCATTTAATTTTAGTTTATCAGAGTTTACGGTTGGAATCTGCCCTTATCACATGAAGCTTTATTTGCTGGGTTGAACCATTTGGAATCTTTATTTCTGATGTTTAATAGGAAGCTGGCCATTGCCAAGATAACATAATAATGAGATGTTGAAAAATTTGGTTCGTATTTCTTCTTGCAGCTGCCAATGCACAGCTCTAAGATAACATAACAATGAGATGTTGAAAATTTTAGTTCGTATTTCTTCTTGTAGCTGCCAATGCACAGCTCTAATACGAGAGGACTTAAATGGAATTAAGATAAGAAATCTACAAAATGGAGAAGGCAAGGAAAGAGGGTAGATTTGCATTCATAATCTTTCTAAAGGGACTGAAAAAGGCTTGGAGCTTTAAAAGATACCCTGGCAGGAAGGGACCTGATATGTCAGAAACATGTATAAACATAGACACAATACTACTAATAGACATTTGGAAACAGTCAAAACCACATGCCCAAACTTCAAGGATATATAAAGACTTCAGTTGGTGAAATAGATACTTAACAAAAGGTTTCCTGGCATGGAAACTCATGTGAAACTTATGGGAAACGTTTCCTGGAAGATTCAAGCAGGAAAATGTGGTCTCTATAATGTAAAAACTAATTTTGTTCTTTCAAGTCCTAAATTAGATGTGGGTAAGCAGTTTTAAAAATTGAAAATTTGGAAGTTTCTGCCCATACAAGATGCACAGTATGTATTTAAAAGTTTTCCTTTATACTCATAAATCTATCTACAGATGTGTCATTTCCCTGTTTTTGGAAATTTTGAATGAAAGAAATGTTCAAAGCTAATTACTGAGTACAAGAGGACCATAAAAACAGAAGGAAGAGCATATGTTCAAATAAACCATGAAAAATTCCTTGATCTATATAAAAGCAATCCCAGAGCCTTTTTGACAAGTAGACAGGGAACAACTCATCTGAACAGTGGAATTATTACCTAGATCATATCTATATAGATCTGCAGAAGAAGAAAGAAGAAGGCCTCGCCCCTTTTGAAACAAAACGTAAGAATATGTTCACAGCAAAGGGCATCATGAATGGATTAAAGGAACTTGTCAGAGGCAAAGTAAAAAGTTGAGGGCTACAAGCAAATGTTAAAGTAGAAGCAATTATGAACCAATTCTTGACATCTTCACCTGGACATTAGGGGAGTGGTTCCCGTAAATATGGACAAAAAATCCTATTATACCCATCTTCAAAAGTGATGATCTAACTCCTCAAATTACTACTATCACATCATGGAAAATTGAATGGCAATATATCAAGAAAAAACCAATACTCAGACAGAAGAGCAACAACCACTCTGCAATAGATGGCTTTATTGGTCCGCTTAGCCAAAGAATGTTGAGACATCTAGAATAACAATATGCTGCTTTATTGACTATAGAGAAGCTTTTAACACCATAGTAAGAGGAAATCTATGAAAATGACTAGAAGAAATTGGAAACTTTGAAGGACTGTGCATGACAACACAAGGTATACAAAACAGTTCGGCAAGAACTGAAAACAGCAGGTAAATGGAGAAATATTAAATGCATGATACAGTGTTGTCCCTTGCCCTTCACACCATTTGGCCTCCACATAGATATCTTGATCAATGTTTGAAGGATGAAAGATGTCCAAGGACACCAGTAGCTTTTACTAGCTATCATCATCCTATATTATGTGGGCAATATGGTTCCTCTCTTGCAGAATATCAGTGACATGCTACAACAACTAGAAGTCCTTAGAAGCTTGGCCAATAATCAAAACCATCTATGGATGTAGAAAGACCAAGGTTGTGATAATTAAATTCAAGAAATATACAAAGACAATGTTCATGTTCAACAAGAAGACAGCAGAAGAAATAAAGCATATAAGTATCATTCACTTCCACACGACCTAAATTGAAAGTATTGCACAGAAAAGAGAATATAGGATGGATGTAACACATACTTTAGCCATGAAAACAAATGTAATGGTGCAAAGTCATGTAGAGGGATAAAATAAATAGTTGTCCGATATCCTAGTACTATCTGTCATTTTGTACAGCTGTCAAGTCCGGGATTAACATATTGCAGGAGAAACTGGAAAAGTATTAACCATACATATTACAGACTACACATGGGGCACTGAAGACTGCTAGTAATAGTTGAACAATCCAGTCTAAATCACCAGTTCCTAAAGAGAAACTATAAAAAGATTGTACAGACTGGATAATCATGTATGAAATATCTCTAGAATTCTTTATTCCTTGTGGTCAAAGGGTCAGCAAAGATATGCATTTAGGATGGTAGGCAATAAAACATGGAAGAAAAGGCCATCAAAGATGACAAGAAGTTAAGATACTATAAAGAGATCTTCCCTGCAGTGGCAACCCAGAGTGGCTAATCTCTCTGTCAACTGCCTACAACTCAAAGAAGAGATGGATTAGCACAAGAATCTAAAGTAATTCGTCTAATTAGGAGGTGGATTAACTCTAAAAGTTTTGTAGGATAGAACCTGCTTGTCATGTGAGGGTAGAAGACACAAAATTCACAGTGCTGAAATGCTTTGTCTTGGCCAATAGCTGTTAGTAATACTTTGAAACTATCACACCAATTGGGAGAAACATTCAGAATCTTAGATCTAGTATAGATAGAGGCAGGGCTTTAGTAGGGAGCCTTATCAAAGACATTGCAGAACACAGAAACCAGACAAAACAAATTACTCGTCAATAATAAACATATAAACTTCTATGCTCAATATCCAATAAGCTATTTTGTTCTTAGGAAAAATTTATTTCCTTCTGTTTCTTGATGTGAAAAAACAATAAGAACCATTGTAACTCCTTTTTATTGGACAAATAAATGAAATGCATTTGTTTCTATTCTACGTTAATTATGAGTTTCCTTTGCATAATTCTATCAGTTCTCTTACAATATCTGCACATTACTTTTGTATTGATATGAGTTCTGTTTTTCCTTTGAAAGTTCGAGATGCTGAAGAGGAAAATCCAAATACGGAGGCAGAGCAACGATTACGCCAACTCCTGCAGGTCTGCTAGTAGTTCTGTGCCTCATTGAATTTATATTATTTATAAATGCGAAAGTGGATATTTTATACTGGGAATTTTCAGCTTCAGTGATGAAAACTTTTATGAAGCAAGGGACCAGAGATTAGGGTACATTTTTAGAGGACTGGTTATCAGCAGGAATCAGAGTGTCTGGTTTAGACTCAGTTCCTCATTATTTGTTTTATTTCTTGATATTTTGATGTTCATAGTGAAGCTTTTACAAGTAAAGTGATGATAACTATAAACACACCAAATCGCTGGTAGCTACAAATTCCTCTTTCCCTCTTTGTATTTAGTTGGATAACATTTATAAACAGAATCTAAAATACACAGTACTATTATCTTCCTGAATCACAATTATCATTTATAAAAGAAGACTTTTCAAATGGAGTTCATGATCAAATAGGTGAACTGGTTTTATTGTTGTACTGAATATGGAAACTTAAGCTAATTATTCTTCTTCCCTTTAAATGCTGTTGCATTTCTTCTTTCTTGGTAGACCGGCTAGTAACAGGAAGGTGAGGATATGTTATCCACAACCTTGTGGGAGGCTGCTGTCCTTTTCACACTTCAGTTTTTGGTAGTTTGTGATGATGGTAAAAAAATTCCATACTCTTTCTTCTCAAGTAAAGGTTCAATCCACTTATAATTTTGGTATTACCTAACAAAGTAAATTCTCTCTGGTGATGAGTACAAGTTAATTAGTCTACGAAAGGCTAGTAATACCCTTCTTTCAAGTTGCTTTTTCAATGTCTTAATAGAGACTTTTAAAACATTTTAGGAGTGTTTGAAGTTTATTCTCATTTCAGACAATACTGATTTATTAAATCTCCTTTTTTATTCAAAGAAATCTCTAAAAATTCTGTTCTTCTGACATTCATAATTGATGTACTTGCACTGTTTTTTCTCTTTATCATGGTTCTATAATCATTAGCATGAATGTGTCTGTTTATGTATCATCATGATCCTTAACAAAATTGGTGGATGCTAACATGGAAGCTGAAATTGTGAGAATAAGAGCTCAATATATTGTTGTCGGTACTTGTATTTTCTTTACAAATCAGAATGTATACTTTGTTTCACTGGATCAGTTTTCATCAATTCCCTCAATAACTAAATTTATTTTTTCTGTTGTGTTCTTGCAGATCAGTAACCGCCGTTACTGTAGATGGGTAAATGATCGCCTCCTTAGGGAACTTGCTCCACCATTAGATGCAGAAGAAATAGGGGGTCTTTTTTCCCCCCCTCCTTGGGGTATAATCAATTCAGTTTGATTTTGTGCTTTCTAAATCATAGAAGTTACAATCCAGTTGAAGTTTCATATGAATTTATATTACTATCAAGATAATCATTAGCTTCACAAATGTAAAACAACTTATAATCATCTGAAAAAGTATGCACTCATACTTACATTTCTTGAAAGGAAAGTTGGGAACAGGAAAAGATAAAATCTACTATAAGACAAATTTAAAGCATCCTGTTCCTACGGAACTGGAATGCATCTTGTATCTACTTAGACTTGTATCATGTTTATAATCACTCCCCCTCATTGGGTTTTTATTTCTTTGATGTGTCTTCTAGGTGAAAGGGATGTCTTGACACCACTTGAGCGAATTACAGGGGCAGGAAATAATTGTCTCAGTGATATGGCTGCCTGGGAGCCTTTTAGAAACAATGTGGATATGGATAAGGAGGTGTGTTGACCCTTCTTATCCCACCATCCCATCATAAGCTTGGAATCAAATGATTGTAGGTTATAATGTAACAAAGCTGTGTCAGCCTCTCATGTCCTTTTCGCTCTGTTGTTTTCTCCTTATCTAATTTCTGAGCGCCTTTCAAATTGCGATGTAGAACCACTGATGATTTGTTGAGATCTTATTAATTCTGAATAGTGGACTGTTTACATGCCTGACAGGAACACATGCTAAAATCCTTGGTAAAAGAAAGGCCAAAGAAGGATGAAAGTAATGTTACAGGAAGTATGGCTGCCATGAAAGCCTGGCACACTGTTGACCGACGTGCACGAGATGCATTGCGGCGCAATTCACATTTGCCACTTGTTGAGGCTTTTGAGGTACATCATACATGCCAATGGCCATTGCTATTATGCAATCCTGCTTTATCCCTATGAATATTATTTAGATCTCAATGATTGCCAAGTACATTTCTAATATTCTTGGAACAATTCCCATCTATTACTTGCTTGGGAATCAGTTTTAAAAAATGTTTCTATTTTGCACTAATTGTTCTGTATCCCAAATATTGTCAAGACCACGCCATTAGAAATGGGAAACCTGGACAGGTTTCAGAAATGACACTTTCAAAGGTTCTAGAAACAGGGAAACATTATAGAGTCTCCTCACAGAAAATGATCTAACGCCAACACATATACATGGACTGAATGCAGTCTGACTTGAATGGATAATATGTTGAACTAATGCCATAAATAAATATGTGAAAGGAACAGAGCTGACTACCACTAGTAAACAACTAGCCCCATAGAGATGTGTAAAATCCCTAGGGTTTCTAGGCAGGAAAAGGGAATTTTGCGCGCTAACACACAGTCCTTTCACCATAAACAGGTAGCATTTATAGATAACCAGCATATGAGTAGAATCAGTACTGTAACATAGTAATACCAGCAGTAATTATAACAATACAGTATCCAAAAACCAGCATTAAACCCTCTAAAGGCTGCTGTCACCACTTCAGTAAACCAGGAATACAGTATCCAGACAATTGTTGATATTACCGCAGCTGTTACTGCAACAGAAAATTACTAAATTAGCCCTGGTACTGGACTAGTCACTACAACAGAAATATGCAATAAAACCTGGGTCTTAACCGCCTCCCAACAGTGGTTCGGTTCCTCCTTGTAGCCTTGCAGCTACCCTCTGTCAGCTGCTATACCCTTACAACGTGGACCAACGAGACTGATAAAACCACCTAGCACTTTCCTTGGTTCAGCAGAACTCTCCTCCAAGCAGACTGTGCTAGCAGACAGGGCTTCGGCCCCTTCCAGGACACAGGTACAGGATCCGGCCTTCCTTCCAAGAGCTAGTACAGGCCTGGAATAGTTTCCTGCAGCTCCCACATGCCCTCGGCCACCTCTCACAGTCATACACAGCAACTTGGCCTTCACTGAAACTCCTTCTCCAGTCCTCCACGTATTATAACAGCAAATCGGCACCTTTAGGGGAGAAATCTGTCCACAAAATGCCACAGGAACCCTCGGCAATCCTTCTCCAGCAGCTAGACCTCTAACTAATATGTTGCTGATGCAAACACTGAACCAGGGTTGAGCTAGGGTGAGCATAAGCCCACCGAAACCCAACAGAAGCTGAGGGTTTATCAACCCTCTACAGAACTGAGGCAACCGCCTCCTACAACAGAAAGGAACAACTCCAAATATGAATTTTGTATCTTCAAATGAGCCTCCCATCTCCTTATATAGTTTTGCCTTTTTGCTTGATTCCTTCTTTTTAGGTGACTTGTTCTTTAAGTGAGGGTGACATAAAGTCACTTTACCCCCTTTTCATCCTTCTTTTTACCCAATGTCACTTTAAATATCAAACATTGCCTCCCTGCGTGGCTTTATTCAGCCCACTGTTCCCTTTCTTCGGGGCTATAGCCTACGGGGAGCCCCCTTAGACTAATACGCCCTCCCTCTAATGAGGTCAAAAGGGAGGGGACATGACAAGATGTTTCAAGTTTCAACTGAATAATAAATTTACAGCATGAATCACTTAAGGCTGCCCATATTTGAGAGGGTGATGCTTCAGGTTTTTGGATAGATTGAAATGTTATAATAATTTAAAATTTTATTGGCTTCTAATTATAGGGGCCTACATTGGTTGCCTTTGCCTAAATTTGACTGACTGTACCCCTAAAGGCTAACGTCTATACCTGCCCTTGAAAGATTATGGTCTGCAAAAAGTCTCGCTTCTGTAACAAAAGGAATGGATTGCCATGTCTCCAAAATGGATTGATTTGACCCAGGTTCAATTCCTACAAGTGACATGTTGAGCTCTTAACGAGTATGTTGTTATAATGGCCTTGAGCCTTGTGTTGACAAAGCCTCGAGCTTCTGCAGAATCCAGTTTACCCTGGGTACCATCCTTGGAGTGAGGGGAAGTACTTGGTGGGTTTCCCAAGGATATGTATTTCATAGAAAAAACATTAAAGAATTGTTCAAATAATGTAACTGCAAAGAGTATTCTTATTATTATTGTTATATTATTCATAGGATCAATCCCCATTGTGGATTGATCATGACGGTTATTGTATTAGGACCAAATCCCCTTTTGCAGATTGGTCAACAGACAATTGTAATAGGCAGAATAAGAAGTCGGCCCCAGCAGTTATTATTGAGACCCAGAAATATAATAAAGGTGGGTTTACCCATCCAGAGTGAGAAATCGGCCCTGCCAGTGAAGACACTTCACATGTGCCAGACTTGTATATATAGAGGACTAGCGCCTCACTTTGACACACAACACACTTGCTCATTTCTAAGAGGCAAGTTGCGACTTACCAGTTGGAGAGAGGGAGAAGAGTGGTGCATCTTTTGGAGAGGACTTTTTGTATTGGTTTGAGTTATCTCTTGACATTGTATTGGCAATTTATGATAAGGAAGTTTTTGCTGGGTTTTCTTCCCCTAGAGGGTTTCCCAGGATAAATGCTGTGTCTCTTGTGAATGTGTATTTCTCAGTGATCTTGTTCTTATGTTGCTCTTATCTATTGAAATGCAAAGAACTATAATAATGGCATAAAACATTAACAAGAATTATCCACTACAAGTACAGAGAGAGGGAGGGGTCACCTGTGAAAGATAAGAAAATATTTAAAATATGAGGAGCATTTACAGATTTAAGAAATTATGCAGACCAAATGGAGAGAGAGAGAGAGTAGAATAGAATTTTTATTAAACGTCCACAAGACCAAATGGATGGGATATTACATGGATGTTACTAACCTTCATAAATTGAGCAGGTAGTGAACATACATGCATCATGCCAGGGAAAAACAGAAATGAAATGTTGCCTGAAAAAGAAAACCAAATTTTGATAGAAGTCGAATGGTTTTTGGACACATAAGTTCATGGATTAATTGTACGTATGTATGTTTTTCCTGTAAGCATGATGCTGATAAAAAACTTTAATATTGAAATTTTGAATGTGACAGGAAAGGATCTTAGTATATGTAAAAAGTGCTGAAGCTGGTGAAGTTCTTACTCTGGAAGTTCAAGATCCTTTCCATCGTCTGGTGCTCCATGGCATTTGTGAGGTAGTGTTGTTAGTCGGTGGCTTTTAATATTGATATTTTGGAAAGTTTTGATAATCTTGACTTATTTTTTACATTGATTGCTTCAATCAGTTCTATGGCTTGGTGTCTAACACGGTGTCCAAGTGGGAGGATACAGCAGGAGGGTTTTCATTGGTAACTAGAACACATATCCGGAAAAAAAAGCATCCTAAAAGTTCAGATTCTGTTCAGCCTGTGAGACTTGTTGATTTTTTGAGCGCGATGAAGAATGGTGTGCCAAATTCTGAAGCAGCAGCTTAGAAGTTTTAACAGTTGTTTGTAATTCAATCTGTAAATTTATGTAATTTGATATTTTCTTTGGGACTTTGGCCCATCTGTAATTCCGAGATCTATTTCATTGTATGTAAAGTGTTTGATATTGTCATTTATATGATTATAGAAATGTTCTTTAATTGAATCCCTACAGCAGAATCATCCAATGGTTTACATCCATTTGCAGTATAGATTATCTCTAACTGATGTGCTTGTTTGTTAATTCTGATAACAAACATAAATGTGATGTGTACAAGGAATCTGTGAATCTATAAATGGACTCCTGATCAATGGCAATTAGTTAACATACTTAACCATAGCTCAAATTTTATATTCATGCCTGTGGTGGAACTGGGGCTGTGACAGTAGAGTCCAGGTCCATTATCCTTGCCTAGTATGCCTGAAAAGATACCCTGACAAAATTTGTTCTTGTTTTCTGTGCTTGGAAGAACTTTTGTTGGAAGGATATTCCAATTTTAAAAAAAAAATTCATCACGATTGAATCAATTTCCTCCCATCTGGAGTTTCTTGTGTGGAAAGCCTCTGGAGTAAAAGCTCATGGCTTTATGATTTGCTGCATTCTGTTATTGCACATAGCAACCTAGAGGGACACATTAATATTGAATCCCATATTGTGTATTCATTCTGTTCATGGTTGGTTTATGAGTTTTGGTTCAAAGGGATCATGTTCCAGTGATGATATTCTTAATTTAGTATTGTAAAGACATTGTCTGGCAGGTTACAGAAAAAACCGATGAACGGTAGCTCTTCAGACTTCTTCAATCTCTTTCTATAACTTGTATTCATTTTCAACTGATTGATTTCCACAAGGATAGACTGCTACCGGTGAAAAATGTTCATCTAGAATCATAGTCTTTCCATGTTCTCTGCCCAAGTCTCCCCTTGTGGTTTGGGCTTCCATGCAAAAAGGCCAATATGGTGGGTTCATTGATATCCACACTCAGTAGGGTGAAGGGCTTGAGTTTCATTATTAAACTTTACTCATACATCAGTTGAGCCTCGTAAATGCATTTGCTTCCTGAACAATTGTGAGGTTAACAAGTTTGTTTGCTACTTTATTCTCCTAATTGAATGCATTTGCGAGAGTCCAATCATGAATGCTATTACTTGAGTACTGATCTAAACATTTAAAGATTACTTGAACTTTAATTTAACCTTTAATGTAAGCTGATTTTTAACGAGTTCACTCTACCCTGTTTTGTGACTTTTTGTTCCTAAGAAATAATTATACTAACATCTTCATTTAATGGACATTTTAAAAATACACCGAACTTATCTCTAAATTTGACGAACTTATTTGGACCGAGTGACTTGGTGAAGATGTCTATGCTCTGTGTTTGTGTCGTACAGTATCGAAGTTCAACCTCATCATCCTCCACGAAGTCCTAGATGAAATGACAGTGTACATCAATGTGTTGGTCTGTTCATGAAACATTGGGTCCTTCCCTAATTTTGAAACACCTTGATTATCATAGAAAAGTATTGTTGGGTTGGTTTGTTCAAGCATGAAATTTGCAAGTATTCTTTTAAGCCAAATTGTGTCACATGCTCATTTCATTGCTACTTTGTGCCCTACTTTGGTAGAAGAAAGTGAAACATCATGTTGTTTGTTGCTAATCCATGATTTTGCACATATTCCAAGGTTTTTGATGATCCCTTAATCCTACCCAATTAAAATTTGTATGGCCATATAATAATATAAAATCTATTGTAACTTAATGTTAAAATTAAGCAGCTGCAAGAGCCATTCTCTAGGAGGAATGAAAAGACCCTAGTTGAGATCTAGGGTCCCAGTACACTCCTGGGGTTCTTGGTCTGGGACCAAGCAGTTATAGCCACGACAAAAGACCCTAGTGAGGGCCCCCAGTTTATTGTTGGGGTTCTTGGTCAAGGACCAAACAGTTTGATGATGCAAGTCTCTAGATGTGTTCTAGGTCCCTTGGATGTGGTCCAGGGAATCCTTGCTCGGTGTTTGGATTGATCCTTGGTTGTGTACCTTGGTGGACAAGACCCTAGTGGTGATCTAGGGCCCCCAGACACGTTTTGGGGTATCCTAGTTTGGGATCAGGAAGTTCTTAGTTAAGTACCAAGATGAGATGATTAGTGATCTTCTTCTCTCTCAAGATGGTCCATGTGACCTAGGAGCAGTTAAGAAGGACATGATCACATAATTGACCTTCCTCTTATGTTGGGATGATAAAAGCCTATAAGTTATATCATGAGACCCTTGTGGACATTTTTCCATTAAAGAAGATCCCCCTTGAATTTGTCTTGTTACTGCTTCCCCTTGTTGAACCACGTCCTCCTTATTGTTTATGTAGTTTGGGTCTTTACTAGCCACCTTGACTTGTTGACTATTCAAATTAATATTTTATGAATTAAAATATTAATTATTTTAATTTGTTTTATTGTTGGGTTTTAATTTAACCCTAAATTAGGACTAATTTGTAAACCCTAACCTACCCTCCTAACCTATAAAAGGAAACCTATCTCCTCACTCTCACTCAATCATTCTTTCTCGAAACTTTCACTTGGTTTGATTTTCGCTGTGGCCTCCTTAGACACTTGGTGCGACCCTCTCCTGGTTGGTTTCTCTTGTTGATATAAGGGTGTGACCCCTCTCTTGGTTGGTTTCTCTTGTTGTTATAAGGTGCGGCTCTCTCCTGGTTGACCTCTTTGCTGGTATAGTGGTGTAGCCTTCCTCTTGGAGCAGTCCCTTGTTGGTTTTATGTTGCGGCTCAATCCTCTCCACCTTTCCAAGTCTGTCGCTACCTTCTTGTGACACTTGTTGCTTCCGTTGTGTCTTTTTCGATCTGTTGCTGCTATTTTGTGATGCTGTTGTCGCTTGTGCATGGTACCTAGTTCACAATTTTTAGGGTTTGATGAAGCAACCCTAAAGCTGCTCCCTATGGCTGCTTATTGCTAGTGGCTTATTTTTGGACAATTATGTTTTTGTGTCAGCCTTGTACTTGATAGTGGTATGTTGGTTGGTTTTATGTTATCTATCTAAAGTTCTTGGCAAATTTGTTCACAAGATCATGATGAGATCTACCCCTGAGGGTTTGATCCATGACGATTATAGTTTTTTCCGAGCATACAGAAAAGAGGACAATCATGTAAATATGTTCCTTGTTTTGCTAAGGTAATGTTCATATTTGTTATTTGTATTTTGCTAATGTAATGTTCAGATCCGTTCCTTGTTTTAGTTAAGGTAATATTCAGATCCATTATATTATTTATGTTATTGGTTTACATCAATATTTGTGTTATTGGTTTTTATATATTGTTGATCTAAAACAACTGTAGTAAATAAAAAGTAAAAGGATATTTTTGTTTCTAGTTTACCCTTAATTTCTAACACTTTAATATATCACAAGACCTTTTTTCACTGATGTCCAATGCTTTACTTTAGGGTTTGTCATAACCTTGGACCTTGTATATGTTGTGGAGTGCAAAACTAAGATCTGACCTAGTGATTGTAAGATAAATCGAACTTCCCATTAGTTCCTTGTCAACAAAATTATCTGCAGGTTCTGAATATATGTTTTCAATCAAAGTTTTTGTACTCTCTCCATAGTTGTATATGAAATTTTACAATCAAGCCCTTGAACCTACATCACATGTCTTTTGCATCCTTAGTTTGTGAAGTAAAAGCACAATGATTAGTTTGCGAAACTTATACACCTAAACAACAATATAGGAGGCTTACTCTTACATTAAAAGAGGAACAAAATTCAGATTTTACCTTAATAATTGCTCTAACCTTACTTGTTGCAATGATGATGTTGTTAGAATTTTAAAATTTCTAGTTACATAATTACAATTATTTAATCCAATAGCAACTGTAATAAGATTATTGAAATATAGACAATCACAGATATAATAGAACAATGATGCGCTATAACTCTCCAAGAAAGACCAAGACCAAAACACCAAAAGAACCAACCTCCAAGTCTTGTGCACTAGACCTCCTTATGCGCTCCAAGATACTCAAGAGAAGTGTGTGTGTGTGTGTGTGTGTGTGTGTGTACAAATGAGAGGAACCTATCATCTTATGTATACACAATAATGTTTCTTGAAGAGACATGACTCTTGACCTAACTAACCCATAAAAACAGGGCCGACTAGCCACAATGGTGTTTTTTACAATTATAAGTAAAATACCAATAATATACTAATCTTTGTTGAACCGACTTGTACAATATAATTACAATAACCTTTTAAAGGTTTGACCAAAACAAATATACAAGAATATCTTCTGTAGTGACACCAAAAATATTAATAGTCCCTCTTAACTAGGAAGGTATTCTTTCCAGACACAGACTCCATCCATTGACTGTTGAACATGTGAATCTATACATCCTCAGATATCCGTAGTGCAACATGACTGCACCCCATGCATCCAAGGTCTGTGGGTAGCTCTCAATAACTATAACATGTTCCCAAGACATATACTCTCCACAATGTATCAGTACTTGATCCTGTGCACTCCTATCTTAGTGCCAACCCTTTTTCATGTTGGATGAGATCCACTAGACTCAATGCCAACCCTTTTTCATGCTAGATGAGATTTTCCATTTGTTCTCAGTGCCATCCCTTTTTCATGCTGGATGAGTTCCACCTGTCACTCCCTCTGAAGAGGGGCCTCACCAAGTTTGTCCCCGAAGTACTTGAACTTCGTCCTCTACAGCGGCTTGGTGAACACATCCGCAACATGATCCTTGGTAATCATGAACTGGAGCTTCACTGCTCCCCTTTGTACCATATTATACCTGAGGTAGTAGTATCTGATCTCGATATGCTTCGACCTGTCATGAAACACCGGTTTCTCTGACAACTTTATACAACTCTGGTTGTCACACCAAATGCAGGTTTCCTCCAATCTGAGACAAAATATCCCAGACAACGGCTTCTGAAGCCACACTGCTTCTCTGCTCACTGCACATGTTGCCACATACTCAACTTCAGCCGTACTGAGTGCCACACATGACTGCTCCCTGTTGCTCCACAAGACCATACTGGAGCCAAGACTGAAACGGTATATTGAAGTGCTCTTCCGGTCAGGGATACTGTTGGCCCAATCTGAATTTGAATATCCATACAATCCAAACTCATGGTCATATCTATACCAGAGACCATGATCTAAAGTACCCTTAAGGTATCTCAACACATGTTTTGTGCATCCAAATGAACATGTCTAGGCTGCTCCAAATGTTGACTCGGGGTGTTCACAACAAAACATGTATCTGGTCTTGTGTTCATCAAATACATCAATGAGTCCACTATCTTCTTGTATAAGGTAGAATCGACAATCTCTGAAGTTGTATCTTGCAACAACTTTAGATTTGATACCATCAGGGTAGCCATGGCCTTACAGTCCAACATCTCGAACCTCTTCAAGATTTCCACAACATACTTTCCTTGATTTAGGAAAATCCCATCTGATCTCTGCCAAAATTTTAGTCCCAAGAAGTAGTGTATCATTCCTAAATCTTTCATCTTGAATTTTGCAGCGAATTTTCTCTTACACTTTGTGATAAGCTTTTCTGCACCTGTTAGAAACAGGTCATCTACATACAACAGTAGAATCACCGATTTACCATCCTCAACCTTAAAGTAAAGGTTAGGGTCTGTACTACTCTTGGTAAAAACCAAGCTCATAAAAAAATTGTCAATCCTACCATACCATGATTTGGGTGCCTGCTTCAATCCATATAAAGCCTTCTTTAATCTTCACACATGAGTCTATTTTTCATGTGTTTCGAATCCAAGTGGTTGCTCCACATAAACTTCCTCTTTTATTTCACCATTCAGGAAGGTTGTCTTCACATCTTTCTGGTGCACCTTCCATTTCATCATAGCGGCTAATGAAAGTATAGTCCCGATCGAGGTATATCTTGCTACAGGAGAAAAAGTATCTTCATAGTCAATCCCTTCCGTCTGAGAGAAACCTCGGGCCACAAATCTTGCCTTATACTTTTTAATACTTCCATCCACTGTGTGTTTCGTCTTGTAGATCCATTTCAAACTCACCAAAGTTTTTTCCTTTGGTCTAGGAACCACATCCCAGACATCATTTTGCATAATGGACTGGTATTTCTCTGCCATGACATCTTTCCATACTTGATTTTATGCAACCTCTTCATAACTGGAAGGTTCTGCATCCATTATGTCACACAAACATGCCACGTAGTTGGAATACGACTTCGACTTCTTACTTTCCCTGAAAGATTTCTCTGGGGCACCAATTCTTTATGCATCTTTGATAAGCTCTCGTGCCCATGTTGGTCTTCTCTTACGAGAAGGCATCTCGACTGGTTTCTGAGATTCTACCATGTCATGATCCTCTGGAATGAATTCCTCTGGTTCAACTACCTCTGGAACTTTAGGAACTTCGTTCTCTTCTTCATGTACCTCTTTTGCATGGATTTGTTTGGATTTACTGAAAGTTGCATTCTCATCGAAGGTTACATCTCGACTGATCTCTACTTTCCAGTGACTGGGGATGTATATCCTGTAAGCGTTCAATGTGTCACTGTAACCAACAAATATGCCCTTCTATTCGTAAGGGTCCAACTTTGTCCTCTTTTCCTTGGGGACGTGAACAAATACATGGTATCCAAATATTCTGAAATCGTTGACTTCTGGCTTCTCTCCTGAAAACATCTCCTCGGGTGTTTTGTTTTCAAGCACCTTGTGGGGACTTCTATTTTGCATGTACATTGTCGTCTTCGTTGCTTCTGCCCACAGATGCATAGGAAAATCTTGATCATGGATCATGGCCTTCACTGCTTCCATGATCGTCCAATTCTTCCTTTCAACTATTCCATTATGCTGAGGGTTATAAGGAGTAGAAAGCTCCCTCTTCATCCCAACTTCCTTGCAATACTTCTTGAATTCTTCTGAGGTGAAATCACCTCCATTGTTTGATCGCAAGGTCTTTATCTTCCGCTCTGTCAATTTTTCTACTAGAGCCTTGAACTCTTTGAATTTGCCAAAGACTTCATTCTTTGCCTTTAACAAATAAATCCAAGTTTTACGTGAGTAATCATCAATGAAGGATACATAATATGCATACCCACTTAGTGAAGCTGTCGACATCGTTCCACACACGTCTAAATGCACGATGTCCAAAAATCCTTTGGCTCTGCTATCGCTATGGGGAAAGGGGTGCTTCACGTTATTGCCTTGTGCACATCCTTTGCATACACCATCTGGTTCTGCTTGGATTTCTGGTAGACATGTCACCATTTTTCTCACAACCGGAAGGGCTTTGTAGTGTAGGTAAGCAAATCTCCTATGCCATTGTTCATTGGGATTCACAATATCATGAACCATTGTGGAGTCTAAATGTCCTTTTAATTTGTAGAGTCCTTCAACTCCAATCACTATTGCATTATCAAGGGTCTTCCCTTTAGACCACATAAGAACTTGACCATCAATAAATGCTACTCTAAATCTTTTCTTGTCCAATGCTAAAATTGAGAGAAGATTTTTCTTTAAACCTAGAACATAGAGAACTTCCTTCATCTTCATTGGCTTGCTTGAATTCAACTTGTAGGAAGCTTCTCCAACACCTTTGATTTTATATTGATAGTCATCACCCAATTTCACCTTGTGAGGTGAATATTTATGAACAAGGTTAGATAATGAGTCTTCATAACCTGACATGTGCTTGGAAGCACCACTGTCTATCAACCAAGTGTTGCTTCCATGAGTAACAATGCTTGTGAGGGTTGAGATAAGAACATAATCCTCATCACTTGAATCATCTTGCTTTGCAACCTTCTTGGGAAGCTCATCATCTTCAGCCGTGTGAGCTTAATGCCTCTTACTTCCTTTCTTTTTTCTTAATTTCCATAATGAGGGGGAAATCCCTAGCAAAGTGTCCCAATTCCTGACAACAGTAACATCTTATATATGAGTTGTCTCTTTGACCCTTCTTAAACTTCTTAGGTAAAGAGTGCTCCTTCTTGTTCTTTCCTTTTCTGGTGTGGGAGGCTAGGGCTTGATCTTTATCTTCCATCTTTTCTTCTCTTGTAGCTGTCCTAGCTTCTTCCTGGTTACAATCTTCCCAAAGCCTACTGAACTTGGAAAGCTTCTTCCTTGAGCAAATTCCTTGGATGAATGCATCCCATGACCTTGGGAGGCCATTCAAGGTAGTCATCACCATCTCTTCTCCTTCTATTGAGTCACCAATCGATTCTATCTGCTCCTTGATTTGATTCACTCTTGAGAAGTAGGAGTGAATGGTTTATGAGTTCTGCATTTTCACATTCTTCAACTGAGATCTCAGGGTCATTCTTTGGTTTATGTTGCTTCCTTCAAACAGATGAGTTAAGGTGTCCATCATTTGCTTTGGAGAAGATAATTATGATACATGATGAATAAGGTGGTCCTTGATGGAGTCTGCAATAATCTTTTTTTCTCTCACCATGTTCTTCTTATATTTTACCTTAGCTTCATCTCCTTGAGGTTATTGAACCTCTTTTATAATGAACTTATCCAATTCATGTTCTTCAAGAAGGAGGGTTACAATGTACCTCTAGGCCCCGAAGTTATCAACTCCATCTAGCTTTTCATCGATCTTTGTTCCAGTAGTCATCTTACCTGGGACCACACAAAAATATGACAAAGATTGAAAATTTGAACTTACCTGTAGGTGCGCTCTGCTAAAACAAGTTGTTTGGTGGTCTTGCTTTGTTAAAATCCCCTCCAAAAACTGGAAAATGTCAACCTTAGGGTTTGGGTGAAACCCTAACTGCAGCAGCTGCAAACTGGAAAATTGGTCCACTGGAAAAGTGCGCTAGGCTAGGGAGAACCTCCTGATGGTCTTGGTTTTTCCAGCAACTATCTCTAGACTGGAAACGACTCCCTTTTAAGCTTCTAGACCTGCAACTGGCTTCTATTCAGGCCCGCTCTGATTCCATGTTAGAATTTTAAAATTTCTAGTTACATAGTTATAGTTATTTAATCTAATAGCAACTGTAATAGGATTACTGAAAGATAAACAATCAAAGATACAATAGAACACAAAGTTGTTTATCCTTTGTGGGGGAGAAAACCCAGCAACCAAAATTCTCAATATAGATTCCTTCAACCAAAACAATGATGCACTATAGCTCTCCAAGAAAGACCAAGACCAAAACACCAAAAGAACCGCTCTCCAAGACTTGTGCGCTAGACCTCCTTATGTGCTCCAAGATATACAAGAGAAGTGTGTGTGTGTGTGTGTGTGTGTGAATGTACAAATGAGAGGAACCTATCATCTATTTATAGACAATAATGTCTCTTGAAGAGACATGACTCTTGACCTAACCAACCCATAAAAACAAGGCTTACTAGCCACAATGGGGATTTTTACAATTATAAGTAAAATACCAATAATATAATAATTTATGTTGAGCCTACTTGTACAATATAATTACAATAACATTTTAAAGGTTTGATCAAAACAAATATACAAGAATATCTTTTGTAGTTACACCAAAAAGATTAACAAACGTCATCTATACATATTACCAAATCAAGACATCACCTTTCTATTTTGATGTTGATCTTGGAATCCAAAATGCTTCCTCCAAAATCACTATCTCTAAAACGGTTGTCAATTATAACGCCAAGTTCTAGAAGCTTGCTTGAGACCACATAGGGCCTTAACAACCCTGCATACCTAATCTTCCTTTTTGGTCCCTGAGACACCTGCAGTTGGTACATATAAAATTCTTCATCTAAATGATGATTAAGGGAGATGCCTTTAATATCCATTTGGTAAATATTCTAACCGAAAGGTGCATCAAGTGCTACAACTATCTTGATTGTGAACAACTTGGTAGTTGGAGCAAAAGTTTCTTCATAGTCTATTCCTTCTCACCAAGCAAAACTTTTTGCAACTAGTGTTGCTTTATGCTTGTGGAGTGTCCAATCTGTCTTCTATTTGATCTTATACATCCATCTGCAACAAACCGTTTTTTTTTTCTTTCTCTTTTTCTTTTCTCTCAACTAATGTTCTAACATCGAACTTCGATAATTCATCAAGACACAACATCTCTGCGAAAACTAACGTTGTTAGTTTAGTTATCAACCAAGTAGTCACTATACCATGCAAACATCATTTTTTTTCATTTTGAGTCCAATTTGTTGCGGTTTACATTAGGAACCCAAGCATAAGTAACTGAACCAAAAATCTTGAGATGATTTACACAAAGCTTCTTACTAAAGTAGGCATCCTTTGGAGCTATAGTTTGATTGCCTATGTAGGAGACATGTTGAGCAAATACAATCATGTGAACTGTGTTTGTCTAGTACTTGTTAGGAATATATTTGTTCTCTAATATGCATCGTGCCATCATGTAATTCTGTCTCTCTACAACTCCATTTTGTTGTGAAGTATGAGTTGTAATTTTGTCACTCTACAACTCCATTTTGTTAAGCAAATATACAATCGTTGAAAGACATTCTATGTTGTTTCCTCGCAAGACATGCTTCACCAATTGTGTATTGGTTAAAAATGAAAAATACAAATTTAGATGGCCATACCTTTGATGCCAAAGTGAACTCATATATTGTTCACTTTTAGCCACTAAGGCATGCCCTTGGATCGTCTCGTCACTCTTATCCACTTTTGGCCACTAAGGCACGCCCCTTGGATAATCTCATCACTGAGTTTGTTTTTCAATATTCATGGTCCTCTTTTCGTTATTTTTATCAACGATATAACTCAATGAGGGATTATTCTTCATAATTCACTTATAGATATACGATTCTTTTACACTCAAGACACCAATCGTTTCTGCTAGTGAAATGTATTGATAAACTGAAAGAATAAACCAATTGGTGTTGTTTACATTGGCCTCTTTATCCATAGCAACAAAAACATAAAACTTAATCCTCATTATTCTAAGCAATATTTGCTTGCTTTTTCTTAATTTGATTAATAATGGAGTAGCCCCTTTGATTGTTCTTTTCATTGCATAATCTCTTTCTACAAAATTTACTTTTGTGACCTAGCTTCCCATGATAAAAAACAATTAATAACATTGTCAAGTCTCTAATTACCTAAATCTGAATCAAATGGTTTGTTGTCATCTTTGGGCCAATTTTTGCCTATGTTAGCTTTGCTTTTGCCTTTGAATTTCTCTGCCAAAGCCATCACTTAAATGCCATGTTTTTTTGTTATCTTTGGGCCAATTTTTTTCTATGTTAGCTTTGCTTTTGCCTTTGAATTTCACTGCCAAACCCATCACTTAAATTCCATGCCCAGTGTTGCTACCAAATAGCTTCTTCCCCCTATCTTTCTACAAAACGTTAGCCCTTTATTATCATATGTAATATTAAATGATTCAACAAAAAATTTGAAAGAGGGAGGTATGCTTTTTAATGTTATGATTACTGTGTTTTCATCCATCTCTCTATTGATTGCTTTCCATTGATCTTGAATATCTTTTATTTTTAATAGATGATTTGAAAGAGGGTAATGCTCTTCCATCTTTATCAAAAACAACATATTTATTGAGGAAAATATCTCTACCTATATTAGAGGTTTCATGCATGTTTAGTAGATTCCCCCACATGATAAATAAATCATTACCATTTTGAACTTCAGGTAGCATCTTGTTTGTATCAAGAGTTTGATTACCATGACATCCTCTCAATTCTTCACATCAAATTACCCTTGGGAATTCACATTAGTTTGATTTTGCAAGCATTTGGTGTTTCCATGTATTAAAATTATATCCATCAAACTTTTGATTTCCCTCTAACATTATATGGGATAGACTGGCATGACAAACTCATAGAGTAAAACACAACTACAAATTTTCTAAAGACAACATTATTTCAATATCTACAAAATAATTTCTTATTAAAGCATCAATACCTTGTGCTTTGCAATTTGTAAATAAATGAAATCCTATGTGAAGGGCTCTCAATAAACATGGAATTGAATGTAGTTATGGGTTCTCAATAAAGATGGAACTAAATGTAAATATGGGCTCTAAACAATGCCATTTTGTTATCATGGAAACCTATCTATGATTCCCACTCTTTTAGTCCCATGTTTTGTATAGACAATGACACTTTACAATGATGGGTCAAACTTCTCTTCATGGGGGTTGGATTGGGATTTATTATTTACAACCTTTGATCACATGAGCAGACGAAAATTCCCTCACGTGACTAGTTACTAGGACTTTTTTCCCTCGAACAAGAGTCTTCACATAAGCTAGAGGTGGTTCTCTCTTCTACTCCTCACAACCAATGATTTATTGATTCCTAATGACACCACACTCAAACAATCATTGGGCAACATGTCTTCTTGTATCAGTACAACTCACAACTTTGATAGGAGAATCATCTTCTATAACTAAAAAGTGTGTTCAATTTGTTTTCCTTCATTGTTGTGTGTATTGATCGTCATCTCTTAAAATTTCATTGGCTTAACCAATGTCTAAGTCTTCACTCACTATCAAAAACCTCGGTTGCTCCTAATTGTGGCTCTGATACCATATCATATTACACATAGGTTGAAAAGAGAGAACAAAAATTTAGAGAAAATAACCGTCACATTATTCACCATATGTATTCTTAAATACGTACAAATGAGAAATAGAAACAAGTTATGTAACCTCTTTTTATTTATTCATTGCTAACTTTAAAGTACTAGATATACCTTTTATTTATATAAATTATATGCTAAATTCTAATACACAACCATTATTTAATAATTTCACTAACAAAATTTAATGTTTTCTTTGCAATTCTTTTTTCTTCATAATCTTGACAAAGTTGACCCTCATCCCAACTAAAAATTAGTATTATTTTTTGGGGGAATTTCTTCCAATTAAGATATTATTTCTACACTTGTTGGTTATTAAGTCTCTAGTTAAGGTTAATGTCTTGTAAGTCGGCAATTCATCACTTTGGTTCATCCTTGTTTTGAAGTAGCAATCATATAAGATACCAAAACATTTTGACTTTTTAAAAATGAAGTGTTGAATGAACTTCCCTTTTTATTCCCATGCTCGTCCCTTTAGGTCTATAGTGCACCTTGCATATTTTTCTTAACGTTGACTTGGCACATTTAGTTGTTAA
>ML780810.1:52897-74218 GCA_009831015.1 Picea engelmannii
ATGGGAAATAGTAAGGGCATTGATCCCAAGAAGAAAAGGAGATGGCACACTACAAAGGGGATTATCAAGCTTAGGGTTATGTATAGTGAAACTAACATATAATGAGATAACAACAAACATACCAGTCTAGAAAAATATAGGGAATCCAAACCTATGACCACAAATATTAGGATCCCTTTGGTTAGTAGCAAGAAAGAATTTTGACTTGGGAAAACCTCATCAAAAGAAGAAATCTTCCTTCTATGTTGCATTTCATGAAAAAGAGGAGACAAGCCATATTAATATAAGCGAGAAATGGTCCCTCTTTGATGATGAAAGCACCAAAGAAGATGGGAACAAAAAATACCTTGGAAAATTGACTCAAGGATTTCAAATTAAAAATCACCAATAAATTTTCGGAGATACTCTCTAGTCTTATCATCTAAAACATTTGGAAGAATGAAACAACAAACTCTTTGGGGACATTACTCAAAATCTTGCCAATTATGTCAAAATATTATGATAAATATAACAAAATATATTGAAGCAAGAGAGTGGAGAGAGAGGAGTATCTTAGACTACTTGTATCATATGAAGGAAAAAGTAAATCACAAGGAATTAATTTGCAGAACATAAAAGCCAAAAGTAGCATAAAAATCATAAAAGTAGGTCAAAGAAGTTTGGAGAAGAACATACCCTCCCAGATCTAAATTAAACTTCAATGTAGTGTCTAGAGGGAACCCAAAAAGTTTATGCATAAGAGGAACCATTCAAAACCTAGGATAGAGATTAAACCATTTAGCCTCAATTATTGCAATTAAAAAAAGAATGAAGGTTACAACTCCCTAATATAAAGGAATTAGAGGTGGAAGGGAATTCTAGGTTGATAATTGACAAGCTAAGATCCTTAAAGGGTAACAATAATGATAAGAAATGGAGAGTACTTGACAATTTGGCTCATATTAATGCAAGAAGGAAGTTTTTCATTACATATGGGAGGAGGAAGCATCATGCTATCTCAAACCTAATGACCTTGAGAATTATCTTATTGCAGATGAAACCAATATTGTCATTGGTGGAATTGTGGGGAAAGAAACTAGTTTGCGATGTAAATAGTGTGATTTGGGAGAAATAATGAAAATTCTATCCCAAATATTCCATGGTTAGAAGGGTGGTTACAAATATTAATGACACAAAAGGACCTAGGGAGCATAAGTGACACAACCTCAAAAGTGAGATTGAATAGGAGCATTTCACTTTGAGAAAGAGAGGGGGGTGTTCTCCCATGATGAGGGAATGCCAAGATTTTTGGTGGTTGAAGGCCCAACAATTTTGGTCACTCGAAGCAAATTGAAGTGCATAAATTTTCCTTCAACTCTCGATATCCCTCCCTAAATGGAAATAATGTTGAGTCGTCGAGGAGAGATCTATAGCATGGGGAGGGTGGGGAAGCTCTACCCAGGGACTTCATTTCTTAACTTCATATCGCAAATGTACTTGTAACATGCAAAAAAATTTCAAGCCAATAATTGATTCAAAATAGATGATGTAAGACAATTATTGTAGGGTGGTGAAGGATAATACTAGGAACATGGAGGAGATGAGAGAGAAAGTAACCATTATGGGAGAAGTCCTCCAATAGAAAATTGATAAATATAATAAGAAATGAAATATATTGTTTGGAATAATAACATAAATCAAAGTGTTACAACAAAGTAGTTTCTCCACTAGGAAAGGACTCATAGTAAGAAATCCACAAGGGAATGAAAACAACATGTTGATCCATATAATTCAGTACAAAAGACCCTTGGATAATGACACAATACATCTTTCCAACTTTAGATTCAATTGTTTGGGATGGGTTGTCGTGTTGTGGATCAAATAGAGATGGAAAACCGGACCCTATAAGTGCCAACATTAGCCAAATAATTTTATCTATGATAGTGAAATCATTTTTTTTTTGTTTTATTTTCTTATGTTGAAAGTTAGTTAGAGATATATGATGGGGTTAATCTTAGATTAAATAATCCAATTCTCTTAATAGAGGTAATATAATGAAATGTGTCTATTAAATTGATGTTTAATAGAAATCAAATTGATAAACATGCTAGTAAAGAAGCTAAAGGAAAAATATGGTATGAATTACTATTTGATATTGACTTATATTTTTCCTTTGCTTTTCAAACACTGACATTTAGAAAGAAAAAAAATAGTAACCAAGAACCAAATTATAATTCGATTATTTTGTGATTGACAATCAATTTTATTGTCACTAGTAGGTTGACCCACTCTCCATCCAAATATTTTGGGGAAGAGAGGGTGATCCCATGAGGATTTCCTAGGAATACACACACACAGATACATTCATGGATGACATCCCTAGTAAACCCATTCCTATAGACTAGTGTTATGCACCCAGGGGAATTCAAACCAAGCACCTCCTGGCACAAAACATTGGCAACAACTGATTGAGCTAACACCTTGGGATATACAAGGTTGCTCAGAACATAGAAGAAAGAGAATGTTCAAAAGTATGTTCATCTTTTGTTTCCAACACACGCTAAACACATGTACCTAGTTGAAATATTTCTTTGTAAAGAGCATATGCTTCCCCATTTCATTCTATGTACACATAGGTAAGTTAAATAGATATTTGAATCTCATAATTTCTTAACATATGGGTCTCAAAACAAGGTTTTCCATATTATATACTTGCTTCATCCAGTTGATCACCACCATGGAATCACCAAAGAACTAAATCTTAGTAACTCCTTTTTCACCATAAATAAATAACAATAACTTCAAAGCAATTAATTCAACATAGTTATTGGATCCCCTACCCAATCCTACCTTAAAATTGAAAAAATGAGAGTCATTAATGTAAAGCATCCCTCCTACACCACATACAAATGGGTCCCCCTGGCTTGCTCCATGAAAATAACCCCAAGCCCCACTTTTGTCAATGTGTTCTTGTCTAATTTTCCTCTAAGGCTTGATCTTAGGATGTTTTTTGAAGTTGGAAAAGATGGACTTACTTTGGGCTACACATTGGAAGCATGGAATGGTCCTATCCTAAAAAATGTTTGCATTATGAGCTAGCCAAACTCCCCATGCATTAATCAGGGGTAGGTACTTGTAGCCTTTTAGCTTTGGATTAGACTGCTAGGTTTGAGACAATCAATAATTGTCTATCCTTACTAGGCCTCTTTAATATTTATCACAGATTCCAACTCCTTCCATACCTAGCTAGTGTAAACACAAAATATAAGAAAGTGGTTTATATTTTCTTCATTTTCTTTACATAAGGGATATATGCTTGGCTCATGATTGTTTCTCCTCTACAAAAATTCCCATTTAAGAGATTTGTTTCTATTGGGTAGCCACATGAAAATTCTATATTTCATAATTATATGATTTTTCATAGTGGTTTCCATCACCATTGCATTTCATCATCCCTTTCATTTTTGTTAGGAAATGGGGAACACTTCCACATTAAACCTAGCAGAAGAGAGGAAGAAAGATTTAATCAAGAAATTAAATGAAAAATCAAACACACAGTACACAAGTATTTTTACCTTGGAAACCCAAACGGGAAAACCAACATTGCTTGAGTATTTTTCTCTCTTGTTGTCTTATTCCTTTAGAATAAAATGTTACATGTCTAACCTTGGTCTACACCTAAGACACAATCAACATCATACATTCTCGCATTACACAAGAACAACCCTATATCCAATTCATCTTACATCTACATGACCAACAACCTCTAAAACGATTTCTCTAAGGATATGCATTTTAAAACATTACAACACGCCTTATTTATAGGCTTTACAGTAGGAAAAACCCTAAAGAAAGGCTCTCAAAAAATGGTTACAAATCCTCGCAGATCATTGGCTACAAATCACGTGAATCTTGGGATTCTATTGTAGTCAACTCTAAGTCAGTTTACCAATCGATTACCAGTCGACCTCCATTCGACCTTCAATTGATTGACCTCTTTGAATTTGAATTTACCCAGTCGAACCACCTCAACCTTCGAATTTCACTGTCAATAAATCCACCTCGACTAGACTTTCACTACAAAGAATATAACATCCCAACATTCTCCCACTTGTTGTCTTCTTTGCTGAAACAAGGAGATTTATAAACTCTCGTTCATAGACCCAGGGAAACAATGCCCATTACCTCTCTGCACCAAGAGAAATTCACAGCACTCACAAAATTGGTCAAAGAGTATGTTATGTTTTCCAACGTGTCTACTTTCTCCAGTAGCACCTTGTTGATTTCCACCATGTCTCTCACGAAATGGTATTGTACATCAATGTGCTTAGTCTTGGAATGATAAGTTGGGTTCTTTTCTAGAAATATTGTGCTTTGACTATTGCAACTTATCTTCATAGCTCTTTGCTCAAACCCGATTCCTAAACACAACCTTTGCAACCATAATTCTTCTTTGCTTCCATGAGTGGTTGCCATGTATTCAACTTATGTTGTTGACAAGGCTATGAATGCCTCTCGCTTACTCATCCATATGATTTCTCCCCCGAACATATTGAACACATATCCATTGGTAGACCTTTAGCGAACCATATCTCCATCCTAGTCAACGTCGACAAAGCCATGTACATTTAATTCACTATCACCTCTAGGTTTTCCTTAGTAGCATATAACATAGTCTTTTGTTCCACAAAAATACCTGAATACTCTCTTGACAATTCTCCAATGCTCCTTTCCAGGTGTCGACATGTATCTACTCAACACTCCCACTACATGGGCAATGTATGGTCGAGTGCATACCATCACATACATTAGACTACCAACAACACTTGCATAGGGAGCACGTTCCATGTCCTCTATTTCCTCCTATGTCTTTGGACACTGTTCAAAAGTTATCCTTGCTCCCACAGGAATTGGCACCTTCACGGGTTTGAAATCCTGCATGTTGAAACGTTTCAACACTATTTCAATGTACTTTTTTTGGTTCAATTAGAGCTTTCTAGCTACTCGATCCCTCTTGATCTACATTCCCATAATGAAGTTCATTTCACCAAGATGTTTCATCTCAAACTTGGAGGATAGATGCTTCTTCACCTCTATTGTGTTCATGTTGTTTCCAATCAGCAACATGTCATCGACATACAATGCTACATATATGAAACACCCACCTTCTTCTTTGGAATATATGCAGTGATTATATTTTCTTCTCACAAATCCCAAACTAAGGATGTATGTGTTGAAATTTCAGTACCACATCCTTGGTGATTGATTTAGACCATAAAGGGATATTTTCAATTTGCACACCAAATATTTCTTGCCCCTTACTACAAATCCTTCAGGTTGTTTCATGTAGATTTATTCTCACAGGTCCTCCTATAGGAAATTTGTCTTTACATCCATCTGTTCTATTTCCAGATAAAATGTTGCAGCTAGAGAGATTAGTACTCTAATGGAAGTTAATTTTGCAATAGGGGAAAAAATATCACCGAAATCGACTCCTTTGACTTGGGAATATCCTTTCACTACTAGTTGAGCTTTGAATTTATCGACTTGAAACTAGGGTCAATTGTTCCACCTCTTCATTTGATTCAATCAACTCATCTGAATCACCTTCTTCATTCCTTAGTTCAAATCATACCTTCTCTGGATTATTCTATTTTTAAACCATCACTTCAAAATCAGACTTCCTTCCGACTTCTCTGAAGACCACATCTCGACTATACATTGTTTTCATTGATGCAGGATCCCATAGCTTATATCCTTTCATTCCTTCTTTGTATCCAATGAAAATACACTTGAATGCCTTCTTGTCCAGCTTGCTCCTCTTTTCCTTGGGAACATACACAAATGCATCACAACTAAATACTTTGAGATGTGAAACTGAAGGCTTCTTACCGGACCACACCTCATGTGGAGTCGTATTGACTAGCACCGACGAAGGAGACATATTCACTAGATATTTTTCAGTGTCGACTACCTCTTCCTAAAATTATTGTGTGATCCCAACACCATTGAGCATGCTCCTTTCCTTGTTCATCAATGTTATGTTCATTCTCTCAGCGACTCCATTTTGTTATGGGGTATATGGTGTGGTATTTCGGCGTGCTATGCCACACTGCGTGCAGAACTGATCAAATTCCTTTCCATAGAATTCACCACCATTTTCATTTCTCAACACCTTAATCTTCTTATCTGTTCAGTTTTCTACAAGAGATTTAAACTCTTTGAATTTATCGAAAACCTATGATTTATTCCTGGAAATATATCCATGTATTCCTGAAAAAATAATCTATGAAGGAGACATAATATAGGGATCCACCAAGTGAAGGCACTGAAACAGGGCCAAACACATCACTATGAACCAATTCTAGAATCCCCTTTGCCCTTGTCACTCTAGATGGTAACCTCACCCAACTTTGTTTTCCATAAATACAATGTTCACAAAAGTCAACTTCTAAATTACATTCAAGAAAATCTTCGACCATACCTTTGTTATGAAAAGATCGAAGTCCTTTTCTCCAAGATGTCCCATCCTCTCGTGCCATAGCATGGTCCGGTCATTTTGATGAGGACTTGTCGATTTGGGTTTAATTGACTCAACCTGAGTCGAGTCGATTCGATCCGAAGTTGAGTCAACTTCAGGAACAATGATGTTGTTGCATCCTGTTGAGTCGACATTCCCTAATAACTTGTATATGGTTCCAATCTGTACTACTTTCCTTAAGATCATCACACTTTTGACCATCTTGCATGTATCCTTCTGAAATAGACTGTGCACTCTTGCATCACTCATATTTTTTATGGATATCATGTTTCTTTCCAAACCCAGAATGTGTAGCACACATGGAAGGGTTCTACTCCTCCCATCCTGCAGTGTCATTCAAACTCTTCCACCTCTGACAATTTTTGTTGTTGAGTCGTCCCCCAAGAACATATCTCTTCCTTCATATTGTTCATATTCGTATAACCATTCTCTATGTGGTGTCATATGATAGGATTCTCCTGATTCGATCAACCAAACATCTTGAAGCGACTGTGTATTGTTCAACGCCAGGTACACATCGCCTCCCTTATCTCGAGTTGTCTTTCTTTCAGTCGACTACTTCTCATCGGATCTTATATTGGGTTTTATTTCCTTCGACTTGCAGTCCCATTTGTAATGCCTATCTTTACCACATTTCCAGCATCTTCTTGTTGTCAACTGAATCAATGAGTTAGATCTACCCTTCAACCTAGACTTTCTACCAGATAATTTGTCTTTATCTCTGTCAACTGATCGACCTCTTGCCACTAATGCATCTTTTCTAAATCCTTCCATGTTCTTCCTTCTCATTTATTCTAACAGTAGAGATGAAACCACATATTCTAGCGCTAATGTGATTGAGTTACTCCCTATAGCCACGACTAAGCTATCCTAGGAGTTTGGAAAATAATAGAATAGGCTAACACATTTCTCCTCCTCAATGATTTTAATATCCACAACAAATAATTGGCTTATTATCGTATTAAAAGCATTTAAATTCTCAATCACCGAACTATCCTCGCTCATCCTCACAAGATATAATAGTTTCTTTCTAAGGAACAACTTATTTACTAGGGATTTTTTACTGGTACAAGCTCCCCAACTTGTCCCACAGTTTCTTGGTACAAAGTCGAATCGTACTCCTTTCCCTTCTCTCGAATTTCTCCCATTCTTCTCTCGACATACATGCCGATATGGTACATGGACAGACTATTTCCCATTGTTCTCGATCTACAAGGTGATCTTCAATTTTAAGCTTCCAAAGCTCAAAATTCTGGCCATTGAATTTTTCGATCTCTATTCTCGAGCTACTCACCATTATTTAAGCACACTCTTTACGGATTTTTGACTTATGATTCTTACTGAACCTAAGGTTTAGCTTAGATCCAAGGTTGTTAAACCAAGCTCTGATACCATATGTTAGGAAATGGGGAACACTTCCACACTAAACCTAGCATAAGAGAAGAAGAAGTCCACACTAAAACTAGTAGAAGAGAAGAAGAAAGATTTAATCAAGAAAGTAAATGACAAAACAAACACAGTACACAAAGATTTTTACCTTGGAAACCCAAATGGGAAAACCAACATTCCTTGAGCATTTTTCTCTTTTGTTGTCTTATTCCTTCAGCATAAAAGGTTACATGTTTACATGTCTAACCTTGGTCTACAACTAAGACACAAGTGACATCATACCTTCTTGCATTACACAAGAACAACCCTGTAGCCAATTCAACTTACATCTACATGACAAGCAACCTCTAAAACGATTTCTATAAATATTTTCATTTTACATCATTACAACACACCTTATTTATAGGCTTTATAGTAGGAAAACCCCTAAATAAAGGCACCCCAAAAATGATTACAGATCCTCGTAGATCATTGGGTACAAATCCTACGAATCTCGGAATTCTATTACAATTGACTCTAAGTCGGTTTACCAGTCGACCTCCATTTGGCCTTCAGTGAGTTTCCATGTGCCCACTTGTCTACCTCTTGTCGGTTGACCTCTTCGACTTGCTATCAATTTATTCTACTTCGAATTTACCCAATCGAACCACCTCGACCTTCGAATTTCATTGTTAGTCGATCAACCTTGACTAGACTTTCACTACAAAGAATATAACAACCTGAAAATTTTCACACAATACCTTATACCCTAACATCGGAGTATAGATTCTTAGACCATACCATATCATCTTTTGAATCCTTAATACCCACACGGATTTATTTTAGGGTGGCTATATATGCCTCCCATAGTTCACCTCTCCTTCTATTGATATCCAATAATGTTGCTAACTTCCATTCTTAATGCCACGTTGTGGTTAGCTCTGGTGAGGAAACTTGACCTATAGTAAAAAAAAACCTTTTCATGAATAGTACTGATCAAATTTTTAGGTAGTTTGTAACCTTCTACACTTTCTACCCTAGAGTATTGATCAAATTGGCTAAGTTTGTAGCCATCTTCACAATTAAAATTATCAGTATGTTTCTCAATTTCTAACGCATCACAAATAATACAACATGAGTAATATGGGGCCGGGGATAAAATTTTGGTTTGGTCAAAACAAATTAGGTGCTTGGATTTAAAGGTGTTCTCAACAATAGCTGACTTGACGATACAATTTTGGGTAGTGTTAGCTATATTCTCTTTGAGACATGATTTAAAGGTTATGTCAGTTTGACCTATGTATGATTTTCGACAAGAGCAAGGAATTTGATAAACTCCTAGGCCAAGCATCGGGTCAATTTTGTCCTCGGCGGTTATGAATAATTCTTTGAGGGTTTTACAGGGTTTGAAAAGGATTTTGATATTCTTCTTAGCCAGAAATTTAGAAATATGATCAGTGGTGCCTTGGATATAATGCAACGAGACGATGGTTATGGGTGGGGAGGAGGAGGAAAGTTTTGATTTGGGATTGTGAGCCGAGCGGAAGGATTTGTTGATTTGAGAGAGAGAGTATCCATTGGACATTAGGGATTTTGTTAGGTGGGATTTTTCCTTCTCTAGGAATTGAGCAGAGTTGCAGATGACCCTAGCAATGAGAGTTTTTAGCATTGTGGATTTTTGGGTTGGATGATAATGGGAATCCGCATGGAGGTAAATTTAATTATGAGTCTTTTTTCCATAAACTTGATGGGTAAGTGAGTCATCGAGAAGACACGAGATAAAAACATCTAAGAAAGGGAGGGAGTTATCCTTTTCAATTTCCATAGTGAATTGAATAAGGGGGGAAATTTTATTAAGATGGTTAAAGAAAGAGACCAGAAAAATATTAGCCAACACTGGGGATAAGGAAGACCCCAAGGTCCCCACTTCAATTTTCTCATAGAAAACCCCTTTGAAGGTAAAGAAAGTAGAAGCAATACATATTTCAATGAAGTTAAGAGTTTCAGGTCGACAATATTGGAGATCAAGGCCGAGGCTTCAGAGATAGGGATTTTAGTAAAAGGAGAAACAACATCAAAACTAACCATGATGTCATGCTCATCAAGGTGAAAGTTTCTAGTTTTTTGGATGAAGTCTGAGGAATCTTTAATAAATGAGGAGGTTTGACTGATAAAGGATTGAAGTTTGTTAGCTAGAAAATGAGCAAGGGCATGAGCAAGGGAACCTATGGTGCTAACTATAGGTCTTAGGGGAATGCTACTTTTGTGAATTTTAGGTTTCCTATAGATCACGAGGGTCTGAGGGTTGTGAGGAATAAGACGTTTTTGAATATAAGGGTCCAAGAAGAAGATTTTATGGCTTAGGTGATGAGGTTGAGGACTTGTTTCTTTGTTTTTCTCTTTAAAAAAACAATTATGTTTCTTTTTTAAATTTAAAATGTATTTATATATTTATTTATTTAAAATTAATTTTTAAAAGCATGTTTTCCCTTGTTTTGGGGTTTATATGAGAAAAAAATATCCTTGTTGGTTCAAAACATGAAGATGCCAAAGGGAGTGTTTCAATTGTAGAGTTTACCTAAGTTGTATGCATATTTAAAAAGGATGTAGATCCCCCTCTAAGTTTGGGTTCGATCTTTCTTAACTTGGATGTCCATTCCCTGGTGGTAACGAACATCTATACTACTAATTATGAAAGAGAGTAACCCACATTCTAATCCAATGATCCCCATGAAGTCCATTGGATTATCTATGTATTTTTTAACATGGAAACACCCAAGAAGACAAAGAATGAATGCTTCATATAAATACCCTAACTAGACAAAAATAAGATAGACATCTTTAAAATCTCTTCTTAGTCTCTATGGCCCTAATGAGTACAAGAAACAAGATTTATCCAAGTTGCAGTTTACTTGGTAAAGTCATTCTAAAGGATATCAAAGGGTCCTCAAACATCTTGACTGAGAAAAACACATTTTAATTTGGTTATGGGGGATCTCGACTAGTTAAATCATTAGAAAAATAAATAGTATTATGTCATTAACAAATTTGCACAAATCCATATATGCATATTAGTTAATTAATCTAAACGATCCCATTTCTTGTGATTCCTATGATTGGTATTTGAAGTGCCCAATGATTTTTTTTCGATAGCCTTCTCTATAAACTTGAAGTCGGTTTGACCCAACAAACTCCCAAGAGGCTTTCTAAAATTTTGATATAACAAGTGCACACCAATCATAATGATACTAAATCATAATTTATTGCATTAAATCATTTTGAGAGGGTCCTACAAGTATAATTGATGTCTAGCTAGAGATAATGCATCTTAAATATCAAAATTAAATTTAATCTATTATTAAACATCATCATTGAAACAATCGACTTCCCTAGAAGTGCATCCTTTGAGTGGATATTATTCATATTCTAGGTCAAGCCTCATAACCTTATAATCTTCAAAATCTAAAGCAGTTATTCCATGATCGCCAGTTGAAATGGGTCCATCAATAATGGATGTGTTTTAACTGTATCATTTATTAATAGAATGTGATGATTGAGTTATATCCATTGAAGCAGTATTTTTGGGTCAAGCAATTGAGTTGAAATGATGCCATGGGGCACATATGATCCGCTTAACAATGAGAATTTATTTTATGAGCATGCTCTTCTAGTTGTTGCTTGGAAATAAATGTCAAGGAGGAAAGTTAGAATTTCATTAGTGAGATTGATGGATCTACCAATAATGAATGCACTTGTGCTTTCAACATTCAAAATAATTTCTTCAATTATTATATCATTGCATTCCCATTGGCCATGGTTGATGATGATGGTGAGAATATGGGATGAATCGACATAAAAATTAAATGGAGTCCCTTACACATGATAGGAATTTGACAAAAATCCATTCATAATTGCTTCCTAGATTGACTACTTTTCAGATAATGAGTGTTTTCCAAATGTTCGCAAATATATCCAAATGTATTGCATATGATACTAGTTAGTTTTATTCCATGTGGTTGTAATCATCATGATGAAAGCCATTTCTCCAATGAGAGCATCAACACTATCAATTTTTTTCCCATTCAATTATTGAGATCCACAAGATAAAGAGGGGATCAAATGGAACAGACCAACAAATTGTGTTAATGTGCCTTGAATGAACAAACAAATAAAACCCTATTGCTCTTCAACCCTTAATGTGCATTGAATGAACTAACCACAAACCCTAATGTTCAAATACTCATGTGATCATTGTGAGAAGACTAATTGTATTTTACACCTATTGGTTTCATTATTAAAGGGTAGATTATTTGGGTAGGTTGGTTTTGTTAATATTATGGTAGCTTCGGGAGGTATGAATCTCTATTATGACCTATGATGAGATTAGAATACTCCGGAAGGAAGCAAAGAAATGAAGGAAACCCTAGACAAGTTGTCGGCTGCAGAAATATATTTAAAACGAATTTATTAGTACCCAGAAGGAAAAGTCGGCCCCAATAAGACTGGCCAGACTACTATAAATACATGGCGCCAATTCTCATTATTCATCATCTCAGCATTTGCATAGAGAACTGGATCTGCGCAGGTGCAGTAGCAGCTTGTGCGCAAGTTTCTGGGAAGGTGTGTGCTATCCTCTGAGTGGGATTATCCGATCAGCTTGGTTTCTATTCTTTCTTGGTGCATTAGCCTCTCTTGGCTATTGGATTGCTACCAGGATTCTCTTCTCTGTCAAGGTCAAGGTGGCTTCGGCCTATGGTTGGGTGACGAGGGTATCGTCAATGGTAAAACGAGCACAATCTTATATATTCTAACAGGTTATGGGCCCACACCCCCTTCATTCAACCTAAAATGCTGGAAGGAAACATAGCCTCTAGATATTGAGCTCGCTGAGGAACTGTCGCTAGGGTTACTAGCAGGAGAAACTTCCAAAACACTGCATCTAGGGTTACTAACAGAAGCAGTTACAGAAACCCTAAATCTCTGATCCAGCACCTTGTGATGGAGCATCTCACTCAAGAAGAGGATATTCAGATGCGCCCTAACTCAACGCACCTCTTGGCTCTCTCAGAAGACAGAAATGATGAAGTTGAAGTTTTGGATCAAGGCATGACCACCAGTCAACCAAAGACATGTGTGAAACAATCAGTCTTTTACACTAATCAACACTTACTGGGATGATTGAAGATGACATGTGGATAATCGATAGTGGAGCTTCCAGACACATGAAAAGAGATCAAGCCAGACTCTCAAATCTAAATGAGAGAAAGACATCGTACAAAGTGGAGCTTGGAGACAAAAGTACTTACCCCGTCGAAGAATTTGGACAAGTCTCTGTCAAATTGGAATCAGGTAATCATGTTCACTTAAGCAATGTTTTATATGTACCTGGTTTAGAAAATAATTGTGTATCAATATCATGTTTAGAAGACAAAGGGAACATAATAGCCTTCATGGATGGAAAGGTGTTATCATGGCATAAGAATTCCAGCATAGAGGATGCTAGGGTTATTGGAAGTCGTGAAGGAAATCTGTATAGAGTACTAGAATAAAATGAAGAAGCTCTAGTACATGACAAAGTCAACCCGAATGAGCTTTGGCATAGAAGGTACGATCATATCAATTATCAAGCATTACCTTTTCTCAGAAAAATGGTTGAAGGAATACCAGAATTGATATCTACACATGAAGGAATCTACAAGGGATGTGCCCTTGGGAAGAATATCAAGAAACCATTCCCAAGCAGCAACAACAAATCCAAGGAAATCCTAGATCTAATACACTCATATGTTTGCGGTCCAATGCCAGTCAGATCTCTAGGAGGATCTCTTTACTACATAATCTTCATAGATGACTACTCAAGAAAGACGTGGCTATACCTACTGAAATCAAAAGATGAAGTATTCAACAAGTTCCAAGAATTCAAGGAAGAAATAGAAAACCTCACGAACAAGAAGATCAAGACATTAAGAACAGATAATGGAGGAGAATACACCTCGAAGGAGTTCGTTGCATTCTGCAAATCGGCAGGGATTAGGAGGGAGATGATTGTTCCTCATAATCCTCAACAAAACAGCATAGCAAAAAGAAAGAATAGATCTATCGAAGAAACAGTAAAATCATGATTGAACGATCAAGGTCTATCCATGTTTATATGGGGAGAAGCAACAATGATGGAAATATATGTACAAAACAGAAGCCCTCATTGTATGTTGAAGGACATGACACTAGAAGAAGCCTTCTCAGGTAAGAAGCCTAACGTGGAAAACCTAAGAATATTTGGATGTCCAGTTTACTCTCATATTCCCAAAGACAAAAGGAGTAAACTAGAACCCTCAGGAAAGAAGGGGATATTCGTGGGATATAGTGATTCATCCAAAGCCTATAGAATATATATTCCAAAACAACACAAGATAGAAGTTAGCAGAGACGTAACGTTCAATGAAAGGATGGCCTTCAGGAAATCCATCGAAGAAATTATAGAAGAAGAAGAACTTGAAGAACCTAATGAAGAAAATACAGAAAACAAAAATAACGAAAAGGATCAACCTGATCATCCTATGGAGCCATGTGAGAAAATTGATTCATATATCATACCAAAGACCAAGAAACGACCAGCCTGGCTTGAAGCTACATTACAAGACACAGAAAGAATCAAGGTTCTAGAAGGAACATCCAGGAAGAGTAAAAGACCAAAAATATTCTCAAGTTATGCATCATACATGACGAAGCTTCTAGATGAAGAACCGACCACATTTGAAGAAGCATTCCAAAAGGGACAATGGAAAGAATCTATGGCGGAAGAACATCAATCCATTATGAAAAATGAAGTATGGGAAATTGTACCTAGACCTAAAGAAAAATCAGTGGTAACCTCAAAATGGGTATACAAGATCAAACATGCAGTAAACGGAAGCGTGGATAAATATAAGGCAAGATTTGTGGCCAGAGGGTTCTCCCAGAAAGAGGGACAAGATTATGACAAAACCTTTGCTCTGGTGGCTAGGTATACCTCCATCAGAGCTATTGTGATAATCAGAGTTGTATAAGATTATCAGAACATCTAGTGTTTCATGAAAAGTCGAAGTACATTGAGATCAAATACTAATTTATTCGAGATAAATTCCAAGAAGGAGAGGTAAAGCTCGAGTGTATCCCCACTGATGAGCAGACAACAGACATCCTGACAAAAGCTCTATCCAGAATTAAGTTTTCATATTTTCGAGAGAAGATGGGGATCGTGGAAATAACTCCCTTAGATGAAAGGTAAGATTCTCCAAGCTAGGAGAAAGTACTGAAAAATATTATTGAAAGCATTTATTTTTGTGACTAAATGACTCTCCATATTAGGAGGGAGCACCAAAAATATTATTTATCTTTGTACTTGAAAAATAGTTCAGATTGGACAGATTCATTCCTATTCGGAAAGTGGATTGAGATTTCTGACGGACAGTGAATTCCCATTGTGGTTAACATGGGAGGTAGTTTGATTGTTGATGTATCATAGACAATGAATTCCCATCGTGGTTAACATGGGGAGTGGTCTAGGGCAGTCTCTCTTCTTGAGGGTTACTCAAGAAGACTGGCCCGTCTCGCCGGACAACGATTTCTCATTGTGGTTAACATGAGGAATGGTCTGTTTTGGAGGTTGATGCAGGACAGTCTTTTCCTCTTGTGGTTAACAGAGGAAATGGTATGGACAGTCATTCCTTAGGGTTTATACATTCTCTCCAGGGTGCACTTTGATTAGTGTAGGAGGAATGGCCCAAGGTGGGGAATGGTCTAGGCTCAGCAATCAGGGACATACATTCCTTAGGGTTTATACATTCTCTCTAGGGTGCACTTTGATTAGTGTAGGAGGAATGGTCCAGACTCAACATTCCTTAGGGTTATACATTCTTTCTAGGGTTCACTTTGATTAGTGTAGGAAGAATGGCCCAGGGTGGGGAATGGTCCATGTTCAAAAGACAGGACACTTATTCTTCCTTGCTTGAGAAGAATAGTCCAGATATCTCATTGTTCTACTCTGAGGGCAGATATTCTTTCATATCTCACAGACGTGAGTGAAAGATTGGCCCAGATAATTCAATTTATATCATAACATTTTTTCTGTGCAGGTTGCTATCAGATGTTTGTTATGAAAACCGTATGACAGTAGATGAAGACTAATGTGGTGGATATGTTCCACTGTTCGTGAGGCAGATATTCTTTCATATCTCATAGACGTGAGTGAAAGATTGGCCCAGATGATTCAGTTTATTTTAACAATATTTGTTTGTGCAGGTTGGCATCAGATGATTTGTTCCACTATTTGTGACTATGTGTCACGGTTTGAGTAGTTGCATACTACCCTGAATAAACACAGGTGTGTTCTATCAATTGATATTGTACCAATTTTCATAGGAGATTATCCAGTTGGATAATAATGACGGTGCTCGTGTTGCTACCAGTTGAATGGTCTGTTGTGCTCAAGACCATACCTCCCTAGCTAGAAGGGAGTGTTAATATTATGGTAGCTTCGGGAGGTATGAACCTCTATTATGACCTATGACGAGATTAGAATACTCCGGAAGGAAGCAAAGAAATGAAGGAAACCCTAGACAAGTTGTCGGTTGCAGAAATATATTTAAAATGAATTTATTAGTACCCAGAAGGAGAAGTCAGCCCCAGTAAGACTGGTCAGACTACTATAAATACATGGTGCCAGTTCTCATTATTCATCATCTCAACAGTTGCAGAGAGAACTGGATCTGCGTAGGTGTAGTAGCAGCTTGTGCGCAAGTTTCTGGGATGGTGTGCGCTAGCCTCTGGGTGGGATTATCTGATCAAATTTGTTTCTATTCTTGCTTGGTGCATTAGCCTCTCTTGGCTATTGGATTGCTACCAGGATTCTCTTCTCTATAAGGTCAAGGTGCTCGGAGGGTGGCGTCGGCCTATGGTTGGGTGACGCGTGTATCGTCAATGGTAAAACGAGCACAATCTTCTATATTCTAACAAGTTTGGGGTAGGTAGGATGATATGTTAGGTATATAAGGATGAGCATGGTCATTGTCATTTTCTTATCAGTAATTTCTTACTAATTATGTTTTTTCCATCTAGAGGAAAGCATTGTTTTCTTGACCTTTAACTAAAAAATATACCCAACATATGTGTGTGTGTGTGTGTGTGTGTGTGTGTGTGTGTGTGTGTGTGCGCGCGCGTGCACTATGATTTTGACATGGTTGCAACTGAATCAACATATAGACATTGATATATCAACATCTACATGTGGATAAATAGATAAATCAATGCCTGAGTAAAGCATTCAAATAGCAACAATCACAATGATAGAGTCCAATAAGCAAGCCCATCACATTTATATGACATTTATAAACATTATTATATTGATGTTAGAGCATTTATTTTTTGGATATGTGGCCAATTTCGAGGCCAAAAATTACACAAAGGGTTTATGTCATAGTTAACGACACAATAAATGTTACTTTTCTACCCCAAATGTAATAGTTCTAGATGTTGGATCACAAGGGATGCAACATGCCAACAAAAAACACTCTAGGAAACAAAACACCCTAGTGACAACAAAAACTAAGAAATGCCTTAATAAGCCCACGTATTTCCAAGAAGTGGGAAAAATTTAGTTCCTTCCAAACTATTGGAGTGACAACTCCCATCTAAGAGAATGTGCCACAACACCCCTACTAGGTGAGCACTTTGCCAGTCATAAGAAATTGAAAAAATTCTATTAACAAGCATCACTAGAATACGATCACCTTTCCTTAGCTAGTGAAAGTATATGCATGATTTTGTTCCTAGAATGTTCGATCAAGATGGATGCAACATGCCTCCCTAGGACCAACACACCCTAGTAACATTAAAACTATAACAATACTTTAATAACCCCATGTATTTCCTATAAGGGGTAGACTTTAGCTCTTTCCAAACTAGTATAGTGATTACACAATGATTACTCCCATCTAAGAGATTGTATTGCAACACCCCTACCAGGTGAAAAAATTCGTATTCATAAGTATCTGTGGCATCCCCCATCTCTCTCCCTCTCCCTCTCCCTCTCTCATTCTCTTCCACCCCCTTTCCTCTCTCTCTCTCTCTCTCTCTCTCTCTCTCTCTCTCTCTCTCTCTCTTGAATCCCTCTCCCCATATCCCTCACACTCCCTTTCTCGCTCTCCCTCTCTCTTGTGAAGTTTCATGGAAACTTCTCACAAAGAATCTAGCTAGTATAAAAATCACATAAATCTTGTGAGAGAGAAAAAGCCAGAGAGAAAGAAGGAAAATAATTGTATAGACTAATGATAGAATAGAAAAAATGCACATGATATACTCTACATGAGAAAACTAATGCTCCATAGTATGGTCTAGAGAGATCTAGACACTCACAAACAGACTCTGGATTGAACTGCCACCTAGTCCTAGTTAATTGGTCATGCAGTCATTTGTTAACTCACTAATGAATAGGGGAGTGAGGAGAGAATAATGCATGCACATGTGTGGATTCTTCTTTTTGATGATCCCAAGGTAAGTGCACCCTTATGGGGATGATCCCGAGGTATGCATGCAAAAATTTGTGATAATACTGAGGTTTCCATGCATGACTCTACTCCACTAATCTAACTGAGGTGTAATTGTAATACTGAAGAGGATGTGGAACCCACATCTAGAGGATAATATTCTCATCTAGAGGAGATTATCTCTAACTAGGGGTGCCCTCAACATAGACTAGTCAACCTAGAAAAAGATATACTAGGTGAGTGTGTAATATCTCCAACACCCCCCTAAACACTACTAGGGTGTAAATGATGGGTGGATCCTGAAAACCAAGGCCATATTAGGTACCCATTGTACAATGCATCTAAGAATGAAACACTAAAAATAGAGGAAAGATGGAAAACCTCATGGGAAAACCCCCCCTAGAAGTACAATGCATAAAAAATGAAGAAGGGAGAAAGGTAATTGCTAAACAAATGTGTCCTTCACTCCAAGAAAATCGCACAGTAAGTGGAACTTCTGCTGAGTAAATAACTTGGTGAATATGTCTGCAGTATGTTCAGTGGAGAGATAGTACTGCAAATCGATGATCATGTCATGTACCATCTCTCTGATGTAATGCATATGGATCTCGATGTGTTTGGTCTGTTGTCGTTGCACTAGGTCTCTGCAAAACTTGAGATTACTCTGATTGTCACACCAAATGATAGTCAGACGATGAAACAGATGCCAAGCTCAATGAGGAATCTATGAAGACAAAGTTCCTGAATAGTGACATTGACAACTCCTATGTAATCGTCCTCTGCTGATGATAAAGCAATTGTTGATTTCCTTTTTCTCGACCAACAGATGGGACCGGAACCCAAACTGAGAACATACCTGGAAGTGGAATTGTGATTTGTGTTATCGCCAACCCAATCAAAATCTTTGAATCCCATGAGATCCAACACACAACATATTGCATAGTAGATCCCATAATTGGTGGTGTCCTGAACATATATGTGGATGCGCTTTGCAGATTTCTAGTGTAGCTCATGTAGCTCCTGCATGTACCTGGAAGCTGCCCCTACTACATATGAGAGATTCATCCAGGTGTGGGTGAGATACATAAGGCTCCCCACAATCTTTCTATACAAGGTGTTGTTCACTAATGATGTATACATGTCATCCTCAAGATATTCCCTAGAAAGAAAGGGTGTGGCCGAAACTTACAATTGGTCATGTGGAATCTAACCAAGAGATCCATGGCATACTTAGTCTGAGATAGTTTGATGCATGAAGCATCTTGAATGATCTTGAGACCAAGAAAAAATTGCAGTGGACACATGTTCGTCATAGAAAATTGGTCATGCAGAATATCTTTGACCATGACAATTGTTGAGGAAGAACTTCCTGTGATCAGGAGGTCATCAATATATAGAACTAATATCATCAAGGAGTCTGAGTTTCTCAACATGTAGACATTTGGATCTTATTTACATCTAAATATGAAAAAGAAAATAAGCATACATCTTCGCATATCATTCTCTAGGCACTTGCTTGAGGCCATAGAGTGACTTTTTCAGTTAGCATACTAAGGATGAGTTATGTATGAACCCCTGTGGTTTCTCCATGTAAATCTCCTCTAAGAGTTCCCCATGTAGAAAGGAATTATTCATGTCCATCTGGTGGACTTCCCACCCCCTGGATGCTTCAATGGAAAGGGAAAATTAGATGGAGTCCATATTTTCTACTAGAACAAAGGTCTCATCATATTCTATCACGTGGATCTGCTGAAAACCTTTGGAAACCAGTCTTTCCTTATACTTTCTCACCCATCTATCTATTTCCTTCTTGGTCCTATAGACCCATCTGCATATGACAAGATTCTTGTCTTAAGGAAGGGGAACCAGATCCAAAGTTTGGTTCTTAAGGAGAGAGTTGTCCTCCTCCTACATAGTGGCTTCTCAGAAGGGATTCCCTACATCCTCTACATAGGTTTGCGGGTATGAAGCAAAAACCATGTAGCAATGCATGGAAATCATTATTTCAATAGTTGTGAGTGCATGAGGAGGCTCCTCAAACTAGGACCTCATCCTCGTCTGATCTGTTGGATCCCCCACAAGGTCACCTATTGCTTGTAGGGTGGTTTGTGCCCACTTGGGTAGTTGTTGTGGCTCATCATCTACATGCTCATCATAAACATACTCATCAATTTCAAATAAAATTTGGAACTCATATCTGAACCATGATATGAATGAGTGGACTCATCATCTCTGATGTCTAGATTAGGAGGAAGTGTCAAGGTCTCTTCATGTGGTTCCAATTGTGCATGCAAGGGACTTTCCTCAAACTAGACACTTCACTCAATAATGAGCTTATCCGTTGAGAGATCAATCAACTGATAACTCTTCACACCATCGATACATCCCATGAATATGCATGTGGTAATATTCAGATCTAATTCTTTCCTCTTTTCAGAGGGTACACGGGCCCACACACGTGATCGAAATATTCAGAAGTTGGTGACTTATGGTTTGTTGTTGATCCATGCCTCAAAGGGAGTTATGTCCTTGAAATATTTGTGAGGATATCTGTTCTAAATGTAGTTAGCACAATTAAGTGCCTCAACCCAAATTTGGGAAGGTAGATACCTTGCATGCAACATGCAAGTGGCCGTCTCTTTGAGGGATATGTTCTTCCTCTCAGCTACTCTTTTCTGTTGTAGAATGTAAGGTACTATATGTTGTAGTTGTATATAGGCCTCTAAACAAATATGTTGGAAATCTCGGTTCACATATTCCCCTTCATTATTTGTCTGGAGGATTTTGATATTCCTCCCAAACTGAGTCTCTGACAAGATTTGAAGTATTTGAGATGCTCAAAAACTTTGAACTTCTTCCTAAGAAAATACACCCATGTGTATCATGAGAAATCATCAATAAATGTAAGAA
>ML780810.1:92988-104761 GCA_009831015.1 Picea engelmannii
AATGAATTTCTTGTTTACCTCATCGTAAGGACAATATTCCTTGGTGGTATTTGAGTAACCAAAGAAGATTCACTTATGACTCCTTGCATCAAGCTTGTTTCTTTTCTCCTTAGGAATTAAGGCATAGTAGGTTGAACCAAATACCCTAAGATGCCTCACCGAAGGAATGTGGCCATACCACATTTCATAAGGAGTCTTATTTTCAAGAGCATGATATGGTCACCTATTTTTCACATAAACTACACATAGAACTGCATCATCCAAAATCGTTGCTTTTACGTTTTTGAAAAACATCATGGAACAAACAATATTTAGGAGAGTCATGTTTATTCTTTCAGCTACACCATTAGGTTGAGGATTGTATGGAACTGTGGCTTGATTTTCAATCCCATGTTGGAAAACATAGTTTTCAAATTCATTATATGTATATTCTCTTCCATTGTCCGTACCAAGAAAGCCAATATGAGACTGAGCTTCATTTTGAATCCATACATGAAATTTTTTAAAAGTTTCAAAATATTGTGATTTATCTTTCAACAAGTACACCCAATTCATCCTAGTGTAATCATCAATAAAAGACATGATATATTTATTTCCATTAGAAAATGGAACAAGCACGGGGCCACACAAATCAAAATATATCAGTCCAAGTTTTCTACATGCTTTGGAAGTAAAATCCAAGAAGCTAATGAAGTGTTAAAAAAATATTCAGTTATGTAACAACCCCTCTATTACGTCTTAAATCAATTGAGAAACAATATGAGATATATTTATTTTTTTGAAACAATAATAAAACATCATTTGAACAAATGAAACATGATATTAATATACTTCGACAATACAAATTCTATTCCATTCATCTCATTGCACAACTAGATTTAGATACAACTTTAATGTATTAAGGATCTTCCATATCTCATAACATCACATACAACAAGAGTACAACATCACAATTATTGAAGATCAACCACAACCAGTTCCATCACACAACATCATTGCTTCTAATAGAAAAATCATCATACAAGACAATAAAAAATATCTACCCATCCAATCTACCTGCAAATTTAGGACCTCCAAGACACATAATCAACGCTCAATTCTAGGATTCATCCGATTTATTTTTACCACTTAAGGTCTCAAGAATGGCGATTGTTCTGAGTAGCAACGAAGCATCTAATTCCCTTATACAAACTTGAATCTAGACTCAGGATCAAAATCAGTAAAGTACCAAATCATAATACAATTTAAATCATTAAAATCCCAATTACTAGTCAAGTTTTCCTTCCCTTAAATGTTATAAAAACCATAACTAACCATCATCTACATAATATGCCATATCATTATGAATTTCATCAATTAATTACAAGTCACCATTTAACAAATGTCTCTCTTTTCCCCAAGAAATACAAGCATCGGTCATTAATTAAAATTGGACATCCCTCCAATGTACAAATCAAGTAATTAGACATTATAAGTTAGCATAGTAGATATATGTAAAAAATTGAAAGAGAAACTCTCAACCACCAAGAGGATACTGTAAAATTTATGTGTACTTTGTAAATCAAAGATACCGTGATAAGTAAAATTTGTGTCTGTGTAATGTCAGTTTCTAGAAATGAGAATTCAATTTTGTTTTCGTATACAAATTTCTCTTATGGGAGTCACAGAACAAGGCCTTCCTAGTGCCAAAGCAAGAGGTGCGCAGAAGGACCTTTTGAAGTAAAAATATCAGGAGAGACAGTGCAACTACACAGAGTAATCACATTAAGTGAGCAGGAGACCTCTTAAAGTTTACATCTCATGAGGGAACGCACCGTGTGTGCTAGAGAAAAGAGTCATCTTGGTGACGAATCTCCATGAGGGAAAGCGAGGGTAAGTCTCCGGGAGGAGAATTTCTTTGTTTTAGGTTTGAGTGGACGAGATCTAATCGAGAGGAGTATAAATCCCTTAACCATTAGATCAAATAGGAGATGCACACTCGTTAAACCATAATACCTTCAGGCTTCATTACTTCGGTGGATTATAGTTGTTTGTATTAAGTGAGCCCCAAATCCCAAAGTCGCGGAGTGAATATACACCGTAGATTGGTGGGTGAATACTAGTCGTTGGATCCGTAAGAGTTTGGCGATTTGGAAACTTTGAATCCTAACTGTCTAAGAGATGAAAAACCCCGAAGCTATGAAATCCCGGAGTGAAGGACAATCATAGATCTGGCAATCGATTACGATCCATTGGATCTACAAGCCTTCGTTCTTCAGAGGTTCGGTAATTCGGTACTCCATTAGAATTAGAGTCATGAAGCTAAAGGTTAAGGATCTCGGAGTCCCGAATTCGAGAGTAAATCCTTACCATCAAACATTGGGTACGTGTGTCTGTAGATTCCGAGTATTCAGAATTCGGTCATTCGGGAGGTGGTGGGTGAAAGTTGCTTTGGTGACAAAAGTCCCGAACTCCTGGAGCCTGAAATTAATCTTGACCATTTTCGACGGTTAATCAAGGTCATCAGATATGTGGGTTCATCCTTTGCTAGTTCGAAGGTAACCTGAGTTGTAGAAGCATAAACTTCTAAATCCCAGAGCCCCATAGTTTCTTCTAGCCGTAGATCAGATCAATGTGTAGGAACCGTTAATCTCCGAGTTGTTCGGGATTCGGTACTTCGAAAAAACGAAGTTGTTGTTGAAAAAAGGTGAGAAACTCCTGGAATCCCAAATTCCGGAGTAGACGACAATCGTTGATATTAGAGGAGTGTAAGTCATCAGATCTATGAACCCATCAGAGGTTCAATGATCTGGATGAAACAGTCTCAAGTTTTGAAAGCGAGGAAAAAACCCGAAGCCCAGAGTTCTGGAGTGGATCTCCACCGTAGATTCTCACGTGAGAAGAATCTTCGCTAGCCTTTATATTAAATCTATAATTGTCGACGAAGGTAAGTGAAAGTTTAGGTTTAACCTACAATTGTTGGTCAACTTTGCTTTACGATGGAATTTGACCGGTAATCACTTCGAGTGGAAAGTAGTGTTAAAGTTGACAACCTTCAAAGCACCCGAGTCTTAGAGCTCCAAATAACGCCCTTTTTGTCTAGCGTTGGGTTCTATCTCGTGGTCACATGCATGACTTTTTCAAGGAAAAAGGGCTAACGCACTACAAGTTAAAATTCAGACTCCCTCGGTTCCGAAAACTATGGATTTAACTTCAAATAACACAGACATTCATGCTACCAGTACTTCGGATTAAACAACAAATTCAACAGAGAAAAACACGATATAAAGTTCGGATTTGAAAAAATTTCACAGAGGTCGTCCATAATACAACGAATTTGAATTGACATAAGCGTTAACAGGAAAAAGATACAAGGTTTCGGATCCAGAATACAAAAAAATAGAGATCCCATCATAAGAATTGAATTAGGATTTAAATGTAATCAACAAAGGTCCAAATTACAAATGGAATTGATTTGTCATAAAATCAACAAAGGATCTACGATGTGAATTAAATTAGGCTTTCGAAATAATTTTATCCAAGAAACTCACAATACAAATCAGAACTAAATCCTTAATTGACTAGCGAACAATGCATTGTCAAATTTCGTAACATAATCTCAACTAAAAACTCTGATCAAACATATTTCAATATGGATGAAAATACATACTTTAAACATAGACTATACACAATACAAATTCACATTATACAATGAGGATCATCCCACTCAATTAGAGTTCTGAAAACGTCTGAAATTTACAGCGAAGATTTAAAATATAACACTGTAACTAATATTCGTTTGGCATCAAACGTAACACTTGGAATTCAAACTTTCCAATGATTCTATAGTGACTCTACCAATCTATTGTACTAATACACTCGTAATATAAAAAAAAACAGAATATAAAAAAATCAGGACCAATGAAAGTTGCATAATGAAGATGCCCTTCAAGACTTGTGTTCCTTCCTTTCCTTTGCTTTCTAATCATGGAGACTTCACCGATACCTCCCAGACAATGCTAGGGATACTCTTCTTCCCCCTTATCCCCCTGAGACGCAAAGGGGCCACACACAATAAACCAACAATAATAGCTCCAAGACTTTCCTCGCAAGGAAGAGCTTCCACTCTTTTTTCAAGCTTGGTATCCCAACTCTCACAAGTAAAACACAGTCCAATAAACATTTGGCAGCATAATAATGCTCAGCAAAATCAGATCCCTTTCCCTTCTACATTGATTTGTTTTTATAGGAAAAATTCTTCAATAACACAAGTCATCATGCACAAGTAATTAACTTTTTAGTTAATTTAATTTGGATTATTCACTCTCACACTTGTCACATTTTCCCCAAGTCACACCAGTAATTACCAATTTTATTTTATTTAAAAAGTCAAATCCCCTCACAATTCTCAATGTTCCTATTTTCACTCCTAGGTGTCCCTTTGTTTCCCAGATTTTCACTCCTAACTATATTTTAATTAGAGTTTAATTAGGAGTCTTCTTCTAGTTAGACTAGTGTAGTTTAGCTCTAGATTATATTCTATGTACACTCAACCTCTCAAGTTATTAATTATTTATATTTATAAAAAATAAAAAAATTATTAAATTCATGCACACATGTGCATTTTATCCAATCTTTATATTTTTCCCACCTTTTCCTAGAATTAGACTTATCCCAAATTTAATATTTTAATTAATCCCGAAGTGAAACTTAGACTTAGGCCAAATCTTAAACTTAGGCTTAGACTCTTGTTAGGTTTTTCACTAATAATTTTATCGTTTACTTAAATATTTAATCCAACAAGGTCTTAATCATTTCAATGTTTTCTAGGCCACCTAGATTTATTGACTCAAGTTTAAATTATGCGACGTTCCCTTCAAGACGCACCTTTGTGCTTCAAGGGTGCCACTCACCTTAGACTTGTTTTGGAAGTTGTCTGATGCTTGGAGTCAATCAATCCACTCGGTCGACCTTGTGTGAGACTAAGGGATTCTAAGGAATAAGGACTCTGCCTTATTGCGCGCTCCTTAGAAATCTGCATGAGTGACTGTCTCAATTTTCCCTCACGACATCGTGGATTTTTCGAGTTCAGACCATGGTGGGAGTGCTAGTAGGCTATGACAGGGACACTTCCACACTTCTCCCTCAATGTTTGGTTTATGTGCATGTCCCCTCTACTCCTTATGCGAGTCGGATTACCAAGCATCGTCAAACCTGCATCCACTAACAAAACATTGTCAATAATTCCATATACATAAATCTTACTAAAATCAATCATACAACATATGTGCGTGAAATGAAATACTCAATAAATACAATCCACTCCCTGACTCAATCTGGATTCCAAGGGAATCCATCGATGCCATCGGCATCCTTAACCTGTCATGTGTCCTGCACACTCGGGACGACTCAAAATAATTTGTCAATATATATATATATATATATATAATCAATCAGCCATAACACCTCAACATCATCATATATAACCCATAATCTGAATGAAATCATAGTGTACCATACCCGAATCACATGCAAGCAAGTGTCCTCAAAGAATAATTAGATAATAATATGTTATGTTTGTCTTTGATCTTCTCCCATGGGATTTTGCATGTCTTTGCTTCAAGTGACCCATTCTTTCCACAACAGTCATGGTGAAGATCATATCTCTCACCTTGGTTATGTCTACCCCCCTGCCTCTAAAATTCTTACGACCAAATCCTCTTTTACTCCCTTCTCCTATAAAAGAATCATGTGATTTATTCTTCCCTTTATAAGAAATGCACACAATCCCACCAATGGGTTGAGCTGACTTATTTCCAAAGGATATCTCACATTCTGCAACTTTCTCCACCAAAGTGTCAAATGTGATGGATTTCATTTGATCACTAGCTTGCAAGGATTCAAGGTAGTTAGAATATGTAGGGTATAGGTCCTGAATGAAGGCTATAAGAGGAATGTTTATCCTCACTCTAGGCGTATCAATGTCAAGTATTATGGCTTTGATCTCGGAAGCTAAAGCCATGGGATTATCGTTCTTCAACTCTAAGTTGAAGAGATTCATGAGCAATTGTACGAGTTCTAGTTCTGAGTGAGTCATACAAATCCTTCAATTTATTTAAAGCACCATAGGAATCATTAATGGAAACAATATGGCGTCTCACCTATTCACTTATTGTTGCAACAATCATGGCATATGATTTCTTGTCTTTTTTATTCCATATGGAATGCTCCTTATATGATGTAGGTATGGTAAGTATACTACTCTTACGCTACAATTATGATTCAACTTCTCCTTCACTATCAACTTCAACTTCACAAATGTCATCCCAAAAATCGTTAAGAATCAAAGTGTGTTTGATATTTATGGACCATTCTAGGTAATTTTCTTTGTTGTTCAGCACCACGCCAACGATGGAGATGAGAGAATGCATCTTCCAATAGACCTCTCTCGATTTTCATCCCAAGAGGACTCAACCTATTAGGCAACTGGAATCCATCGTTGTGAAGACTAGAATCCACATGGAATTTGTGGGGGGTTTCCTCTTTGCTTAGAATTTTTTGGGGGGCATCCCATTTTCAAGCTTGATAGAGCGTATTTGGAGCTACAATTGAAATTATTCTTTCAAGGATGGTCATTGTCTAAAGAAGACATTGTAATTAACACACTAAAATGGAGTTACAAAGAAATGGAGATTGAACAACAGAAAATGCTTTTGGACATAGGTTGTTTCTTCATGGGAGAAAACCAGGAACTAGCTATTCAAGTATTAGAGAGATTATGTTATCGTAACGATGTTCATAAGTCTCCATCAGAAATGCCTTGTATATTTCAACAACAATTTGGAGTCTCAAGACAAAATTTGGAACCAAGGGAAAGAATGCACGTTGAGGGAATAATGGAAGAATTACCAGAGGCAATGCATGGAGAGAGAGAGAGAGAGAGAGAGAGAGAGCAGAGAGAGAGCAGAGAGAGATTTGTGCGAGAGAAGAACAAGTCAAAAAAATAGAGTAGAAGAAGAGAATACATATTGAAAATTTTTTATGCAAATCAATTCAAGACTGTCTACAACATCAAGGAGGAAAAATCTCACAAACCTAACCATAATCTGCTCCTTCATGCAACTTTAATTGCAGGAGTTTTGTCTTGCTTTAAACTCTACATTCGAGAGGGAGAACGTAATGATACCACTAAAAGAATACATTACACCAGAGAGCACGAGAGAAGTATGAAAAGCAAGTTACACAGAGGAGCTCGATATTGAAATGGCAGACGAACACAAAGACAAACTTGCAGGAAAAGGGATGTTTTTTCACGTAGGAGATTGAAACACCTAGGGAGAGAATCATGGAGTTAGACCTGCTTCATGGAATTAACATGAAACCTTCATAAATACAAATTTGGATGACCTTTGGTTTCATATTTTGAATGACTCTTCCTATCACCTACGACTTTTCATATTTCTCCTAAATAATATTTACAATGATATTTACAAAATACCATAATCACGAGGATTAGGTATTCAACATGAATTTTGTGGATGAAGTTTTGGAAGGCTTTAACAAAAGAGGAGATATGGCCCACAAATGGTTTGATATTATTGGATAAAAAGATGACAAGAGAATAGGTGGGGGACTCAAGGGCACTAATGATGGGACAAAGGGGGGTGTCTACTTTGTGATTTTGGCAAGATGATAAATTCTAGAGTGAGGGGTTTCATAGGTTTTAGGTGTTTTATGATGCCTTGATTCAAAGAGAATTCGTTCATGGATTTGGTGGAAACCTTAGTGATTTGGGTAATAGGGTTATGTTTCAATTTGTGGTAGGTATTGGAGGAAGCATATCCATCATTTTGGTAGTGTTATCATCGGTGTTCATGATGACAATAGTCATTTCCTTTGACATCGTTGACGATGACAATGTCAAGGTTTATTGAGGTTCTTAAGAGTTTTAAATTCACTTTTGGAAATGTTAGGTTTAGGGGTATTGGCAAACCTTAAAATATGAGGACACTTTTAGTGGACTTATTTCACATCACAGAGTAGAAAGGATATGGATGGAGTATTAGACATTACAAAGAATATCTTGATAGATAATTCAATGAGGGGCAATAGAAAAAATTAAACTAATAAGCTCATTTCCCTAATGATGGGTGGAGTGTTCCTCAAAATGATAGAATTCAAAACTAATACAAAGTTTCTATCCAAATATTCTTCTACAAATATTATTAAATATGAAAACAAACATACTCTTGAATATCCAAAAAAAAAAAAAAAAAACTTTATCTAAGAGACTATAAGATGCACTATCAAGTCCATATCAATGGTTATTCCAATAGTAGAGGTATTTCCTCCAGTACCTAATTGTAATAAAAAAAATGAAAATTGTTATTATTCTCGTATGTTTTTGTAAAATAGACTTATCTAACATGAGTGGTATTCACTCTTCACTCATACTCGAGAGTAAAATGTTGTAAAAATAAAATTGTTGAAATTTAATTAAATAATGATATTATTCCTAGGGAAAATCAAGGGATATATTGTCAAAGAACTAACCGCGTATAAGTGGTGTGTACAAATGTGGAAACAAATACATACACATGAATTAATAAAACAAGAAAAATAACTATTTGTTCACTACAAAAGAAATATTATGGTATGGTCTCTGTCAAGGTAGATCTCCTGAACAAGAAACCATTAATAAAAATAAGTAAAGTGTCCAACCACTTACGAATATCTATGTTATATTATATAATGGATAGAGCCATTACATTGGGACAAATAAAACAAATTAATTCTAAGGATGGGGAAACAATTTATTGGAAATTGAAGCAATGCATCAACATCATCGGTGTGCCTTTGGGTGTTAGGTGGGATCTAGGCAAGTTGGTACACATGGAAAGTTATTTTGGGTTTGCATGATCTCAAAGGCTCTACGCATGCATGAAAACATGAATCCCCTATAGCAGTCCACACAATCCAAAGGGCTTCATGCAATCCTATACCTTTTGGAGAGTGCTAGAAATGTTATGTTCATTCATCCCCCATGTAAAGCAATGAACCCCATTACTTCAAGGTGTAGCTAAGAAAATTGAGCTCTCAATTTTTCAAGGGTGTGTTAAAGATTTACAACTTCGAGCAGTCATTTTGCACAAGAAAGTACAAGAATACCCATCTACACCATTACAAAAGCACCAGGAAGAAGTTGGAGACCCAGGAAGAGAAGTCGACCCCACAGGAAAATATAGTAATTGAAGACCCAGAAATAAGAAGTTGGCCCCAGACTGGCGCCCAAATTAGTATAAATATAGGACTGGCTCATTTTATTTGGATAGGGCAGACATATCTCCTTTATGAAATGTGCACAAGGCAGTTGCAGCTGCAGTTGTGTTATTTTGCTATATCTTGTTTCTGGTTGTCTTGGAGAGTGCACCACAATTGGAGAAGCTCTTTTTTTGTTATTCTTGGTCATCTTATTGAGGCGCTAGGTCGTGGTGATGCTAGCCTTAGGGAGGATCTTCTCTATATGGTATTTTGGCTATTGACGATGATGTACTGGTAATATCTTGGACTGAATTCTTCTAGAGAAAGGTTGTTTGGTTTTCTCCTAAGTTTGGGTTTACCAGGATAAACTCTTGTGTTCTTGTGTTTGGTTCCTTGTGTCTATTGTGCATGGTTAATATTTCTAGATCTTGTTATTTCCGTTGCATTGTTATAGTTGATATTTTCAGTATATAGTTATTCTAAGATAATTGTTGTATGAAAGTGAATCTTGTTGTTAATGCAATAACTATCGGATCTGAGAATCATATAAAACACCAACATGGTATCAAAGCTGGTTGAAATATTTCCACTACACAGTTTCTGTTTGCAGCTACAATTTGTCATTGCAAAGACCTGAACTTGTCAAACTCATTGACCAACTTATTGTAGGACGTTGAGTTTAATTTTTCCATGGATCATCTTTCCCTATCCTAGTGCACCTACTGGTGGTCTTAGATTACAACTTGGTGAAAGTCGAAATTTCTCACTACAGATATAGTTGCAGTTGTAGTTTCCAGACACTAGTTGCAGTTGCTAGTTGCTAGTTTCCAGTTGCACAAACCTTAAGATTAGAAGACAAGTTGGATGGTGCTACAAATTTCAGAGGTATGCACTTGTATATGTTTCCAAGTTATCTAATTTAGCAAAGTATGAGTGTGTTTGCAAGGGATGTACAAGGGACCTTGTCCAAGCAATGACCCAAAGGGATCATTGGATCTAGTGCATTCAGAGGAATAACGCACCCTCCCTAGAAATTAAGACTCTTGGTTTGCATATCAGGTTTGATATTTTTATATTGTTGCATCTTAAATAAATATTGTAACCGGGACAACAGTCTTTAGAGATCTATTACTGCTAAGTACTTTTGATATCAAATGTTTTGAATATTTTTAGTACAATGATCATTATGTAAATGTGCATTGTTTATTACTAATGATGCACTTATTTATAAGATGAAATTGATCTGTTCTATGAGAGGTCACAACACTAGAAAAGTGTTGCTCTTGTTTTTTGTTCTTGTCTTGTTCCGAGCAAGTTACCATAGAGGAATGATTGGTAAGAACACTGGAAAAGTGTTGTTCCTGTTTCCCATTTTTTTTATTCTTGTTCCTATTTCCTTATCATAAGAATATTGTTCTTGTCTGCTATTTTTCTTATTGCGCTTGTTCCGGGAAGGTAACAGGTGATAGTTATGAGAGGGAGCTATAGTGACGGTTGCAAGAGGCAATAGATTAGATGGTCTCTAGTTTGATACATGGAGTAGGATATCCAAACATGGAGTTGTATACATGACGATATACATCCATATATCGAAGGCGAAGAAGAAATATTTAGAATCGTCCAAAAAGAAGGATACTTTTGTTGGATACNATAGATTAGATGGTCTCTAGTTTGATACATGGAGTAGGATATCCAAACATGGAGTTGTATACATGACGATATACATCCATATATCGAAGGCGAAGAAGAAATATTTAGAATCGTCCAAAAAGAAGGATACTTTTGTTGGATACAGAGTGTTCCACGTGGAGATTGATGAGGAGGAGTAGGTGGCTCCACCAGTGGTAAGGAAGAAAACCCCACCTAGTACCAATTCAGAAGAAGATAGAGTTCATAGGGAGTCATCCCTAAGGATCCAGTATGGAAGAGCAACCTCCCAGGACAGTTCATTGGATATCAGACTTCAAAAGATGTAGAGGGAGTATATGGCTCCAGAGATTATACAAACTCAGAGGGAGTCATGTTTTAGATGGAGCATGGTACTCCAAGATCGACGGATACTTGATGAGATTGGTTTTAACCAAGAATGTACAGAGTGATCATGATCTCAGAGAGACTCATTTTGATCAATAGAGATTTGATTGTTCATAGGGAGTCCCCCCACCCCCAGATCCAGGTGGGAGAGAGACATCTCCAAGACTGAAAGACAAGTGTCATGAGTTGAGGAGGCCTGAAAAAATCTTTAGAGGCAAGAGGCTTCTAGGAGATTTGATCTTGCTATAGTGACAAAGGAGACAACTAGTCAAGAAGACTAGGTATGTATTTTGTCTCAGTCTCAGAGGGATCAACCAGTGAGGAAGACTGGACAATAGGTCTTACTCTAGTGACACAGGGAGTTGGCCTCGAAGTTTGAGATGGAGGACCCTGGCCAGATGTATTCTTGGGATTAGAGGTGTGACAAGATCATATGAGATATTCCTCATTCAGGGGATACTGATGAGATTTGATATGATGGACTACAAATCCATGACTA
>ML780810.1:105387-134659 GCA_009831015.1 Picea engelmannii
AGGGAGTTGGCCTCGAAGTTTGAGATGGAGGACCCTGGCCAGATGTATTCTTGGGATTAGAGGTGTGACAAGATCATATGAGATATTCCTCATTCAGGGGATACTGATGAGATTTGATATGATGGACTACAAATCCATGACTACACCTATGATGACAAATCTGAAGAAGTTGAGTGATTCTACTTTAGATTTAGATTTGGTGGATCCCACGATGTACAGACAGTAGATCATATCCTTGATGTACTTGGTTAATGCCAAGCCATATATTTGATTTGCAGTGAGCACCCTGAGCTAGTATTTGGTTGAAGCCAAGGCAGTTCCAGTTGGTGGAAACGAAGCATGGTACAGTTGGATATGGTTTTTCTTAGGTGATGAAGTGAGGTTGCAGAGATATACACATTCTGATTGAGCAGGGAGTGCAGTAGGAAAATTGAGCACCTCAGGGTGTTGCTTAAATTTGGAATTAGTTACGATTTCTAGGATAAGATGGAAGAAGGATTTTGTAGCACTAAGTACAACATAGACGAATTTTGTCACAACCAGTGTCACAAGTTGTGAAGTGGTGCAACTTAAGAAGCTTCTTGCAGGACTTCATCCGAGACATGGTACAGAAGGGAGCAATGATCTGGATTATTTTCGGCACGAAACGAGAGAGGAGATATAATAAATAAATGTACAGAGATATATCAGATATCTAATAATATAATAGAGATTTATCATAGATATAACCATAAACACGGAGATACATTAATACGCAATTTCTATTGAGCGAAATGTACAAAACTGTAGAAATACAGAGTGAAAGACTCGCTAGAATGGTGGTAGCTTATATCTGAGAAGAGATGTAAAAAATACTCACATTCACAAGAAGATGATTATTACAACAAGGCTGCAGAGGCCTTTTTAACATAAATAAAATATAAAACCCTAACCCCGGAAGATGAAAATCCAAAAGTTTTCTGGACCCCATTTTGGGTAGTTTGGTGTATCAACTTCCCGGGGGCGTAACTTTGGCATACGATCTTCGTTTGGGGAGCACGATAGCTCATTGGAAAGGTTTTTATGAGGATATTCATTTTGGGGGCTCAGTAAGAGCCTTTGATTGTAATTGAGGTGCCCGATCACGAACAAACTTCATTTAGGCCATCAAAATGGCCCCAGAAGTTTAGGAACCAAAAAACTGCTAAAAATAGTAAATTGCCAAAAGATTGTTTTGAGCCAGATGGAATCGGTGTGTGGCCACCAATATCCACCTGGATCAATCCTCCCTACTTAGGAAGAAATGATATCCATTGTGTTTATTTCCCGGGGGAGAGGGGGAAGCATTTATTGAATCTGAACCTTGGTGAGTTGCTTGCCTTGCTAGAGAAGTTGTGTCGTTTGGCTTGAGGAAGGTTGTGGAGAACCTGATGTTTGAATGGTTGGACCTTTGTAACTAGTATGGCTACATGAGATGACTATGCATAGAAGAAATATTTTATCTTTGCTTCAATCTTTTCGACCTGCTTCTGCTAGATAGAAGGTGTTTTCACTGAGGTTGTGGTAGTTGTAGTGTTCTTTTATTCATCTTTTGAATAGATTGTGAAGAAGTTGAATTTTGTAGTATGAGATACTACCTTATGACATTTTTTAGGTGGGACACTAGTTGGAACTACCTCTGGTATCCTATAGATATGACCCCCCAGAGTAACAATGACACTATAGGGTCAAGACTTATAAATAGCATGGCACTTCCACATATATGGTTGGCCCAAAAGAACATCACATACATTCGGCGGGGCTACATCACATAATACCTAATCCTTGAAGGGTTGGATGTCGTATGAAAATCAACATTGTTGGCTCACACAGAGATCTCGTCCTTGGCAAAGCCCCCCGATATTCTATGGTTGCGAGTGTGGTGTTATCGACAATCCGAATTGTTTGACAACCTCTACTGAGATGAGGTTTTTCTAGCTTCCGCTATCAACAATGAAATGTAACAGGGTCCCCTTCACCCACATATATGAATGGAAGAGGTGCTCCCCCTCTTCAGGATCTATTGGTTCTTATAGTTGAATTGTTGTGGTCGCGACAATAGCAGTGGGGTCTGCGTCAATGATCTATCTTCTCCCATTATTTTCTGAATCTGGGTTGGGATATTTTTATTTGATCTCGACCACCAATGACTGTTTTGAGTGACATTCATCAGTGTTGTACCAGAGGATTTTGTGGAAATCACACCACTTTCCAGTGTCCTTATTTGTCTTTCCGTGACCCTTCTTTTGATGTGGCTTAGAATGGTTTTCAGGAGGTTGTTTGTTAGGATCATCTTTATCATACTTTAGTTGTTGTGGATTTGCAAACCCAAACTCCCATTTGTTCTAGTGCCTAAATTTCTACTCGATTTTGACAACATATCAATAGGAAGTTCCCAGTGATGAGATGTCCAGAAACTCCATTTTAGTTTGGATGTACCTTTGTAGAGCCCCACGGTATTTCAGAACCAAATTCCACTCATAATTTTGGATACCCAGCTTGGTGTGAAAGGTATGGAAGGTATTGGTGAAATCTGGCACTGCTTGGCCCCTCTCTTGACGCAACGAGGTCCATCTCATGTACTGGTCGTCATAGTTACCAACAGGGTAATATTTTTCCTTGACTGCATCCACATAAAAAATACCAATTGGGCTCGCCCCCATATATTCCAGACTGCTCTGTGGAACTTTGCTCCTAGTAAGTTTCCCACCAATTATTGACATGGGGGAGAGCCTTAAGGAATGAGAAGGTGATATTTTCCTTGTCGGAAAAATTGTGAACAGAGAAATAACCTTCTAGCAGATTTAACCATTTTTCTAGGGCATCTACATCTATCCAACCTTCAAATACAGGAATATCAAAATTAACATGTACTTTGAAAGGAGAGGTACCTACAAAATGGTCGCTTGGTGAAGACGTGCATGTTTTTATTGGCAAGCGTTGAAGGATGTGGGAAAAAATCTCCATCATTTCGTCCCTCTGTCGCGTGAGAGCTTGCTCAAGCAACATATTATTAGAATCTTATGCTCCATCGTTTTTCTTTTCTTTCTCCATGGAGGGTTTCTTGGGTGTACGAGAGCGATTTTCCTCAAGAGAGACAAGCTCGAGACCCAACTTGCATTGAAAAACAATCAAGAGTAGCGTGCTTTGATACCATTGATCCAGGTTATCTTTCAGCAGAAAATGAGAGTGGAGATATAATAAAGAAATGTACAGAGATGAATCATATATCCAATAATATAACATATATTTATCATAGATAAAACCATAAACATAGAGATACAGTAAGACACAATTTCTATTAATAAGCGAAATGTATAGAATTGTAGAAATACAGACAGAAAGACTCGCTAGAATGGTGGCAGCTTATCTCTGAGAAGAGATGTGACAGATAATCACATTCACAAGAATATGATTATTAAAATGAGGCTCCAAAATCCTTTTTAACATAAAGAAAATCCAAAACCCTAACCCTGGAAGATGAAAAGACAACAGTTTGTGGACCCTGTTTTGGGTAGTTTGGTGTATCGATTTCCCGAGGGCGTAACTTTGACATAAAAACTCTGTTTTGGGCACACGACAGCTCATTGGAAAGGTATTGATGAGAATATTTGTTTTATGGGATCAATAAAGGCCTTCAATTATCATTGAGGTGCCCGATTGCGAAAAAAAAATCATTTAGGCCCTCAAAATGGCCTCGGAAGTTTAGGAACCGAAAAATGCTAAAATAGTAAATTGTTATAAGACTGTTTTGATCCAGTTGGAATAGGTGCGTAGGAACCGATATCCACCTAGATCAAGCAATGAATCTCCAATACTTATCCACAGATGAGCAGATTGCATATATCCTCCCAGAGTGGCCATGTTGATTTGGTTGAGGAGGATGATATAGAGGATTGTCCATGTTGATTTGGCTAATGATGAGAGTTGATGCTTCAACATAGGGAAGACATTCTCCCAGATTAGTCATGCACAGAGCTATGCTAGTGCCGATATGACCAATGGGGAATGATTCATTCACTCATGGGGCTCTAATAGTGATGAATGGACCGGGTATTTTGATAGCATCGAGCAGACATTCTCCCAGATTGGTCATGCACGGGGCTATGCTAGTGCTGATATGACCAAGGGAGAATGACTAATTCACTCACAGGGATCTACTAGAGGTGAATTTTCCAAGGATGTTGATGTTCTCCAGGAAATAGCATCGTGCATACATTCTCTCAGATTGGCCATGCACGGGGCTATGCTAGTGTTGATATGACCAAGGGAGAACGATTCATTCACTTACAAGGCTCTGCTAGTAATGAATGGCCCATAACATTGGGCATACATTATCCCAGATTGGTCATGCACATGGCTATGTTAGTGCTGATATGACCAAGGGTAAATGATTATTTCATCCATGGGGCTTTGATAGTGGTGAATGGCCTAGGTATAGTCCTTCTCTTGACAAGGAGTGGATGGACCAGAGATGTTAGCGTATGCATATTCCGGGATGGAATGCATGTGCAGATATGGAACATCAACATGGCTCACGAAGACAAACTTTATATGACAGAAGAAATCCAAAGAATGCCTCCCTCGTTGAGAGGGAGTGTTGAAGATTTTCAACTTTGGGCAATCAATATCCACAAGAAAGTACAAGAAGAACCATCTACACCATTACAGAAGCCCCAGGAAGAAGTTGGAAACCCAGAAAGACAATTCATCCCCACAAGAAAATAATAAAGTAATTGAAGACCCAAAAATAAGAAGTCAACCTCAGAATGGCACTCAAATTAGTATAAATACAGGACTGGCTCATTTCATTTGGATAGGGTAGACATTTCTCCTTTCTGCAATGCGCAAAGGCAGTGGTAGTTGCAGTTGTGTTCTTTCGCTATATCTTGTTTATTGTTGTCTTGGAGAGTGTGCCACACTTGGAGAAGCTCTAGTTTGGTTATTCTTGGCCATCTTATTGAGGCGCTATATCTTGGTGATTCTATCCTTAGGGAGGATCTTCTTTGTATGGTATTTTGGATATTGATGGTGATGTACTGGTAATATCTTGGACTGAATTCTTCTAGAGAAAGGTTGTTGGGTTTTCTCCTAAGTTTGGGTTTCCTAGGATAAACTCGTGTGTTCTTGTGTTTTGTTCCTTGTGTCTATTGTGTATGGTTAATATTTATAGATATTTTTATTTCCACTGCATTGTTATAGTTGATATTTTCAGTGTATAATTATTGTATGATAATTGTTGTATGAAAGTGAATCTTTTTATTAAGGAAATGCCTATCAGATCTAAGTATCATATAAAACAACAACATGGTGTACCACTTAGCATCATGCAAGATCATTGATCTCGAACAACTCTCTTTCTGTCAAGTAGAGTGGAATTGTGGGTCAATGATATCGTCAATCAAAAATGGTGTTAAGCATTTTGGATCCAACTATCTAGGTAATGAAACTTCAAGTTTTGATTCAAACATTGGTGGGCAGTGAGGCTTCACGGGATCAACATTGACCACTGGATGCATTCCCAAATAAGTGAGCAAATCAAGTTGGAAATAATCTTCACCCACTAATTTAACAATGGAGTAAAGACCATATCAAAGAGGCTTGACCTTTCAATGAAGACCTTTCAACCGGTTTTTACCCATTGTAACCAAACTCACTCAGCTTCTTGGAAAGAAATCCAAACACAATTTGAATCATGTCTCTCTTTATACTCTCATTGCTTGCATTGCAAGATAAACAACAATTTTTCATGAATGCATTGAGTATGCTTGATGAAAGCGGTTGCTCTATCTTATTCCTAAAAAAATTGAGGAATGGAGGATGTTGAAGACAATAGGAATGAGACATCAACAGGGTTGGAAGGATGGAAATCAAAATAAATATTGAATGCGATGTGTCCATTGGAACTATGCCAAGGTCTACCATAGGAATTGATATGGAATGGATCATTATATAATTTTTCATCTATCTTGGTACTTTCTAGATATAAAAAATGGAGGAATTGGCTTGCAAGTTCCATTTTAGGGGCAAGTCCTAATTTGGTGGTTTCTGGTCCAGAAAATTTCAGAGTCAAATTGATACATCAAATGACACTTTTTGGGATCAAAACTTTGCAAACATAGCTCATATCCCCTCGACATTGTTGTACACAAAAATATTTCCATCAATGCAAAAATCACCTCAATTGAACTTCATATGCAGAAGTTATGCCTCCTGCAAGTTGAGCTACCATGTTGACAACCAAGGTACTGAGTGGATGCCACATCAACCCCCACTACTCACACATGTGGAGCTAGTCATGTGTGGACTTTCGAGAAGATTATAGAGGGTCCAAAACTCTAATACTAATTGAAAGTTGAGGCATGTAAAATCTCTAACTCTAACCCTAGATGGCTATCAAGTTATGTTAAATACTAGGTCGCTAGGAAAGGAAGGGGTTCCATTCTTTTGGTATTGTTATTGTTCCATAGTTGAGTAGAGAATCTAAATGTGGGATATTGAAACATAATAAAGGAGGTAGAATATTGTGTAGTAGTCATTCAAGCCACAATGCCCCTTTCTTTGTATTTCCATTTCATAACTTATAAAAAGAGAGTAGAGCATAGTTCTCAACTTATACTAAGTTTTATGCCATGTTGGATTTTCCTAGGTCACATCTTTTGTTCATTTGTGTGAATGGGTGTGTTCATTTGCTTGTTTCTTTCATTTTGGTTTTAATTTTTTCCATAATTTTTAGCACTACACTAGTAATATTAAATTTGAGATCTAAGGTAATAAAGTGCATAATAAAATACTTCAAAATGTTGTAGGATATGTTGTGATGAATTGTTCCAATGGAATATCCCCAACAATATATAGATCATATTGGTATCAAAATAGTTTTCCGTGGAATTTTGTGGGAAGTTTAGGATCTAGGAATTGGCTTAAGAAGGAAATATCATAACCCTATCCATAGATGAGTCCAATCATAACAACCCTCGGGATGAGGCAGAGGAGATATTTTTTAAGCTGGAAGAAAAAGTCGTTGATATCTCTTTAAACATGACCCTCCTCATGGAGGCTCTAACAAACAAGTATGGAATGTTTTGGGAGGTTGGTGACTCTAACTCAGAAGTTAGATAAGATGAGAAATCGAGAGATAATCAAGACCCAAAAAAGGAGCCAAAAAAAGAGCTAGAGAAAGAGAAACCAAGTTCTAATGTCATCACTTCTTCACAGACTCTGTTTAAAATGGAAACAAAAGTGGACATCAAACCATACCAAGGTGAGATCGATGTTGTTAACTTGAATCGCTGGTTGCAACAACTAGAATTTTATTTCAATGTCCATAACATAGGAGAAGAGAAAAAAAATTCATTTGCCCGACTTAAATAAGAAAGCCATGCCCTAACCTAGTGGTAAAGCCACATAAAGACACTTACACTAGAGGGTGATCCCCTAGTAACTAAGTAGGAGGTGTTTAAAACCATCATCAATTCCCAGTTTTACCATATTGGGTATGTAGAGGACCAGTGGATCTGTTGGCATCACTTCAGAAAGAGGCAAGGGCATAGTGTGCAAGAATATGCCACCAAGTTTAGAAAAATGGTGATTATGTTGGGTATATCTCCCAAAAATCCAGATGTACTCCTCGAGTATCAAGGGGGTCTACACAGTGATTTACGAAAGAAAGTGATGTTATTTAAACCTAAGAGAGTTTATGAGGCATGTGTGCAACCACAACACTTGGAGAATATAGGAAATAAAAAAAGGACAATCAAATTGTTCCAAACAAAAAAACCACCAAGATGTTTCCAATGAAGAGAAGAAGAAGTGAAAGGAAAGGAAAAGAATACAATGAACACTACACATCAGTGCAAGGATCCAAACAACCACCACAACCATTGTAATATTGATGGTTACATTGAAGATAAGTGTTGGAAGCTACATCTAGAGTTGAATCCAAAAAACTGTGAGAAGGATGTCAAGAAGAAGAACCTGCTAGCTATGGTTTCGGGTAACGAGGTAGAGAGAAACTTCGATGTAGATGAAAATGATCAATGCACTATAGTGCAAAAGGAGATGAACCTACATATCCTTCATCACAAGAAGGAGAACGAGATTACTAAACTTATCCATATTAAAATCCAAGTCAAAAAGACAAAGGTGGATGCTCTATTTGATTCTAGTTGACAAGCCAACCTCATAGCAGAAGATCTAGTCAGCAAGCTTGGATTGGAAGTTCATGATCATCCTAACCCATATCCATTGGGATGGGTAAATAAAGATGCAGAGCTCAAGATCACTAAACAATGTAAGATCAAATTTTCTATAAGTGAAAACTATAATGATGAACTGGAGGTAGATGTAGTACCACTTGATGTGTGTGGCGTAGTGTTTGGAAGCCCCTACATGTATATGAGGGATGTGATTTTCATGAGGAGAGAAAATCGGTACCACTTGAAAAAGGATGGGAAGTCTCCCATAATTAATGTGCACAAAGGTAAATCCAAGATCTCTCTAGTAAGTGCTAACCAAGCCAAGAAATTGATTAGTTCTAGTAGGAAGTTTGTATTACTTTCCTTGAGAGAGAATCAACCATGTGATGAATCAATAAAAGTAAATGCATCTCTTGAGGGATGTACTAAAGAAGAGAGATGTTAGTTGGAAGAGTTGTTGTTGGCATACAAAGAAGTGTTTTAGGGTCCTAAAAGGTTACCACCTAAGAGGGAAGCATATCATTAAGCACAATTTTTTCCCAACTCCCCATTGCTAAATATTGGGTTGTATAGACAATCCATCCTGGAAGTAGATGAAGTGAAGAAATAGTTGCAACCACTGCTAGAGAAAGGCGTAATTTGACCAAGCACCTCACCTTGCGAGACAACTATCATTATAATACTCAAGAAGGATGGCACTTCATGAATGTGTATCAACTATAGAGATTTGAACAAGATCACCTTCGAGAATCGATACCCTTTGCCCGCGATCAATGATTTGATAGTGTGATGTCATGTTCCCAAGAGTAGGCCAGCAGGGAGTGACTTAGTAGTCTATTTGTTCACGTAGACTATAGTCAGGCAAAAACAAGGAACGAGAGGAGAAATAAGGGATAATTGATGGCTAAACGATGAATTAAGCCAAAAACATAGGAAATGTTACTTAAGCCTAAGTCAATCGAGAAATAGAATGAAAAGGTGTTAAGGGGGGACTTAATTAATTAATTACTCACCTTAGGAGGAAAAGCCCCTAGCTTAAGTGAGGTCAATGGTGAATTAGATCGGGAAGAGTATAAAGGGAGGAATTTGACCTAATTCCTCATTATGTTGTGTTATGATTTGATGTTGAGAGAATTCCCAGAGGAGGAGGAGATTTGACTTCTAATGTTTTGTGGATTTCTGGAGGAAACCACCACCATTGATCGGTTTCAGTGTTGAGAGACACATCCTAGACCATCAGAGATACCATCCATGTATTTCACCGTGCGATTCAGGAGTATCCAATTTGCAGTGTTGCGCAACTCAGCAAGTGAGGGCGCAAGGTTGGAGAGAGGGTTTGTGTAGCTGCACGAGATCAGAGCTTGTATTGCAGATCCCTTCTAACCCAGTTGATATCCATATAGGGTGCATAGATTGAACCACTTGCCATCAAATTCTAATGGTGGAATCCTTCAGGGCACAACATTTAGCCATTTAGGGTGCAACTCTTGTGGAAGGACAGTTGGGGTTATAGACGGAGTATCAGATCAGATCTGAGGAAACGCCTCCGACCCAATTCAGCATTAGCCAGGGCGAACATTTTGAGACATATAGCAGTTGATTCTATTGGTGGAATCATTTGGGCGCACTCAGAGAACCCAGGAGGTGCGCAGACCCACAGGGGGTGAGATCTGGAGCCTCATAGAACAGGTCTTCCATCCGACAGTCACCAGGATCAGTCTAGAGGCAGGGCGCTTCTGTTGAGATAGTTTCCATCTCATTCCGATGGTTATAGCCTTCCGGACGAGTTTTCCAGTTTGTAGTGGTTACCGTGCTTCTCCGGAACTGTCGATTTTGTCGATCTATCTGTCCATGCATCAGATATGCCTTCATCTTTTGGTCACAGGTATTTTATGTTATTTTCTTGTATTCCAGTGACGATCCATGAGATCTAACTGATGACTATTTTCTATATTTCCAGTATATCATTGTATTTCCCTACTTAAATCTCATAATACATATTATTGGGCAGTTTTGTTCCTTATTTTCTGCATGCATCATATATATATTGTTTAAACCATAATATATAACATGCACATGTGACAATCACAAAACATCTCAAGCACATAACTAAAACGCATCTAGAAACCCCCAGAGTATCAGATCTGAGGATAAAATGCATCCAGAAACCCCCAGAGTATCAGATCTGTGAGACAGAACACTAGATCAGCAATAGATATTTGTATCAGATGGATCTAGGATATTTCAGGGGTATCAAAGATTTAGTCATGCCAGCCTGTGACTAAATATGATGAGTGCAGCAGAAGACTCAGATGGTCGTTATCATTTAGGTGATGAATATGTCACTTACAACAGGCGCAAGGAAAGAATGCCTAGGCCTGAATTTTGTCCTTTCCCTCCCAGCTCAGAGGAAGAGGAAGAGGTGACAGGGAAGCAGAGAGAAGGGAAGAGCGTGAGGTTGAGCGCAAGGCTAAGAGGATGCTAGGAGACAAATATGAGTGACCATAGGGCAGTGGTAAAGCCCCCATGGATCCAGAGGTATCCTTCATGCAGGTTATCAGTGATATGTTATCTATTCAGCGAACCATGACTCAGTCCTTGGCACAAATGGCAGATATATTGGCTATAGTGGGAACCCCAGGCACACAAGCCCCACATGCAGCACAGAATAACTTAGGGGCAGGTAGTAGACCCCAGTCACCTACTCACACATACAACTCTTCGAGTAGGATTCTTGGACCTTTGTTTCCCAGTTTCTAGATGGCACCCCCAGTAGTAGAAAAATTTTCGATAGCACAAAGGCCTCCCACTCATGCAGAGGACATTGTAGAGTACCGGAGGGAGTATGCAGCATTGGGTCGTGACTTCCATCAAAACATGACCCTAGTCGATTATTGTGGAATCAGACTCAAGAACCACCCCAGAGAACCACAGAGAGGAGGATCGCAGCAGCAATAGGGGAATAACATTGATTTTATCTGGAAAGTTGGTAAACTCACCATACCTTATTTTGATGGATTGTTGAAATGCACCGCCAGAGATTGGGTATAGAAGCTAGACACTTACTACAATCTCAACCATATGACCGAGACAGAGGCCATCAGTTCTGCTACCTTACACTTGGAGGGTGAGGCACATGAGTGGTGGTATCATGGATTGGTGACATTGGGCCACAGTCCAATCACCTCCTACAGGGAGTTCACAGAGAGACTCATGGATAGATTTGACAGGAGGGATCTAGATATCTATCCCAGTTGAGACAAGTTGGCACAACAGAAGCATTCATCTCAGCGTTTTAGCGAGTAACAGTGGAAGTGACAGATATATTCGAGCCCTAGTTGATCATGTTATTCACAGAAGGGCTCACAAAACATTTGAGAGGATGGGTGAAGGCATACCATCCCCACACCTTGCAGGATGCCATCCTACGCACTAGATATTTGGCAGACTCAGTGCCAAAAACTAAACCATTTTCCAAACCCTTCGTACTTCAGAAGGATTGAGACCAGAATCCATTACAGAGGGAGTGGAAGGGAAAGGAGAAGTTGGATGATGAGACGAGGAGAGAGTTTATGAGGAAGAATCTTTGCTTCAATTGCAGATATCCTTGGGTCCCAGGCCACAGCTGCATGGGAAAGGGATAGATTCACGATATTGAGGTGGCAGCAGAGAGTGTGGACAGTGAGGAGGAGGAGCAGGACAGTGGATCCACCAGCTCAGAGGAGGAGCCAGAGCATGTGGAGGATCAACCTCCCCGTAAATCGCCAACACTGGCAGGGGCCCACCCACAGGTCATTCCACAGCCTCTTGAGTAGGCTAGCAAACGAAAACCAGCAAAGGGAGGAGTCATAGAGACCCTTTCTAGTGTTCTCATGTATGACACCCTCCGGATCAGAGGGACTATTCATAGGCTATAGGAAATCACCCTGATAGTTGGTGGGGCCACCCACAACTTCATCGACGCTTCATTGGTATTGAGATGGGCCCTTCAGACAGAGGAGTTTGAGGGATTTGATGTTGCAGTTGCAGATGGTCATACATTGGAGTGTCTAGACAGAGTTCTGGACTTGGAGATCAAGTTAGGCAACTACACCGTGAGAGATACATTTTATGTCGTTGACCTATCAGACACAAATGTGGTTTTTGGAGTCCAGTGGTTGATCACCTTGGGAAAAATCACCACCAAATACCAAACCTTGGAGATGGGGTTCAGAGACAGTGACGAGAAGAGGGTTGTTCTGAGGGGAATGTCGACAAGAGAACCCATGACAGTCTCAACCAAGAGGATGGAGAGGATATTCAGGCATGGGGAGGTATCATTCACCGCAGGGTGCTTGATCACTACGTGGAAGGATTTTGAGGGTCGATAGCAATATCAGACAGAGATCGAGAACTTGTTGGGACAACATCGGCAGGTTTTTGGCTCGATTCCACCAAGGAGACCGTCGGATGAGGGATATGAGCACACCATTGACTTGGAGGAGGGGGGGAAATCCATGATCACCCCACCCTATCGTCATCCTAAGAGGTTCAAGGATGAGATAGAAAAATCAATCAAGGAATTGTTGGCGATGGGACACATCAGACCTAGTAGTAGTCAATTTGCCTCTTCAGTGGTCTTAGTCCTGAAGAAGGATGGTACCATGAGGATGTGCATCAATTACCGAGCCTTGAATATGAAAACCATCAAGAACCGGTATCCTAGCATTGATGAGTTGATGGATGAGTTGCATGGGGTAGTTTTTTCTCGAAGATTGATCTATGCTCTAGATATCATCAGATCAACATCAGAGAGAAGGACATAGAGAAGATGACATTTCGATGCCATTTTGGCCATTCCAAGTTTTTGGTTATGCCATTTGGGCTAACCAATGCACCAACTACATTCCAGTCTTGCATTAACCACATATTCAAGGGGCAGTTGAGGAAATCAGTTTTGGTTTTTGGTTTTCTTCGATGACATTTTGGTCTACAGCAAGACATGGCATTAGCATATGTGGCACTTGGAGGAGGTGTTGAGTATCATGGAGGCGCACTCACTCTACGTCAAAGAGTCCAAGTGTGAGTTTGGGATGACAAAGTTGCTTTACTTGGGCCACATCATCAGTGCACAGGGGGTTTAGGTACATCAGGAGAAGATCAAGGCCATTTTGGATTGACCAACACCCGGGAGTTTGACAGAGTTGAAGAGCTTCTTTGGGTTGTGCAGCTACTACGGGAGGTTTTTCAGGGGGTTATCACAGTTAGGAGAACCACTCACAGATTTAACCAAGAAGGTTTCCTTTCAGTGGATAGAGGAGTCATAGCAGACATTTGAGAAGATGAAGGAGGTTATAAGCACATGCCTTGTTCTAGCCCTTCCAGACTTCTCGCAGTCGTTCATCTTGGAGTGTGACGCATCAGGGGTGGGGATTGGAGCAGTGTTGATGCAGGGAGGCCATCCAATTGTGTTTGAGAGAAGGAATCTCAGCGAGTCGGAGAGACTCTACTCTATTTACAATAAGGAAATGCTAGCAATCATGCATGCCTTAACCAAATCTAGGCAGTGTCTGGTGGGTAGCAGATTTATAGTGAAGATTGATCACAACAGTCTCAAGTATTTCCTGGATCAAAAAGACCTCAGTGAGAGACAGCAAAAGTGGGTCTTGAATATCCAAGCCTTTGCTTTGACATTGAGTATGTCAAGGGAAAAAGGAACGTCTTGGCAGATGCCTTGTCCAGGAGGCCACCAGGGTGTTAGATGATGGACATTTGCATAAATTGGAAAGCACATTTTTTGTTGGAATACTTTAAAAAAAAACTTGTTTGTGAGGTAATGGATGGACAAGTGGTTGATGATAGATATTGGGTACTAGATGACGTCATTTTCTACAAGGATCGGATCTACTTGGTTCCATAATCTACCTTAAAGGGGAAGATTTTGAAGGTGTGTCATGATTCGACTACAACAGGGCACCAGGGGTACTTCAAAACTTACAGGCATATCAGGCTCTGAAGGATGATGTATCGAAGCACATCCATGAGTGCAAGACTTGTCAACAGAACAAGTCCAAGCAGACACACCCAGCAGGGTTACTTCAACCTCTACCCATTCCATAGAAAAAATGGGAGAGCATTTCTATGGATTTCATTATAGGCCTTCCTCGAGTGCAGGGCAAGGACTGTATATTTGTGGTGGTCGACAGGCTGACCAAATTTTCACATTTCTTTTCCATACCCACGGACTACAAGTCCATATAGGTAGCAGAGTTTTTTTTTAGAGATTTATTCAAGTTGCATGGCCTACCTAGGCAAATAGTCAGTGATAGAGATGGGTGCTTCATCAATGCATTTTGGCAAGATATTTTTTGGTTGACAGACACAGAGCTAGCCACGAGTACCAGCTACCACCCACAAAAAGATGGACAAACAGACATTGTCAACAAATGGGTGGAGGGGTATCTGAAGAACTATGTGGGAGGACAATAGCGCACATGGGTAAGGTGGTTGCACATGGGTGAGTGTTGTTACAACATGACTCACCATATGTCTATCAAGATGTTACCATTTAAAGAATTGTATGGATACGATGAACCCACTTTTGTGGAGACTGTATTTGGGGATAGCAGGGCCCCGGGGGCCAAAGATTGGGTGGAGGAGAGCCAAAGGATTATGCAGGAAGTGAAGGAAAACTTACAGGAAACAAAAAACCAACAAAATATCTATGCAATCAGGCAAAGGGTAGAGTGCAGTTTCGAGGTTGGTGGCTTTGTTTTTCTGTGGTTATAGCCATACCGACAGTCCTCCTTGAAGAGGAGCAGAGCAAAGAAACTGAAGCCGATATTTTATGGGCCGTACAAAGTCATCAAGAGGGTAGGAGAGGTAGCATATGAGCTATATCTACCAGAGGGTAGCAAGATTCATAACATATTTCACGTTTCTTGCCTTAAAAAGGTAGTAGGACAACAGATCAACACTTCAGAGGAGTTGCCACCCTTAGATGAGGAGGGCCAGTTGGAGTTAGTGCCATAGGAGGTGCTCGAGCAGAGAGAGAGCGTAGGTTGAGGAACAGGGTTATCAAGGAGTGCTTGGTTAGATGGAGGGGACTTCTAATGGAGGATGCCACATGGGAGGGGGATCATATTTTTCATCACCCAGGATTGATGTTGCTTGAGGACAAGCAATTTCGAGAAGGGAGGACTATGATGTCCCATTCCCAAGAGTAGGCCAGTAGGGAGTGATTTAGTAGTCTATTTGTTCCCGTAGACTATAGTTAGGCAAAAACAGGGAACGAGAGGAGAAAGAAGGGAGAATCGATGGCTAAATGATGAATTAAGCCAAAAACATAGGAAATGTCACTTAAGCCTAATTCAATGGAGAAATAGAATGAAAAGGTGTTAAGGGGGGACTTAATTAATGAATTACTCACCTTAGGAGGAAAAGTGCCTAGCTTAAGTGAGGTCAATGGTGAATTAGATTAGGATAATTATAAAGGGAGGAATTCAACCTAATTCTTCATTAAGCTATGTTATGATTTGATGTTGAGAGAGTTCCCAGAGGAGGAGGAGATTTCTTTTGTGGATTTCTAGAGGAAACCACCACCATTGATCAATTTCGGTGTTGAGAGACACACCCTAGCCCATCGGAGATACCATCCAGGTATTTCACCGTGCGATTCAAGGGTATTCAGTTTGTAGTGTTGTGCAGCTCAGCCAATGAGGGCGCAAGGTCAGAGAGAGGGTTTGTGTAGCTGCACGAGATCAGAGCTCGTATTGCAGATCCTTTATGACCCAGTTGAGATCCAACCAGGGCAGATAGATTGAGACACCTACAATCATATTCTGACGGTGGAATCCTTCAGGGCACAACATTCAGCCATCCAGGGCGCAACTCTTGTAGAAGGGAAGTTGGGGTTATAGACGGAGTATCAGATCAGATCTAAGGAAACCCCTCCGACCCAGTTCAACATTAGCCAGGGCGAACATTTTGAGACATATAACAGTCGATTCCGTTGGTGAAATCATTTGGGCGCACTCAGAGAGCCCAGTGTTGATTTTTCAACAAGCTAGGTTAAGCATGTAGTTCATTTCAATTTTCATTTGTCTTAACCATAAACAAGAATGGTGCAGCAACCAAGATCACAAGAAGAAACACCATGCACAAGAAAACAAGAAGTATCATGGAAAACCCTTCTCAACAAGGGAAGAAAACTCAGCCAAATCCTTTGCTATATTCTTCAAGAGAAAGACCTTCACCACCAAGAAATACCTAGCACACAAGATGGTGCTCAAACCCTAGAAGACTAGCACCCAAGAGAGTTGTGCACCTTTTCCCAAGTAGATGTACTTGCTGAAATTTCCAAACTCACATGAAAGATATGTTTCCATAATGGGGATTTTACCTTTACTAATACTAACCTAAACCTGTCAATAGAAGTGTCTATTGGCTCAACAGGGTCGACCTCTCTAAGTCACATTATAATTATTATTATTATATTACGATTAATATTAACCATATTAATTATCTTTTACATTTATTATTAATCACATTAAGGTGGGGTCGACCTGTACCCTTTACATTACAATTAGGGTTACAGGCAGGTCTGACTCTTGAACAATATATAGCAAAGGATATGATACACCCACTAGTGCTCATACACTAGGGGCACATCCATAGGGATCTCATATCTCTGGTTCACTGCATTACACAGAAGAACCAGATCTTCACACATTCACTTGTGCTCGTCCACAGGCACGTCCACTCTACAGATCTTCTTTCCCACTACCTCACACAGGAGAATCATCTGGAGTCTTCCAGTCAACTCTATTGCTCATAGGAGGCTATTACGTCATCTTCATTTATGTTCACATGACGATGCACCCAACACTTTGGGATTTCACATGTTCACCTTGTGCTCAGCCACAAGCACGTCTAACTCAACACATCGCCTTTCCCACTGGATAATCATTTGGAGTTCTTCTCAACTCTCTGAATGGAGGAGGTAATATCTACATTCCTAGCTCTGTCTCAGGTAGGAACCACGTACCCTTCTTAGGGGATTTCTCTCAAGTTTGTAAGATGAGAGAAAGACTTACATAGCTGCAATGATCCACATCTCGCAGGTTTGTAAGCTGGAGAATGTCTCACATAGCTGCAATCATCAACACTCCCTCTCAGCTAGGGAGGCATTATTTATCATGCCAAGTCTCACACGGATGTATTTTGAATTTTGTCTTGGCTGGAGTCATCGACACTCCCTCTCAACTAGGGAGCCATTCTTCACGAAGTTAATTTGGTGAAGATATCTACAATCTACTCATGTGTAAGAAGGTACTACATGTGTACGATTTTACTCTACATCATATCTCTGATATAAGGATATTTCATCTCATCATGTTTCAATCCATCAAGAATCATTGGGTTCTCAAGGATCTTTACTCACGGCTCTTGGTTATCATCATAGGATCCATCTCATGGTCAAGTAAATATGTCAGAAGCTTGTGAAGCCACATTGCTTCGCACACTCGATGCTATATACTCTGCCTTTGTGGTACTGAAGGCCACAGAGTATTGTTTCCTGCTGCATTAGGAAACCATGGAAAACTTCATGATAGAACATCAGTCGGATGTGTTTTTCTGGTTCACTGTACTTTCTGCTCAATCTGAATCAACATATCTTGCACACTCAAGTTCACACTGGAGGCATATCTCAAGCCATATCTCGTATATATCTCAATACATGTTTTGTTGTTGTCTAGTGAGTTTGTCTCAATTGACTCATGAAATGACTAAGCACATTCACTGCATGGCATGAATCAAGTCTGGTGTTAACCAGGTACATCGGTGATACAATCAGTTGTGGATCGGTCTCATCTGAATCATCATCAATCTTCTTCTTTAAATCCATCATGGTGGATTTTTCATTCTGTCATACCGGACTTCTTTAATATTTTTACTGTATATTTTCCTTGACTCAGGAAAATCTCATCAGTCCTCTGTCATACTTCTTGTCCCAAGAAGTAGTGCATCATACTCAGATTCTTCATCTCTAATTCAGAAGTCAAGGATTACTTGTATCCAACAACAAGGCTTTGAATAAGTCATCAAGATTAGGCTCTCGTCACCAACACTGTAATGATATAGGTTTGGATCAACAACACTCTTGCTGAAATCCAAAATATCAAGAATCTATCTATCTGATATAGTTTCCAACTCATGGATGGTAGTACGGATGGAAGTGTATTGGGTTCACTGGATCAATTGTCTCATCATAGAAAACTCCCTCTATTTGTGAGAAACCTCTGGCTATAGATCTTGTTTTGTATTTCTCAACACTTCCATCAGTTGTATGCTTGATCTTATAGATCCACTTGGAAGTTACCACTGACTTCCCTTCTGGTCCCTGAATAATGTCTTATACATCATTCTTTAAGATATATTGGTATTCTTCTGTTATGTCATCTTGCCATACCTATTCGCATGTTGCTTCTCTAAGATAAGGAGGCTCGACATCAATGAAGTGGATCGTGACTTAAGGATAGCTTCGAAAATCTCTTTTTCTTTCTCGAGATGTTCCTTGAGAGACTTGTATGTTTCTCTGCCTCTTGCAGAGTGAGTCTATGTAGGCCTTTTATGCCCTACTGCAATATCTATGAACATATCAACTGGAGAAACTGGAATAATGTTTGTCTACCTCTGAGCTGCTGAAGGGGGAGAAGATATTGTCTTACTGTCAATCTTCATCTGAGATTCTTTGGATCTTTGAAAGACTATCTCTTCTTCAAGGACAACGTCTTTGCTTGTCTTAATCTGTCTCTGACCAGGGATGTCGATCTGGAATGTTTTTGAAGATTCAATGTATCATTTCTTTATAAAGGACCTAGCTTGGACTTCTTCTCTTTGGGTACATGAAAATACACTGGGCACCCAAATAACCTGAAGTGTTTAATCTTGGGCTTCCTTCCGGTGAAGACTTCTTCGGGAGTTATGTTTTTCAAAGTCTAGTGAAGACTCTTGTTATGCACATATATTGTGTCATGCATACTTCTGCCCATGGAATCCTAGAAGGATCTTGATCATGCATTATAGCATTGGTTTTCTCAATGATGGTTCTATTCTTCCTCTTTCTCGAATAGTTTTGACTCCCTCTGGGTCAAGTGACTCCCTCTGAGTCAAGTGACTCCCTCTGAAGGATAAGCATCTTATTTTCTTGTTAACCTATCTGGAACAAGAAAACAAAAAGAACCAACAGAAGAATATCTCGTGAAGGAGAATAGTGAGTACATCTCTAGAATCAAAACATTTTAAGGAATGCTACAACACCTACTTGTAATGTAGCAAACTTATAGAAATATAGGTTAGAGGAATAACAATTTCAACAATCAAACCTGGAGTCTTTACTTTGAGTGTGTTATTCCTCTGAATGCACTGAGATCCTTCTTGATCATGACTTCAACAAAGATTCCTTTCTCCTGCAATTTCCCTCATGACAATGATACAAATAATAATAATAATAATAATCTATTTTTAATGTCACGGCCAAGCCATCACACCAAATTGGTGTATGAGACCCCCTTGTTTGTGGGACAAGAGAGCCCCCTCCACCCAGTGATTTGACTGGTAAAGTCTACGAAGGTATACATACCCTACCCCCCTCTGGATTTGAACATGTGACCTCTTAAGAGGAAACACATGTTCTTAACCATTAGGCCCACTCAGGCTGTATATATACAAGTGTGTACCTGAGGATGTTGATATGATTTCTCCTTTGATATACAAGTGTGTACCTGAGGATGTTGATGCTGATTTCTATCCTCTGAGATCTTTATGAAGAAGATAATCACGGTGTCACCTTTTGTCATCTTTGTTATTTTGAAGTTGACCCTTCAATGTAAGGGCTTGAGTAGGTGATTGGCTTCCTTGTTTTGACGTCATCTTCCTTCCATCCATTGATAGTTGTCTCTGGTAAACCCTTTTGTATTGCCCACAATAAGTCTTCCTCTAAAGTTTTTTCTTCCAAGAACTTGAAGTTGTTTGATCCATCAATCTTATCTTTCATCATAGTTTTTGTTCATCATAATTTTAGATTTTTCACAATCCTTTGTCAACTGAGCTAGAAAACCTAACGGCTAGGCTAGGCTAACACTTTTAGGTTTTATTGGACTTATCACTGCCAACAATAAGCCTTTGAAAGATAGGAGAACACTGGTGAGATGAAGAGCTCCTTCAATGAGTTGCAGAAACCTCGATACTGAAATTTCTGCAAAATTTAGTGAAACCTTAGAAACCCTAGGACCAAAATTTCAAAATGCCTAGAATTTTGATCTGAAGATTGTTGGAGGTGCGCTAAAGGAGGTCGTACACTCCTATGCCAAAATTAGCCCCAACATCCAAGTATTAATGGCTGAAACTGAGAAAGGAGGTTCGTACGAAATTTATGGGAACCCTAGGAGGGTCATACGGTTTCTGCAGAAGTGAGAGAGGATGGCTGGAAAATTTTTATGCAATGGGCTCTTCAAGACCTATGCTATGAAACCATGTTGATTTTTCAATAAGCTAGGTCAAGCATGTAGTTCATTTCAATTTGCATTTGTCTTAACCATAAACAAGAATGTTGCAGCAACCAAGATCACAAGAAGAAACACCATGCACAAGAACATAAGAAGTATCCTGGGAAACCCTTCTCAACAAGGGAAGAAAACCCAGCCAAATCCTTTGCTATATTATTCAAGAGAAAGACCTTCAGCACCAAGAAAGACCTAGCACACAAGAGGGTGCTCAAACCCTAGAAGACTAGCGCCCAAGAGAGGTGCACACCTTTTCCCAAGTAGATGTACTTGCTGAAATTTCCTAACTCACATGAAATATATGTTTCCACAATGGGGATTTTACCTTTACTTATACTAACCTAAACCTGTCAATAGAAATGTCTATTGGCTCAACAGGGTCGACCTCTCTAAGTCACATTATAATTATCATTATTATATTATGAATAATATTAACCGGATTAATTATCTTTTACATTTATTATTAATCACATTAAGGTGGAGCCGACCTGTACTCTTTACATTACAATTAGGGTTACAAGCAGGTTTGACTCTTGAACAATATATAGCAAAGGATATGATACACCCAGTAGTGTTCATCCACTAGGCGCACATCCATAGGGATGTCATATCTCTGGTTCACTGCATTACACAGAAGAACCAGATCTTCACATGTTCACATGTGCTCGTCCACAGGCACGTCCACTCTACAGATCTTCTTTCCCACTGCCTCACACGGGAGAATCATCTGGAGTCTTCTTGTCAACTCTACTGCTCAGAGGAGGCTATTACATCATCTTCATTTTTGTTCACGTGACGATGCACCCAGCACTTTGGGATTTCACACGTTCACCTTGTGCTCAACCACAAGCACGTCTAACTCAACAGATCGTCTTTCCCACTGGATAATCATCTGGATTTCTTCTCAACTCTCTGAATGGAGGAGGTCATCTCTACGTTCCTAGCTCTATCTCAAGCAGGAACCACGTACCCTTTTTAGGGGATTTCTCTCAGGTTTGTACGCTGAGAGAAAGACTCGCATAGCTGCAATGATCCACATCTCACAGGTTTGTAAGCTGGATAATGTCTCACATAGCTGCAATCATCAACACCCAGGAGGTGCGCAAACCCCCAGGGGGTGAGATCTGGAGCCCCAGAGGACAAATCTTCCATCTGATAGTCACCAGGATCAGTCTAGAGGCCAGGGTGCTTCTGTTGAGACAGTTTCCAACTCATTCCAACGGTTATAGCCTTCCGGACAAATTTTCCAGTTTGTAGCGGTTGCCATGCTTCTCCAGAACTGTCGATTTTGTCGATCTATCTGTGCATGCATCAGATCTGCCTTCATCTTCTGGTCACAGGTATTTTATGTTATTCGCTTGTATTCCAATGACGATCCATGAGATCTAACTGATGACTATTTTATATATTTCCAGTATATCATTGTATTTCCCTGCTTAAATCTCATAATACATATTATTGGGTGGTTGTTGTTCCTTATTTTCCACATGCATCATATATATATTGTTTAAACCATAATATATGCATCATACAGCTTGAGTGGGCCTAATGGTTAAGAACATGTGTTTCCTCTTAAGAGGTCACAGGTTCAAATCCAAAGGGGGGTAGGGTATGTATACCTTCGTAGACTTTACCAGTCAAATCGCTGGGTGGAGGGGGGTCCCTTGTCCCACAAACAAGGGGGTCTCATACACCAATTTGGTGTGTTGGCTTGGCCGTGACCTTAAAAATAGATTATTATTATTATTATTATAACATGCACATGCGACAATAACAAAACATCTCAACAACATAACTAAAACGCATCCAGAAACCCCCAGAGTATCAGATCTGTGAGACAGAACACTAGATCAGCAGTAGATATCCTAATCAGTTGGATCTGGGATATTTCAGATAGATCAATTGCAGCATGCCAAGTACTTCACGAAGTTGGATCTCAAATCACGATACCACCAAGTATGACTTAAAGAAGAAAACACATGAAGACCCGCCTTCAAGACAAGGCAAGGTTTGCATGAATGGCTCATAATGCCTTTCGATTTATGTAATGCACCAACTACATTTATGTGATTGATGAATGATGTATTGCATCCCTTTCCGGATTCATTTATGATAGTGTACTTAGATGATATATCAATTTATAGCTCTACCTGGGAAGAGCATATCTCATATCTAATGTAAATGTTAAAGACTCTAAAAAAGCATCAGTTGCTAGCTAATTTTAAGAAATGTGAGTTTGCTCAGCAGTCATTGGTGTATTTGGGGTATGTAATTGGTGGAGCAGAACTTGAGATAGATCCCACGAAGATGGAGAACATCCTCAAGCGGCCATTACCTATTAATGTCACTAAAGTTAGGAGCTTTGTTGGGGCAGCACATAACCTACAAAATTTTATCGCATCTTTTTTAGTTGTAGTTGTGCCACTTCATGACATAATAACCAGTGGTAAGAGTTTCCAATGGGGAAAGATATAGTAGAAAGATTTCAGTGCACTGAAACAAAAGAACAATCGGGCATCAATTATTGCATTGCCTTATTTGCATAATCCTTTCAAAGTGGAGACAGATGCAAGTGGATATGTTATGGGAGCGGCCTTGATGCAAGGAGGTAAGTCGGTGTGTTATCATTCTGAAATGTCTCATGGTGGAGTCCTGAACAACCCTATGTATGATAAGGAAATATAAATTGTGGTTCAAGTTGTTAAGAAGTGGAAGCACTCTCTGATGGGAAAGGAAACCATTACCCACACTAATCACCAACCATTTCAATTATTGTAGGTCCAGAGTTAGCTTCATCAACCCAGACACTACTAGTGGATGGGGTTTTTACAACAGTTTCATCTAGTCATGAAATATAATAATGAAAGCATAATACGTTGGTAGGCATGCTTTCAAGGCCACCTACATCCAATATTACAACTTTGAGAACTATTATGCATTTGGAGCCTTTTACAAATGATTCAACAAAGAGGCATACATGGAAGATGGAGACTTCAAAGATGTGTTTCAATAGCTACAAGGCCAAATTTGTGTAGAAGAAGGTGAAGGTAAGGTTGATAATCATCTCCATAATGGGTTGATTTACAAGCTAAACAAACTCTTTGTTTTTAAAGGTGAAAGATTGCTACTTGTCAAAGAGGTTCACACCTCCAAAGTTGCAGGACATTTTGGTGTTGTGAAGATAGTTTCCAACTTACAAAGGGATGTATATTGGCCCAAATTCAAGAAGATGTAGCTTTACTTATTAGAGGATGCATACTTTGTTGTATTAGCAAGCCTGGTAACAAAAAGCAAGGTTTATACCATCATTTCCTTGTACCCACTAGACCCTGGGATGGCATCTCCATGGATTTTGTTAGTGGTTTGCCAACAACCAAGAAGGGACATGACTATATGTGTGTGGAAGTTGACAAGTTCAGTAAGATGTGCATTCTTATGCCTTGTAAAAAGACCATGAAAGGAAAAGAAGCAACAAACATGTTATTTGAAAAGGTTTGAGTCCACTTTGGGATACAAAGGAGCATAATCTTGGACATGAATACATATTTCTCAGTGCCTTTTGTACTACACTTTGGGAGAATATGGACACCAAGTTGAAGAAATCTACAACTTTCCATCCACAAACAGATGGGTAGATAGAAGTAGTCAATAGGGCATTGGTTCAAATTTCAAAGGATTACAATCAAAGGCATCCAAAGACCTGAGATAAAATTTTGATTTATATTCAACACTCTTATAACAAAGCAGCCCACACTTCTACCAGTAAGTCCCCTTTTGAAACTTGCTTTGAGTATTTTCCACCTTTTCCCTTGGATGTTGTATATGGACAACAATGAGGAGTGACAAAAGACATCACATGTGATGCATTGAAAGAAGATTTTTTTGTTGAAAAGAGTAGGCAAATACATTTGCAAGTACATGAAACATTGTAGAAGTCACAAGGAAACTACAAGGCCCGACATGATCAACACATAATTGAGAAAACATTCAAGGTGGGAGACAAAATTGGGTTGCCTCTAAACAAAGAAAGGCTACAGGGTCCTGGTAAGAAGATCAAGGCTCTGCAGTATGGTCCTTTTGAAGTATTAGAGAAGGCAGGTGATAGTGCCTATAGACTCAATTTACACCCACATATGTGCATTTACTTAGTGGTGAATGTAGAAAGACTAAAACTCTATGAGCCTTCCATGTTGGATGAGGAAACTGATGAACAAGTCTTACCTACCACAGAGGACTTAGCACCAGAAGATCAAGTAGAGTTGACAAAAGATACATTTTTGAAAAGAAGTCCAGAACTACCTAACAATGGTAGCATGAACTTTGAGAGGTTGGGTTGAAAGGGCAACTTCTAGGCAAGCCCAAATGGTACTATCGGGAGAAGGAAAGTTTTCCTCGGCTCCTTCAATAAAATATTTTGGGGACCAAAAGCCTCCCTAAATGGGAAGATATGATCCAAAATCGATCACTATATAATTTGTCATCTATCTTGGTACTTTATGGGTAGAAAAAGTGGAAGAATTGACTTGCATGGCCCATTTTAGGTGCAAGTCCCATTTTGGTGATTTGGGGTCTAAAAACTTCCAGAGCCAGTTTGAGGTAGGTCAAAACTTGTGAGCATACCTCCCAACCCATCAATGTTTTTTTACGCACCAAAAGCTTTCCAACAGTGCAAAAATCACCTCAATTGATGTTTGTATGCAGAAGTTATGCCCCCGAGAAATTGACCTACCCTATTGACCACCATGGTACCAAGTGGATGCCATGTCAACCATCATTACTCACACATGTGGGGCTAGTCATGTGTGGATTTTCAATGATATTTTAGAGGTCCAAAACTCTAATTGAGGGTTAACGAATGCAAAAAACCTAGCCCAACCCTAGACGACTATCAAGCTATGTTAAATACTTAGCTACTAGGAAAGGAAAGGGTTCCATTCTTTTGGTATTGTTATTGTTTCGTAGTTGAGCAAAGCATCTAGGGGTAGGATATTGAAGCATAATAGAGGAGGCAGAAGATTTTGTAGCAACCATTCAAGCCACAGTGTCCATGTAAACTCCATAGTGAGTGCCCATTTCTTTGTACTTGAATTTCATAATTGAGAAAAAGAGAGAAGAGCATAGGCCTCACCTTCTAGTTGGGTTTTTTTTATCTCATATTGAGTTTCTTGGGTCACATCTTGTGTTCAGTTGTGTGGATAGTGCATTCATTTGCTTGTTTCTTTCATTTTGGTTTCAGTTATTTCCATCATTTTGAGCAATACACTAGTAATATCAAATCTGAGATCTAAGGTAATAAATTGCATAATAAAATATTTTAGAAAATTGTAAGATCTATTGTGACAAACTATTACACTGGAATATCCACAACTGTGTATAGATCAGACACACTGGATGATATCTTTGTTCTCATCCCAAGTGTCGGGGTGTCCATGATTATACATATGCAAGAGATGAAGTAGGGTTTTGTTGACTACTTTTGTTTGGCCATCTGTCTAAGGGAAGAATTGGTGCACTGCTTGAGTTTGGTGTCTAACATAGACCACAAGCCATTCCATAAATGGCTGAGAAATCTAGAATCTCGATCAAACATTGTGGATGAAGATAAACCAAAGTGAGACCAAACATGTGTGAATTAAAGGTTTTTTGTATCAAGAGCAGTGGTGGTTTTCTTGCAAGGGATCATAATAGTCATCTTAAAGAAATAATGAACAATAACTAGAACACAGTGATGATGGTGCTTAGTCAAGGGTAAATTGGAAAGAAAATCTAAAATGATAGGTTCCCAAGGTCTAGAAGGAATAGGAAATGGTGTATACATATTCAAATGGAAATCAGTTGGTTTAGCAATGGAACAAGGAACATAAGATCCGAGGCAGTGCTCAACATCTTACTTCATGTGAGGCTAGTGGAAACATTGTTGTAATGTGGCTACTCTCTTTGTCACTCCATAGTGTCAAAATTTTAAAAGTGAGATTACCAAAGCATAAGGTTTATGGGTTCCCCTACAAGTACACCACTTATCAAGGTGATAAAGAAGATCATGTTGCAAGTGAAAATCAATGAAATCTACATTAAGCACAATGGAGGTGTTGTTGCCTATGTGCTAAAGAGTGTGTAAATTGTTGCAAACTCTATCATTGTACACCTTTTCCCATCCCTTTCTATTACAACCCTTGGTGTCAAGTACAATTGTAAGGGAGATGAGAACTCTACTCACACAATCCACTGCGTTATTGTCCCTACCTTTCTTATGTTTGATGATTAAATAAAAACGTCAAAAGAAAGTCATCTACTTCATGTGGCAGGGATTCTCCAATTTGTTGTGTTTGGAGGAATTGAAAGGGTTTGTGATCCAACTGTATCACAATGTCTTTACCGAGAATGTAACGTCACCATTATTGAATCGCTTGAACAATGGAGTAAACTCTTGGTCATATGTAGAATAGTTGTGTACTACATCATTGAATGTCCCAAAGGGGAAGGCAATGGGATGCCCATGTTGGATGAGGATAACTCACATGGCGTAATCACAACCTCGATCTTGAAGGGTTGAGATGGATTTGGAAGTGCCAAAACAAGGGCAATACAAATCTTATGTGTCATTAGATCAAATGTCTATCTTTGTGCTTTGGTCTTAGAGAATATTTGCTTCTTTGGTCCTCTCATCCTCTGATTGAGGGGCCAAACTAAGTGTGAAAAACCTTCAACAAAAACCCTTTAGAAGTTTACCATACCCAAGAAACTATGCAATTCTATAACGTTCTTTGGTACAAGGAAATTCAACACAATCTCCACTTTTTCAAGATCCACTCGAACTTCTATGTCAATGACAAAGCCAAGGTAGTGAGTGGAGGTCATGGCAAATGAACACTTGGACAAATTTCCCTACAACTTATGTTTACAAAGTATCTGCAATACTTGTTGAACATGTTGAATGTGTTAATCCCACGACTTGTCGAAAATCAAAATGTCATCAAGGTACACCACCACATATTGGTTTGGGAAGGGTTTGAGTACGTTATTCATCAGTCCCATAGATGTCACGAGAGCATTGATGAAACCAAATGGCATCCCTAACCATTCAAACAGTGCTTCTCATGCTTTTAATGGTGTCTTCCAAACATCTTCAAGGTGGATTGGAACTTGATGGTATCTAGTTTGGAGAACAATCTTAGTGCACTGTGCTCCTTCCTTGTTGCTATAATTGTGAAGAGAGCAAATTTATGAGAGTGGGAAATTATCTTCCTAGCCTACCTCATTGAAATGAGTTGCATCATCTAGAATGGGAAGGATTCCAAGATAATGTATGTACAACCTGCAATTTGTACATGCCACCTCAAGAATCTAGATTCATGTGACACATGGTGATCCCAAATGTAGGGTCATCCAAGGATGACATCACATACCTCCAATGGAGCCACATCACATAGGATCTCATCCTACATTGCTTGGAGTTCATATGGCACATCATATTGGTTCTTGACAAACACTTCTTGACCCTTTTGCATCCATCCAAGAGGATAGGGTTGAGCGTGATCAACAATTTTCAGCTTCAATCTTTTCGCAGCTTCCAAAGAGAAGATGATCTTTTGGCTACCCCTGTCAAGAATAACATGCACATGTTTCCCTTTCACCCATAACTTGGTGCAAAATAGCCATTCTCAGCTTCTTCCTCATTTGGTGCATCAACAAGGAGTCATAGAACTTGTGTTGTCGATAGGGAGCATTGCTTTGAGGGTGGCGCGCATTGAGATACAACATTGTAGACTCACTATACCAATGGTGTGACATAGTTCCCTCAATTCATGGCAGGACATGTGGAAGGTTCATAATTTCTCATTGCTCTAACTTCTTTCTATGACAATGGTTCTCTTACGTACTCTATAAAGTTCATTTGAATGAGAGGATGATTGATGATGATCACCCCATATTCAAGAGGTAGGGTTCTTGGAACCCTCAATGCATTGGGAATTTTGCCATTGTTTCTTCTACTTCCAATGGAATTTTCATCTACACTTGTCTACAACAAGGTTAGACTCAAGTGGTATTTCTTTGACTGAGTGTATGACTTATGTGGTTGCACTTTGCTTAGTTTTTTACTTCTCATACAACTTTGTTGCATATCAATGCACATCTCTCAACATATCGATGGTTGAGAATTCCATTTCTTCTTTCAAATATCAATGCAAGCATGCTTTGAATTTCAAAATTATCATGTGTTCAAGGCTTCGATCATTTACCTCGATTGGCATCTGATAGTATTCTGCAATGAAATCTGAGTACATTGGCCTTGCTTCTGGCACAATCATTGCCACTGTATGTATTCATCATCAAGCTGCCCCGCGGGGTAGAAATTTGATTTTAATGTTGTCTTGAAATCATTCCATGGGGTGATGGATTGATGCTCTACATCTCTTCATCTGTGAATTGATTTGCAGCAAGTCTGTTTCCAAATGTTGTAATCATTCATCTAGGGCTTTTGCATCAATTTCTCCTTTAAACAATTAAATG
>ML780810.1:153420-172596 GCA_009831015.1 Picea engelmannii
AGGATTGCTACAACACAATGTTGAGGATTGTAGGTGCAACTTCTGTGCAAGAAAGTGGCGGCTGGAAACTTCTAGCTCTGATACCCACTAATATGATTCCCAGAGCAAATTAGGGGACAGACTGTCAAAGAACTAACAGCCTTTAAGTGATGTGGCCAAATGCGGAAATAAATACACACACATACAATTAATAGAACATGAACATCTAATTCTTCACACAAAAGGAGATATTACAATCTAATCTCAGTCAGGGCAGAGTCTCTTGAACAAGAAAATATTGAGCACACTAAGTGTAAATTGTCCAACCCCCTTTGAATCTCTATGCAATCCTTTATATAATGGACAAGGTCCATTACATTGGGAAAACTGAAACAATTCAGTTCTGGTGAAAGCAAAAGAGTTTCCTCAAAAGTGAAATGATGCATTGGCATCACAACTGCTTTTATGGGCAAGCTTGCGCACCTCTAGGTGATGCATGGCCTCTATGCAAGCTGGTGCACATGCGCAAAAGTGATTTTGGGCACGTGCAGTCTCAGAGGCTCTGTATGGGATGTGCACGATCTCAGAGGCCCTATATTGGGCATGCGTCGTTCTCGGGGTCTTGTATTGCGTGCACGCAGTCCTGATGCCCTCATACAGGGGTGCATAGTCTCAGAGCCCCTACAGGGGTATTGCGTGGACCCAGAGATCCTTCAGGGAGTGTACACAATGCTGGAGCTTTTGGAGGGCACAAGAAGCATTCTGATCATATAATCTATGTGGTATCATATTATAGCAATGTATGCATCTTGGATAACCTGTGACTTTCTCTATCATTAAATTGTCAACATATATCCGATAAGCGTAACGAAAAAGGAAATCATCTAAAAACTCACTTTGTTATGAATATAGCAAAATAAATATAAATTTTGAATACAATTTCTAGCAGAAATTCAAAAGGCAGAAGGGCACCGCAATTTGTTCCTCAGCTTACATCATTTAAAGCCCAGATTCATCAACCCAAAAACCAAGAACTATACTACATATCCATATAATGAGTTGATATGTAGTACCAAGAACTATATTATATGTACACAAGATGAGTTGGCATTTGGCACTAAGAACAATATAATGTGTACATAATGAACTGGTAGTTGGTTGGTGTGTGCACTGAATGATGACTACATGGAAAATACTATGACCTCCAGTTGGCCCATTTTGGATAGTAACATGTGACTAAACGCTATTTGTCAGTTGAATATTATTTTATCTCTAAATCTTGCTGCATGTTCACAAACCCTCGGTCCTTAATTTGTCACTCAGTTAAATTTTGTCACAAAAATATGGAAAACAATCAGTGTGACATATCAAGTGTGATGTGCAATCCCTGTATTTGATGGAGAACATTCACTTACAAAACATGCCTGAGTTTAGGACTAAAAGGAATTACAACTTATTCAGGTATATCATTCAAATTTCAATCTTTCATCCAGATGGCTCCGTTGAAAGTCACCTTTACATAGAGACTTTGAATGTTCTGTCTCTCCATTTCACTGTGTTTTTGTTCACATTAGCTTTCTCCACCTGTAAGTGGAACATCAATCTTCCCAGATTTCTGAGCCCGTGATCTCTCTTGCTTTGTTCCAATGAAATGAAATAATTAGCTCCTTATTGACTCTATTCATCTAACTTGCTAATGCTACTTGTCAAAGAAAACCTAGATTAACTGCTTTCTCAAGCAACAAAATAAACAGAAAGAATAAAATCTCCACCTCCAAGCTTGTAAGTTCTCTGTTGGGAATACAACTATTTCGCCTGCAACCACAATGACAATAGAAAAGTAAAAATCTAAAAAGGAAGGCTGTGAAAAAAGCAAAGCCTTCACTATAAATATGCAAATTACCAAATAAAAATTGCTGTTCAGAAAAGAGAAATAAGCTGATAAATGCTGAACAAACATGTGGATTTCATTATGGAGCTCAAAAAGGAAGGCTATATGAAAAACAGAGCCATGTGTGCACATTTTAAGCCTAAAGAACAGCATCTTCCTTTCTCCATTAACCTATATAAAATCTAAACTTAAAATGCCATAATGGAGTGTACCAGACTCTAGAGTAGTTTTAGCCATGGTAGCATTCTAAACTTTGAAAAAAGTAGTTTTGAATGTAGTAACATACTTCCAACATTTCACAAGGGACCACACAGTGGTAGACTTTGAAAATCCAAACTGCACAAAAGTAGGCTACAATTCTTTGTATCTTTGGGGTACTGTCCTTTTAATCTGGTTTAACTGAGTGAGAAGGTCTAGATTAGAAATGATTTACAAAGGCAAATATAGGCATTGAAATGTAATAAAATACTTATAATAGATGTTGCAACTGATACTCATAATGAAATAGTGAGATCAAATGCTGAAGTTCCAGAACTAGTGCTACAAGCTTTCCACCCACTTCTTACTAACTATATCTGAGCAATCCAACCTATGATATATGAATGTATTCAACCCTTAAAGTCCTTTTAACAAAACACTCCACTGGAGAGAGTACGGTAAATTTTAAGTGTGAAAATGCATTAGTCTGTATTCAACAAAGTCATATACAAGTCTTGCAAGTATTTCAGCCCTTCTACTTGCTGTCTCTATCTGCCAAAATTAATCCCAAATTTTCCAATAATTTTTGGAGAATTCTGAAATAGGAAGAAGCAAACCAGTGTAGAGCAATGCAACCTATCATTTTCAAGGGTACTCAAATTTCAACCCCTAGAAACCCTCTTAAAAAACATTTTACTACAAAAATGCATGCCAATCTAAATTTTAGAGGACAAACTTATTAGTCTCAATTTAGTGAGGTCGTATACAAGTCCTGCAAGCATCGCAGCAGCTTCTACTTGTTATCTGTATCTGCAAAAATTAACTTTCAATTAATCGTAAGTATTCTACCATTCTAAAGCCTTGTAATGGAATTTTGCATACAAAAGCGCTTGCCAGCACAGAAGTTTCAGGGTGAAGATTTATTACTTGAAGCATGTTATCTCCAATTCCCCACTCAAGAAAACAAATTGTTCAATTTAAAAGTGTCTCTAAGCTTAGCTTTGAACATCAGGTCGCATTTACACCATGGGATCTGGTGGAGGAGCAGGATTCTCAGGTGGACCGATTGTTGCAGGATGAAAATTAATTGGAAACTTTGTAACCCTTGGTTTGTCAGCCAGGATATTCCTTTGAACTCTATCAATAAGAACTCTCGGTGGGGGCTCCTCTCGCAACTGTTCATCATCATAATCGTTGTTGACATAGTACCCAACCCTAATAAATTCTTGTCCCATGTACGAACAAGTAAGCAACAGCACAGTCACGCCAATGATATCTTCATCCCGAATCTTTGATGGATCCGGTGGATCTGCCTGTATGGAAACATAAAGTCATAAGTTCCCCATTTCAGTTAACAAGCATTGAATCAGGACATGAAAAGAAGTGATACCAAGCAAAATCTCCTAAGCACAGAAGATACACTAATTCTGAGAAAAAGATTATGAGAAAGGTTTGCCTGAAAGACAAAACGATAGTTGCCAACATTGACAGGGCCAACAAGTACACTCTCCAACATTTGATCATAAGATTCATCTTCAGCTGATCCCACATATATCAACTTCCATTCCAAGTCTGTCAGGAGTCAGGACAACCCAGAAAAAGTTCAGAGAAAGTTTCATAAAATCTTTGAAAGAGCAAAATTAAAATTTATCTAAGGACAATCAATCAAATCTATCAAGATTCAGTGCCAAATCTCATTGTATTCCTCTTGTTGAATGAAGCATTTGGTTTATTTGTACAGCATCAACACTATTGTAATCCCAAGCCATATATTGTACATGGCACATGCTTTTGTGTTTTAAAGTCCTGCTGAACCAAGGAAAAGACTTCCTCTTTTTTAAAGAGAAAGTATAGTCAAACCAAAGTGGCAACATAGTACAAAGGATCAAAACACCTGAATTGTATTTAATTTGCTAAGTTATTCTTCACGTTGTGACTTTGTTTCCAAGATTCATTTCAAGAGCTCATTTTTACTTTCCTGAAAACAATTTGCATTTTTATGTATTTAACAAATTTCATCATTCATTCCAATTCTTTTGAAAATTTGGGAATTGACATAAGTGTTTTGCTTGCTGATCTCAAATTAAATGTGATTTTGCTTCATATACTTACACTTTTCACTGATGGCACTTCTCCTATGATGGTTGGATTTTTAATTTAGCAGTTCTCATTACCATGTTGCGAGACATTGTGAATTCACAAACCCAATTCATACCCTTAAGGCCTAGAATTCACAATATTTGGACAAAAACAATCATCTAAAGTTTAAACATACATAGAACTCACATGATACTGGGACATGGGTGTCCGACATCAAGACATAGACCTATTAACCCCCAGATTTTCCTGTGCAACTGGAGGTTTAAGATCCAGCTAACTTTCATCAGGCTGGCATTCAGCAACAGGTGCATCAGGTTTCATAGTGATTAGAGTCCATTTCAAAGGAATATTCACCAAATTTGGAGATTGCTATTTTTAGCAGTTTTCCTATTTCCTAGGAGCCAGAGTTCCAAGGTCCACATGTCAGGGCTGATCACATATTATTGGTCCTTGCAAGGTCACGATGCCAATGAGCCTTTTCCGGGGGACATGTGAGTATTTTCATGACACTGCTATTTTTAGCAATTAATGTTTCAGGGTTTGCATGTTGATTCTCAGCATATATTTGGATTCCTTGCAGAAAAGCAAGTCTGATGAAACTGATTTCATTGACATGCGAGACGCTGCTATTTTTAGTAGTGCTTATTTTTAGGCATGCTATAGCTGGCAGCAGTCTCATAGCGATTCCCTTAATTTTCCATCTCCAATTTTTTAGGAGTCGGGCTGCTATTTTTGGCATGGCTATATTTAGCCTTACTATTTTTGGCAGGTATGGGTTCTAGACTCATGGTTCCAGTGAGAAGTCGTGAACTGGCTCTAAAAGTTTTTCAATGTGGCATGTGGTAGCCATTGGAAGGGTTGTCTCATCAAGAAAACCATAAGTCGACCCGCTTTAATATTTTTGGCATTTGTTAAATTTGTCTAGCCCATCCTATCCTTTGACTTCGATTCTAAATTTGTCAAGGGATGATTTTCTCCAAATTTGGAAACCTAAGTCGCCTTGCTAGAATTGGCCAATTTCCTAAATCCATTTTGCTAACTTGGGTCAGCTGAAAGTCTTGGCATTTTCCTACTAAGTCGACCTCTTATTTCAGTTTGCATGGGAGATAACTGGGTCTCCTGTTTTATTATTGGCATAGCTGCTAATTTTAAAAATTTTATTGTTAGCAAGGCATGCATGCAATTTTAGAACCCTAGTTCAACCTCTTAAATATACAGATCTGAGCCTTATAATTGATAGTTGAGCACAATTCTTAGAGTTTTCCCTTGAGAACAGGTCGATCCTCTTGTCTCATGCATATAGACTACTGCTTAAAGAGGAATTCGTGGGGTTTGAGTGGGTTTGTGTGGCTGCAAGTTAATAATCAGCCTGCTAATTTGCGATAGGTCAGCACTTGATTCAGCAGTCTGCATGAGAAGTATTGGAGTGGTTGTTATTAACCGCCTGTGGTCAGAAAACAGTGGTAAAATGATCTAGCAGCCTATTCCCAGCCTGTATAACAGAGTTATTATCTCAAAGAGTGGCTGTATTGGAGTTAAACAGTGAGATAACAGACTGTCAAGTCTGTGTTTAGCAGGTTTCTTTCAACAGGTGGCAGATTGGTGGCATTAATGCACAGAACAGCATGCTGCCAATGAATTTATGAAGAGTATTCACCTTACAATATAGCATGGAGTTGATATTGGCTGGCAGGTCAATTTCCCTGTGGAGTAGTTGTTATCCAGCAGTTCTTCTAGTTATATGTGGCAAACAATGATGTATTTCCAGCATATTTGATCATAACCAGCAAGACCAGTGTTAACAGTGAGTGCTGTAGCGGCTGCAATTCTGCCTGTATGACAAGTGTGCTATCCAATTCGTCCTAACAGCAGTATATTCACTTATTTTGGTGTGATTGGACAGCAGGTTGAGTTCTTTATTCATATTACTTTTTGTTTGGTAACCAACTGTCTAATGACCAGCATGCATGGAGGGTGTATCTTAGGTTTCTATCCATGCGTAGATAGGGTGCACTTGTGCTCTGACATCTTGATTCTATAGACTATAAGAGCTGAGTGAAGAGGACAGAGTTAAAAAGAGGTTCATTGAGCACCAGTCTACAGCCAGCATTCTTCTTTTCCATTCTTTCTTTCTTTCATTGCTGCCTCCACTCTGCAGTGCTACTTATGCAGCCAGTTTTGTACTTGCCATCATGATGCAGACAATCTTTTGGTTAAAACTTAATACAAAAGAGGGTTTGATTATGCCATGTGTTACAGCTCTTCAAATCTGTTGGTTGGATTATTATAGCTTTCATTACAAAGGTGTGGGTGGCCTTAGGTTAATTACTCACAGTTGTTTCCTAGGTTTGCCCAGAGCAGATCTGAGAGATAACAGATTGGCACTGTTGCCGTGGACATCGTCAATCCTCGAATACTACATGTTGATTTTACCTATATCAGCACATGAAATTATAGCCAGTAATTTATTAAACACAGAAATATATGTTTGCTGATATAAATCTGGAAATTACGCTAATAACCTACAGCGGAGATATAAAACAGCAAAATGACAGTGGAAGCATACAGAACCAAGCACATAAAATGAACAAGACACCAGATGTTACCCTGGAAACCCCAGTGTGGGGAAAACCAACTAAGAGGAGGCTTTATTATGGGCTTTCAGAGGAATAAATTACAGCAGTTAGACTCAGAATTTTCTTACAGCAATTTACAGAATTTCTCCTTGACTGTACGGCCTGTTTTCCTTGGCTGTTTGACCCAGCAAACTCTGCCAACACAACTGCCTCAGTACAGCCACAAAATCTGCATGTTCCTTCCTGTTCGTACTGCCTGAAAATGGCCTAATCTGCTGCTGGAAGGTACAGCCGAATTCTGGCTGTTCTGGTTGAGGCCGTGGCCCGTACGGCCCTAACTCGCCCTCCTTTAGTGCTGTACAAACTGGCTCTGGTATGGCCTGAAGCTGGTAGCCTGGTATGGCCTCTCTTTGGCCTCCTCCTTGCTGCCTCAAGCTCCAGAAATCGCCCTTACCCTGCTGTTCAACTTCTCACAAGTTACCCCTCTCTTCCTCAGCCCAAAACTAGCCCAAGCTCCCTCTTCCTCTCACTTGCTCAACCTCACAAATGAGAATAGTGAGTGTCCTCTCACCCTCAGCCTCCTTTTATCTCCTTAGCAGCCCCCCATTCACCTTGAGATGTGTGCCAAGGCTTGGCCTCAATGGCTGAGATTTGGGACTGCTAGACCCCCCTCTCCACTAGGTGGTGCGTCCCCCTTGGACAGGGTCCCACACTCCACTAGAAGCCACCTTCAGAGGTGCACCCTCTCTCCTTGGGCCCCACATTCCACTCAAGGATAAATTTTGCTGCAAGCCTAAGTCTACCTTAGGCTGAAATACAAAGGCTGATCTGGGTCAATTTTAGGTGTCCATCAGCATGCCCAGGACACATGGGCCTATGCTGAGGCACCTCATGAGCTAAAATTAACACTCAACAATAGTGGTGAGTTTTTATTTATTGATTTATTTTTTGACTCATCTGGCGACTTCACTGATGTAGGATTGGGTCATACTAGATAACAAGCGTAAATCTCCAAGATTCCATCATACACAAGGTATTGTTTCGTGCCTTAGGGAAGGAACACAAGGGTGGATCGCTACCCGAGTCTCCCTTGGTGACTCCATTTTGGAAGAATCATGATTGATCATGGATGCTAAATCGATACAATGGGTGCAAGATAGTATATCCCTGGTGGTGGAGTTATTTCACAATAAGAAGGGAGAAGATGAAACTATTCTCAAGTTTCATGGTAGATTTGTCCAGGCATTGCATAAGATCCACCCCTCATTCCAACGCAAGATCCACCCCTCATTTCAACCAAGAAACATCTTGGTGGATTATGCCTTTGCTTTCGATTCAGAGTTTTGTTACCTCTTTTGGAGTGAAAACCCAAGAAATTTAGGGCAAGATATATTTGCTTCCCTAAGAATGCAGGAATTCCTTGCTAATAAAATAGAACATAATAGTAGAAACCTTCCATGTGATGAAGTTGTTAGTGATGAAGGGGATGATGATGACTCCTGCTTGGATGATCATGAACTAGTAATAGCACCACTAGGGCCATATGCAGAGTTCCATGAAGATGAAAATGAAGAGTCGAACTTACAAGTGGGTTCATTGACTTCTTCCATTAATGATGATAAAATTCAAAAGGAAGAGCAACAAATCAGCCATGCAAAATTGAATCAGCAAGAGACTTTATCCTTGCAGATCCCCGCGGAGATCCAAGAACAATTTGATCAAATACCATTGCAACAAGGGGAGCAACTTTTGGTTCAACCAAAAGATGGTCTTCCTTACAATTTGTCCATGATCCCGCATTCAGATTTTGTTCTTCAAGGAGATCCTCTAACTGATCATTGCTTGGATATCAAGATTATTCATGCTCTAGTTGTGCTGAGGATGATGGAGGTGTTTCTGGAGGTAGAATTGAAGAGTTTTCGTTCTTCTAATTTCTTATTGATCACTTGTGAGGTACCATGTTCCAAGTAAATCTCTGTGTACTATGTGTATGAGCCGTTGATTAATTTCTGTTTTGCTTAAGAATTTGTATGCATTGCTTTACTTCACAGGTTTAAAACTTACATGCATCTTTCCGTCTTAGGAGACTTCATGATTGGTTGCACTGGAGGGTTGAATATATGGATCTTTTCCGAATCATCGATCACTTGGTTGCATGGTTACATTGGTCATTCGAGTATGTTGATTGATCATGGCAGCTTTGACAAACTTCCAGAATAAGAGTTTTTGGGCTCTGGTAAAACAAGAAAAGCAGAAAAATCAAACAAAAGAAACAGAGAAAAAGAGGTGAATTTTTGTGTTTTTACGGGTAGTTACCACCTTTATATATCATTGTCCTTTCACTAATTCTCCTTTGCTTCTTTCATTTTTCAGATTACAGTTTTGTCAATTTTCCAGTCTTTGGTCAGCCTGTAGGTTACACTTTTATTTCACTGATTTCCTTTCCATTCTGTGCTGTCATGTTCAGATCACAGTTCTGTTGTTTTTCCTTATTTTAGGACAGCACATAGGTTAGTTTCCTGCATTATAAAAGTTTTACCTACGTGCAGGTTTGTTATTTCCCTTATTGTCTTTCAACTTCAGCTAAAAGTTTGTTATTTTTTGTCAAACCCTTTAGTGTGTTGTCATCAATACAGTTAGCATTGCCTTGATGCTCAGTCTAGATCAAGCCTGGATGAGGGTGCCATTCTTTCCAGTATGAGTACTGATTCTGGTGGAAGGTAGTGTTGAAGAGACAATAGCATGAGTCTTGAGTCACCTAATGGTTAATCTCTTCATTTATTGCATCAAGTCATCTTTCTTGGTCAGTCAACTCCCCATCCAGTCTTAGGGATATGGTGCCATTTTGTTGTACTTCCTGGTTTCGGCTTCGTGCTAAGGGAAAGGTTTTCATCATTGCCTTCTTAGTAGATCATTCCTCATAGAATCCGACACATCATCTGAGGGATGATCCAAAAGCTAGAGCACCTTGACAGTCATTAGCCTCATTGGCAGTCATCTCGCATTCAACAAGACTAATCATCATTGGGTCTTGATTGGATGAGTTTATGTTCAACTTCAAATCATTATTCACAATAATGGGTTGTGCTCGTACCTTAGGGTCCATTAGCCTCATTGGTGGGTTCCTTCACGCATGGCAGGTGTTTTCCATATTGGCATCTCACCAGGTAGCTTTCTCCCATTTGTCGACTTCAACTCATTTTCCAGTGGGAATAGCGTACATGATAGGTGGGTTGCTGGTTGTGGTTGTCCATGGGCATGTATGGTTAGGTCCTCATTACATGTCAGTCGAGGCACCATGCATTTGACTCCATTGCCCAGTGGACAACCACAGCGGTCTACAAACTAGATTTTTCAGGTATCAGTTATTTACAGTTGCATAGTATAAAGATCCTGAGGTTCTCGACATCCCACAAGGGGATCCCGTCCCCTTGAGTCGCCATTGTTAACCCCCAGATTTTCCCAGCTAGCTTTCATCAAGCTGGCATTCGGTGACAGGCACATCAGGTTTCACAGTGATCAAAGTCCATTTCAAAGGCATATTCACTAGATTTGGAGAAGATTTCTATTTTTAGTAGTTTTCCTATTTCCTAGGAGCCAGAGTTCCGAGGTCCGCACGTCAAGGATGATCACATATTATTGGTCCTTGTGAACTCACAATGCCAATGAGTTTTTTCCGAGCAACATGCAAGTATTTTCATGACACCGCTATTTTTAGCAGTTAGTGTTTCAAGGTTCGCATGTCGATTCTGAGTAAATATTTGGATTCTTGGCAGGAAAACAAGTCTGATGAATCTGATTTCATTTACATGTGACATGCTGCTATTTTTAGGCATGCTATAGTTGGCAACAGTATCATAGCAGTTCCCTTCATTTTCCTTTCCTATTTTTAGGAGTTGGACTGCTATTTTTGGCATGGCTATATTTAGCCTTACTATTTTTGGCAGGTACAAGTTCTGGACTCATGGTTCTAGTGAGCAGTCATGAACTGGTTCCAATTGAGCAAGTGGAAGTTTTTCAGTGTGACGTGGCATCCATTGGAAGAGTTGTCACATCAAGCAAACCCTAGGTCAACCCTCTTTAATATTTTTGGCATTAGTTAAATTTGTCTAGCCCATCCTATCCTTTGACTTCAGTTCCAAATTTGTCAGGGGGTGATTTTCTCCAAATTTGGAAACCTAAATCGCCTTGCTAAAATTGGCCAATTTCCTAATTCCATTTGCTAACTTGGGTTGACTGAAAGTCCTGGCATTTTCCATTCTTTGACTAGGTCGATATCTTATTTCAGTATGCATGAGAGATAACTAGATCTCCTATTTTATCTTTGGCATACCTGCTAATTTTAAAAATTGTGTTGTTAGCAAGGCAGGCTTGCAATTTTAGAACCATAGTTCGACCTCCTAAATATACACAATCTGAGCTTTATTATTGATAGTTGAGCATAATTCTTGGAGTTTTCCCTTGAGAATGGATTGATCCTCTTGTCTCATGCATACAAACTACTGTTTAAAGAGGAATTCATGGGGTTTGAGTGGGTTTGTGTGGCTGCAAATTAATAATCGGCCAGCTAATTTGAGGTGGGTCCGCACTTGATTCAGCAGTCTGCATGAGAAGAAGTGTTGGAGTAGTTGTTATTAGCAGCCTGTGGTCAGAAAACAGTGGTAAATCGCTCTAGCAGCCTATTCCCGGGCTGTATAACAGAGTTATTCTCTCAAACAGTGGTTGTATAACTTGTATTGGAGTTAAACAGTGACATAACAGCCTGTCAAGTCTGTATTTAGCAGGTTTCTTTCAACAGGTGGCAGATTGGTGGCATTCGTGCACAGAACAGCATGCTGCCAGCGAATTTATGAAGAGTATTCACCTTACAATATAGCATGGAGTAGATATTTTGGACCAGCAGGTCGATTTTGTTGAAGTTTGAGCAGCTGCGGAAGATATTCTTAGTGTGTTTGATCAAGTGAAAAACATAAGAGAATAATGCAAAAGCACTTATGTAAAGTCGGCTCCATTGATGTATTGTAAAAGGAAAATAACAAAACCCTAAGAGTACAAAGTAAAGTTATAATTGTCAAGTCAGCTCTATTAATTCATGGCAAACAGTAACATGAAATTAGCAGTTGCCAGTGACCTTAGGCTAATTACTCAGAGTTGTTTCCTAGGTTTGCACAGAGCAGATCTGAGAGAAAGCAAGACCCCCATAAACGGGACAAGGGGTACACATAAATATATATACATATATATGACAATAATAAAATATAGACAAAGATGTAAAAATTTTGAACATTTATAAAATATAACTATTATGCATCAAACACACAAGAATACAGCATATATCAAGCATATAGAACCAAGAATTGTAGTTTTCGCGTTCGGTGTCATCAAAACATATTGCATGGATAAGATGATAGATGGAAATGCCAATGACAAATATGAATTAGGGTAGAAGAATCTCATAGCCCATCCTCTTGGATCTCATAATCAAAATCATCAATATCACCACCACTAACACTACCATTGTGCTCTCCTCCCCTTCCAAAGTATCTAGTCCAAAGTATTGCATCTATTGGTCTAGCAGATGACCCCTCAAGAGGATCATCATAATCGAAAAATGATCAGCTCTAGGTCCAATGCATTAAGATCCAAGTGTTGATACTTCAAAAACAATTAACCAATTCCAACACATGAGACATTAGCCACAACACCAAGACACGGACAACCTAAGTGCCAAACACACATATAACACGTGTCTTAATCAGCATGGGTGTATCGTGAGTGTTCGATACTTAGGTCCCAAGTGTCCTAAGTGTCCAAGTGTCCAATGCGGGAACATGGGACACATGGCCTAAAAGGACAGCATTGTGTGATATACATGTGTGTGTGTTCAAGGCAAGGACATGAGACACATGGCCTAAAAGGAGAGTGTCCTATGATATATGTGTTTGTGTGTGTGTGGAGGGAGTGGTAGTAAGTGGAGTGCGGTGAAGAGCCTGTTGACCACCTATTTCGACTAGGGGTTCAACGTCATATACCATGAAGATATGTACCTAGTGGTACAACTAGTTTGAAGACCATTGGCTCAACAGGGCAAATTTTGCCCTCGGCATGTCTTTCTATGTACTCGGAATGTCCACTCCCTGCGTGGAATACTATTGTAATATGCTAGCATGAGTCAATTTTTGTCTAGTTACCTAGGACTTTATCATTAGGGAAGTCCTTTCATCGAGTTTTTTTTCCTCGGGTAATTAATCTCGCTTAATTGCAATTTTAATTATCTATGAGTTTTTCACTCACATAAATCCTCCAAAGTGGTGAAAGTTGTTCTAATGATTGAGCCCAATGGATGACTAAGGTTTGGAAGTGTTGTAAATGACCATGCTAGACATCTCCTAGAGTCTTGCGGAATTCCGTTAAGTTTTGATAGGATTTTTTAAATAATTAAAATTTCCGCAAACTGGAAATTTTTAATTATTTATGATGTAAAATGTTAAAAAGTGGTCCTTGGGGATTTTGTATAGGGGTATGAGTACTCAAATCAAACGGTTTATGACCATCTATTCCCTTGGATGAAGTCTCAGCTCAATTGGACAAGTTTTGCTGGGTCATTGTCCATGAGGAGTCCCAGTCAGTCAAAAATCAGCAAATAATTGGCTAAATTAAAATAGCCAAATTTTGTAAAAGTGACTAAAGTCATGGGAGAGAGTGGGAAAAGGATTCCTAATGTATTCCCTAAGTTGAGAAAGTGATTTTCCACTTAGAAGTGTTGATGATTGCAGCTTCATGAGACATTCTCCAGATCGTTCTCCTCTGGACTAAGTTGAAACATCTGTGAGAGAGCCCATGTGATGGGTGTGTCATACTCCTCTGGACTGAGTTAGGATGACGTGTGGTCTCTTGTCGTGCTCCTCTGGACTAAGTTGAGACAACTTGAGATGGTCTCCTATTAGACTCCTATGGACTTAGTTGAGTCGACTTGAGATGGCTCTCCAGGTGGTACTCCTATGGACTTAGTTGAGTTAATCTGTTGAGAGTGACGTCCCTGTGGGTGAGCACAGGTGGACATGTCCCTAGTGGTTGAGCACTAGAGGATGTGAGAGATCCTTGCTATATTGTCTGAGAGTAAGATTTGTTGTAACCCTAATTTGTATTGTGAAGGTTACAAGTCAGCCCCAACATGTAAAAGATAATTAATATTGTGTAAAGATTAATTACATTTATGAGTTATAGAAGTCGGCCCTATTGTGCCAATAGACACGCCTATTGTTGTGTCAGGTCTTGTATAAATAGGAGTAGATCCCCATTGTGGATCTCACTCACTTCACTTGTCATCTCATAATTTCATACCTACTTGTACAACTGAAGTGTGCATCCTTCTTAGGCGCAAGTTTCAAGGTCAAGTAGCACCCTCTTGTGTGCTCTAGGGTTTATGGTGTGGGGGATCTTCTCTTGACTATATAGCAAAGGATTGTTGGGTTTTTCCCTTGATTGAGAAGGGTTTTCCCAGGATAAACTCTTGTGTTCTTGTGCATGGTTATTATTCTTGTGATCTTGGTTACTGCAGCACTTGTGTATGGTATTGCTGCATTGTTTATGGTTCAAGTACATGCTAAATTGAAATAAACCACGTGTGCATGAGCTAAGCATTAAAATTCAACAAGAAGAACCCCCTTTACTAAGCCAACAACCTCAAGTGGTCACTCCCTAAGAAGAGGGGTGCCCCCCTTGCTCATGAGAACATGGGAAATAAAAAAATAAAGCAAGAGGGTGCCCAAAACTTTGGGTGTACCCCCCTTTGACCCTAGCTTCATATTTGATGAGTGGGAAAGGTGTTTTCCCCCTTCCCCACTCACCCCTCGCACCCTCACCATGACTAAAACCTTACAAGTGCGCCCCCCTTGAGATGACATCCCTCCCTTGGATGTGTGACACTTGGAGCTCATTCAAGAGGGGTCTTCCCTCTCCCTCGACTATAAAAGAATGCCTCCCCTCCTCATTTCTAGATCTATTCTCAGAGTAAGTCTATTATGCCAAAAAATTCCCATTCTTTTCCAGTCTATTATGCCAAAAAAATTCCCATTCTTTTCCCTCTCTCTCCCATTCTCTCATTGTAAATCTTGCTACAAGTATTTGTAGCAACATTTTGTGAATAATAAAGGAAGCTTTGGAGGATCTCTTGTGTGCATTGGGAGTCTTCTTGGTGCTCTTCATGGTTCTCTTGTGAGGTGATATAGCTACATTTTATTTCTTGTATATTTTTGCTTTCACTAGTTTAACTTGGAAACCCAAGCAAAGTATTTTTGCTTGGGAGTAATTGGTAGTAGTATTACTATTAGTTTTGTGGTAGTTTCTTTCAAGTTTGAAAAGTATTTTGCAAGCGTTTTAGATGCTCTCACCTCCTTGTTGTCTTGAGTAGCAAGAGCATACTTGTTTGTAGGTCACTAAAGGATTGGAGGAGTGATTTTCAGAGTGGGAAACTCACTCATTCAATCATCCAAAGCTTCTACTATTTTTCTTTTCTTATCTCCCCTCTTTCTTCTCATTTTAAAGCACTTATTTGCTCTAAGATAGTCATTAAAAATTCACTTTTATGTTCAGATTTTTCTATTTAAATTTTTGTTTCATTGTGCTAACAGAAATTAACAAGATTATTGGTGTTTTGTAGCATTTTCTAGAAAACATAGTTCGTTGTTTTATGCAGATTTTCACCAAGATAAGGAGAGGTTCTACTTGTTTTGGGCCCCAAAACACTCAAAGAAGCATCCTAAAGTTGGGGTGCCAAAACCCCCTCCATTTATCTTCTTCTAAAACATTGTAAGCAGCCCAAGAGAGACTCTTGGGCTTGCATTCTCAAATTTAATTCTAAAAAACTGATATTGTAATTTAGTTAGAAATATTGCCCACACCTTGAGAAGAGATTGGCCTAAGCCATCCTTGCAATATCGTGAAGGCTAGATTTAGATTAAATTTCTTGCATTTCTTTTATTACACCCACCTTGGCCAAAACGGTAGGCTTGTCCTCCATCTTGTGTCATTGTTGTGGGGTTACTCTTTGATTTCCAAGTCATTTAAATTCTTTTATTATACCCACCTTGGTCAAAACGGTAGGCTTGTCCTCCATCTTGGGCCATTGTTGAGGTTGCTCTTTTTAGTTTCCAAGTCTTTTAAATTATTTGTTTTTGCCCACACCTTGCAAAGAGATTGGCCTAATCCATCCTCGCAATATCGTGAAGGCTTGTCTAATTATTTAAGTTATTGCAAAAGTAATCATATTTGTGCTCCACCTTTGCCCCGTATTCCCTCCCCTTGCCACTTTGTGGATCTTGGGTAACTAAGAAAGGGCAAAGGATTGATTGAGAGTTTAGTTTAATTAGGCATCCAATTGTTATTGTTTCCACCATAAAAAAGGGTGACTTGGGAGGCTACAACGGGTTCAAGTCGGGGACGGCTTCAAGGCACTGCGTGTCCTCCTTGCTTGAGCGCCCAAGCATTCCGGATTTGACCTGTGGAGCTAGGGGAGGACCTTGTTTGTCCTTCTTCTTGAGCACCCAGCAATTCCTTTTGGTAGAGGGGATAACAATTTGGGGTAGTCACATAGTCTAGGCTTGTATCTATCACACTTTAATCCCCCTAATTCAAGACAGACTTAAAACCTATTATAATCAACCAACTACATTCACTACATTGCACTTCAAGTCTAGTTATTCACTTTCAAAGCAATCTTACTTTTTCAAGTTGTGCAATTTACTTTCCATGTGATTTTACTTTCAAGCAATCCCATGTTCTAGGTTTACTTTTCAAGCAACTTCTTTCATTTTGGATATGTACATGTATTAAAGCACCTTTATTTTTGTTATAAGTATTCTTTATTCTTTTGGAAGTAATTGTCTAAAGCTAATAGTCATTTCACTATCTAATCCTTGTGTAGATATTTCACTATCTAATTTATTGTGTAGATATTTTATGTCTCATTTCATGTTGTAGATATATATTTAATTGTTCATCTCAATAAGTAAACTTTGGGTATATTTTAGGCACTAGTCCATTTGTTATATTGTCAAGGAAAAAGTTTGCATGTCATTAAAAGAATTGCATTTGCATTGTTTGCATGTCATTGGGTTGGGTTTCCCTAATAGAAAACCAAAATAACTCCTAGATCATTAATTAAGACTTGACATAGTTAAATAGGGTCTACCCCCTTTGGCTACCCTAGGAGTGAGCCTAGACGGAAGAGGTCTAGATCGAGGTGACAGTGGGTCTAGACTTAGGCTTGTGCCTCTAAGGACACAACAAGTGGGTTGGAGACTTCTCCATGCTTGTACGTGTGTATAAGGACGGCAACAGAGCCCATTTGTTTGAATCTAGAGAATTTCAAGGAAACATTTTCTAGATGGGCTAGTCTACCCTCTCAAAAGGATCTAATGGCTTACCTTCAAGAGGAGGCATAGAGGGATGTAGGCTCGACAGTGCAAAAAAGAGGGTGCTTGGAGAAGAGCGATTTAGAACCTTTGACTAACATTGACCCTATGGGGATCGTTGGAGCACTGCTCAAACTCCGACCAAGGGATCTGATATGCAAATTATTACAAATTTGGCTATTTGAGAAAAACCCAAGCAATTGGATGACAGAAAATTGGAAGCTTCAAGGTGGCCTAGGAAGGAGTAATTCCTCATTGTCTTCTCATTTTGTGGCCGAGAGGGAAATAAATTTTGAAGGAGGATAGTGGTTCAACAATTGCTCTAGATAAGATAAGATAATTTTTTAATATCCAACAAATGACAACAAAAGTAGGTCAATGGGATTGCTAAATACAACCACATCGATACAATGATGGAACACACAAGCCACTCTTATATAAAGAAAAAAAGAAGAGAGAAAATCATATCTACTCTCCAAGATCTAAGATCTACGAATAAGAAGAAAATGTATGTCCAAAATACAAATATAAGTGTGCAAAAATTGTTGAGCACTCAAAACCTCCTTAGTCCAAAATAATGTCCTATATGAAGGTACAAGAGAAGGGAGAGCAGGTAACTCTCCTAACATCTGACATTGTGGAGAGGAAGCTCCAAATAGATCAGTAACTGGAAGAAGAATTGGTCTTTGTAATGTCTCACTGCCTAGAAGAGACAACCCGTCGCTGAGATGTGGAGGGAATCCCCTACATATCAGTGTGGTGTGAACTACCCTACCTATCGACGTGGTGTGTGAACTATCCCAAGATCTAAGACGATACCTCCATGAGGAATGTCATAGAAGTAGAGACTCTCCAATGGAGGGCATATGGACCCTCCAAGGTCTCACAAATATGAACTCGAAAATGGTACTGCTATAGCCTTGCTTCTTGGTGCTCCTATCAAATGGGAGCATCGGTAAGAAAGATGCGATCGTCCTAGTGGTCTCCAACCTAGGGGGTGGCCAGAGAGATTGGGATCTAAGGTTGAGGACCTCCCTCATGAACAAGGCCAAGCATCTCTAGTACGAGTAGCTACAAAAATTGGAGAGGGAATTCCATGACTCCCTAAAAGGACAGTATAATTGCCCTCAAATCTCATAATGAATGGGGCAATGGAATATGAAATGCTCCTCTGTCTCGATTTCTTGAAGGCGACACCAGTGGCATAGCCTGTCTGACCATGAGAGCTAGTGTTCGACCTCCACTTGAAGTTGGTGTGAGCCTACCCTAAACTTTCCTAGTGGAATCCTAAGAGCATGCATCCAATGACGATATGTGTTGTTGGCACAAGGGCAAACCCAGGGTTCAACGCTTCAACAACGCACCAACAAAACCCTAACTACCAGCCCTTTCGGCAACACCTGCGAAGAAAATGAAGTCTCACCCGAGGTAGAGGCAGGGGTGGTTGCAAGACTCGGGTGTCCGCAACCTTAGCTGGGACACAGATCTGTGATTCTTACTCTTAGCAAGCACTTTAGCATAGATCATTCATCAGTATTTAACCCTCATGGCACTTCGCAAATGGCAAAGAGCACCGCAACATTCACTTAGATCTAGGTTAAGTTAGTACTTAGCAACAGCAAAATAGGTCTAGCACTCGGCACTTTCATATATGTCAAATCTATACCCACACATCTAAGAAGCACAAAGCAAAGTGGATCTATCTAAATATATCATAGCAAAGTACATAGCATAATCATATCAAGCACAACACATGGAGAGAAACCAACACATTAGGTCGAAGCACCGAGCACAACACACAGAGTTACCGTGGTTCACTCCCACCCTAGGGCTACGTCCACAGAGTCTTCTTCTTCTTTATTAGCTTAGGTCAATCGGGTTACAGCACGGAGCTCACGCTTGTACTCCACATAGGACAGGAGATCTGCGCGCACCTCGCCAGATCTTCCTTCCCCAAGTAGATCCAGCACAGAGCCTTTTTACAATCCGTGCACTCATCACTTACAGCACTTGCACT
>ML780810.1:175172-203184 GCA_009831015.1 Picea engelmannii
TCAAATCCTGCCTAGTAGGCAAGAGATGGCCAAGTGCATCTAAAGAGCATTTGAACAAGGGAAGGCGGTCTATCAAAATACTAATTAACTGAAATAGGTGGGAGACCCTCAAAAACCAACAGTAGGCACACCCTAGGGGGTTAATAAAAGTGATGGTATTAGAAGAACAATAAGGAAAGGATAGCAATCTCGGTCGACAGCCAAGACAACAAACCTTCAAACGCGATGTAGAAGCAAGACCAAGCTAAACACGATCATTAGTTGGAAAGTGTGAGCCCCAAACTCTGCATGAATGATGGATCATACAATGAAGGAGGAGGGTCTGAACTCTCTCCATCTTCGGCCAATTAGATTCCAATAGATTAGGGTCCCAAACCTCTAAACCATAAAGTACCATGAGCCAAATGATGGTGTCCATGAGGAACAACTTGGACAATAATATATCCTAGAAATGGTTCTCGAAGCAATGTCTCACAAACAAAGCTAGGAAGTGGTATCCCTTGTTGACCCAGCGCTAGAAAGCCTACCTCAATCAAAAGGAGGCCCTGAGAATTGAAGCCCCAACTAAGTGTATGTTGCGGTAATCTCGATCTCCTCTCCCCCAAAAAAGAAGTGATAGTGTAGGAGAACGTTCTTCAACCCATTGAAGATCAAAACCTTGGTTTTACCCATGTTGGCTATCAATCAACAAATATCACATAAGTGTGACAAAGCATCCAACTATCTCTACATACCCTCCGAGGAAGAGGCCAAGAGGATCACGTCATCAGCAAAGAGAAGGATGGACTCTGGAGATCAAGACATGGTGAAGAAGGAACCCATCGTCATCCTAGATATGCTTGTGGAGGAAGGACTCTAGCTTATCAATGCAGATCCCAAATAAGGTAAGCGAGAGGGGTATCCTTGCTTAACCCAATAGTAATCTTGATAAAACCTGAGACCTCTAGTGCTATGCAGAGATGACCAAGTACAAACTCATAGAGATGCATGATACCATTGATAAGGCTCTCTAAAATGCCAATGTGCAAGGGAAAAGGAGAGGAGGGCATGGTCAACTAGGGGGCTTGGGATTACCGAAAACCAACGTATAAGTCAAAGCAAATCTTGGTTGACCAAGACATAATCCACTAAACTAGCACCCTTGCTTTGAGGGAAGCACGTGAAGTGGGTAGAGTCTAGGTATCAAGGAAGGTCATTCAAGATCAATGACTCATGGGATTCACCAACCGAAGGTGCCTACCATAAATTGTAAGAGGTCTAAAACCATCATCAAATCAATAGTCAAGCACCACTAAGTCTAGAGCTACCTCCCGGATGCATGGCACATCCTTGAACCTATCATGGAGTGAAATCTATCATGCTCTGGTGTGGGCATTAAAATCACCCAGAAGGATAACATCACCCTATTATTCCTCTATTTGTCACCCTAGGCCTCATAAAGGACCTATTGATGTCATCCTGCCAAAATTACTTGCCATTGCCAAAAAAACCACTAATTTTAAGCATGGTCATTGCTTGTCTTCCTGCAAGGCACAATTGGTCGCTTGTTATCTTCTTCCAACATGCAATCAGTCACTTGTTGCCCTTGTGCAACAAGCAACCGCCTCTCGAACCTTCTAAATTCGAACAATTGCGAGGAGATCAGATCAGGATGGGCTGGCCATGATGCATCACGAGCTCTAGAACTTGTGCCTGACCTGTCATTCATCAAGTTCCAAGCTTTGAACCTATCTCTACAACCTCCTCCATCACCCTATAAAAGAAGGCTAAATCAAGGGGTAAGGGAGCTCAATTCTTAATAGACTTATGCTGTCAAAAAATAACCAAAGAGAGACTTATGCCTTCAAAGTTCGTTGTTGGTTCATCCACACTTGAGAGAGGGCTAAGGAAGGTCTCAAGGAGCTTGGAGCTGAAGAAGTGCCTCAATAGTCTCAAGGTAATTTCACATTGATGTACTTTTCCCTCATAATTTATATAGATCTATGGTTTTTCCCCTCCAATATGTTTGATCTATGATTGTTTCATATGATACATTGCTAGATCTATCCTTTCTTGAGCAAGGTAGATTAGATCTGTTGATATATGATTTCCTCTTTATGCTTGAGAAGGGTTTCGGTTGTTGTCTTGTGTGTAGGTGACAAATTGCATGAGGTAGGAGTCAAGTCTTGCAAGTCAGGTCTTGGAGATGCATCACCAAAGAAAGCAATAGGACAACCGTCAAGAAAAAGGTAAGGTCTTTCCCTCTTCCTTTTAGCATAATTAGAGTGTATATGTTTCAGATCTAGAGAAAACTCATAGTGTTCTATCCACAATTTGTCACGGATCTCTGCAAGATCAATGATTGTGAAGAGGATCATGCACAGTGGTAGATCCACTATGTAATTGATGGGCAATTTGTTGTTGCTTTTCCTTGCCCCGGGATGGCAATACTCTACAATATAATCCTTTATAGAATGAGCAGATCCACCTGGCCCACCCGACAGGATAACCGATGCCCCATGCCACGATAATCCTGTGATAAAATATATGTCCTCTACCTCTATGGTCAATCTGTCGTCACCTACTTGGAAGCACTATTAGTCGGGATCCCAAAACTTGACTAGTGCATCCAGGAGCATCACCTGGGATCTCGTGCTCTGGATTCAGAAAAATTCCAATAGCTCGCGGTCCTGAAGTGCACTTAAGGTGCTCTAGTCTCTTATTGTTGTTGCATCATCAACCTCATGCTCTCATTATTTCCACTCAATCATGGTGGAAGAATGTCCTACATTATCCAACAAATATTTTCCAACAGCCATCAAGGAAAATTTTCCAAAAATTGAGCAAAACTCTGAGAATGTTGGGTTTTTTATTAGACGCTCATACCTATATTTGTTGATAGTAACAACTAGTCGTGCCTTCCCTTCCTTGAAGGCGCAACTAGTAGCGCCTGTTCAAACAACAAGCCTGACCATGCAAGTTGGCCCCTTGCAGGGTCCCCCACGGGCAAAGTTTTCACTAAAATGCTTAAAAAATGCTTCCCACTGGCATTATCTTTCGTCTGACAGTTTCTTTCTTTTCCTTTATGCCAAATCCTTTACAGGACAGCTAGGATATCTCCTCAGAGATAAATCCCCTCAGACTATCCAAGAAGCCCAAGAGGTAGCTACAAGGATTGAAGACAACCTTTCATCATCTAGAGTCCAACCTTTCTCAGCCCCAAGAGTCAAAATGGACACTAAACCTAAGATAGTCCACAATGTTGAACCTACCTCAAACATTAGCGCTAGCTTAGCGAAGTTACAACTGACTGTGGATGGCATGGTAAAAACCTAAGAATCGATGATGAATAGGATTGTCAACCTAGAAAGAACTCAGCAACAAGCCCCTAGGGTTCCTAACAAAGGGAAATTCCAGAAAGGTAACCACGTTTTTAGACCAAAGAATGATCAAGAGGTTCCCAATACTTTAGCCCCTGCAAATATAGTAGATGAAAACCCTCGGTGCTTACAATGCAGTGAGTCACATTGGGAGCATAAGTGTCCTTTCAACAATGGTAATCATGACCAAGTGAACATAGTTAACCATACCATTGAAAATCCTCAATATTGCCTTAATGTTACACTTGAAGAACATCAAGAAAGCATAAAGGAAGCAGCTAGGAACACTAGGATGGAGGTGAAAATAACCTTGACCAAGAATCAAGAATTCCAAGTATATACTAGACAAAAGAGAATGAACCAACCTCTCCCTATTAGTCCTGTGGTATCACAAACAAGACCTCCACCCATGAACATACTCCTTCCTAAGAATCCTCCCAAGACTGACAAAGTTGATTTGAACTTTGACTTTGAAGGTGCATTAGCAAAAATGCACATAACCATTCCCTTGAGCAAAGTCATCAAGGTCCCGTCTGTAAAGGAAAGGTTCGAAAAAAAATTCAAAAGCTCAGATGGACCAATGGACCCTCCTATTATGTTACAAGACGATCACTTTAGGGTTCAGTATGATGGACATCCACCTTTCTTCTTGACCTTATTGATCAATAACAAATGCCTTAACAACTGTATGCTTGATTCAGGGGCAAGTGCTAACATGATGTCTTTGAAGGTCATGGAAAAATTGGGCCTAAAGGTCACACGGTCTTACAGGAATGTATGTGGCTTTGAGTCCAGAGCCATACCCACTCATGGGGTAGTTGAGAATGTTGAAGTATGCCTTGGAAGATACCTCGAGAGAGTGATCCACGTGGATATCATGGTGGTGGATGTCCCGGATGTGTGGGGAATGCTATTATCCAGGAAGTTTGTTGCAATGCTAGGAGGCACCCCAGAGATGGATCTCACATATATCAATGTGCCTATGAATGATGGAACAATAAGCCGCCTCCCGAATTTGCCAATGGCCAAAGTCCATGTGCAAGAAATTGGTGATGACATTGGAACTAATGAAACACATGAACCGGTCAAAGAGAGTCCTACTGTATTTTCCCCTGATGACTTGCCTTTCGCTACAGAGGAAGACTTTGATCAGATACAATGGCCGAAGAAGGAGGAGTATCAGCAACTCCTGAACAAATATAAAGACAAAGAAGTTGAGGCTATCAAGTTATTAAAGAAAGGAGAAGATGACATACTGATCCGACCGTCCCAGCAGAAAGTTTTCACAACAGATCCCACCCTCCTCCCTCAAGACAATACACTAGGGTTGTACAAGAGACAGCCAAATTCAAGACCAAGGATTACAAAGAGGGAGATACAGTCTAGATATGGGATACAAAGAAGGGAGAGCCTACTAATGTTAAAGGAAGCGCACAATTTTGGCTTGGACCCTTCAAAGTTGGAAGAAAGTCAGTCAATGATGCCTACTATTTATCCACATTGGAAGGAAGAAGGTGCCCATTACCAGTTGGTGGACACCTCCTCAAACCCCATCAGGGGGCAAAGACTTGACTTCACAGGTAAGTGCAGGTAAGTAGGTAGGCATTTTGCATTCATTGTATATACCATCTGCATTTCATGCTAGAGTAGTTGTATTTCCATTTGTATATATGCTTGCTTACTTTCATTTTATTGTACCATATATGAGCCAGAGGTGATATCACCACCCCAAATGATTACTAATAAATTTTATTGAGATCTAGCAAGTCACAGGTCATACCAGAGATGTTGAGGTTCTCATGTGCTCTACGGTGAGCACGTGTCCCCGAGTTGGAGCCAGATGTTATCCCCTAGCCTAGGGATAACTAAGGAGATTATGTCTCGAGGCCCACAAGTCCTAGACATGGAGTACCGAGAGCCATATTGACTTGATCCTGGCCCTGGAGGGCCCATCCTTCTTCTTCGACACCTCCATCCTGTCAGCAGCAGCAACATCCATCTCATCAGCCTGGTCCTTCAGCAGTACTGGGTCTTGCTCCATGAGGTAATGAGTCCGGCTATCATGGTATGTGTCACTCTGATTCTCAAAACAATTGAATATGTGCATTTAATTCTCTTTTGCTTCATGACATATGCTTGGGCTTTATGCCTTTTCACTTTCCCATACCTGGGGGGATGACAAAATGCCCTAGAAAGTTGGTTCCCTTAGGAGTGAGTTGCCACTGGGTGGGTTCATGAAAGGCCATCGTCCATTCCCACCATACTTATCACTTTTCATCATCTTCCCTCTCATCCATCCCTTGCATTGTTTCGGGCATTGGGTTTTCCAAGCTAGGAAAGGGTTGTACCTTTCCTTGTGGGAAGAAGGGGCTAAAGGCCCAAGGGGTAAAAGTAGTTGGCAAAAGATAAAAGCCAAAAGAACAAAACCTTCAGATGCTTCGCCCAGGGATCCCCGAGAAAGCAATAAAAGGCTTCTCAGCAAGAAAAGGAGGGACCCATAAAATAAATAAACTCAAGACCTAGTTGGAGGATAGGGGGTCTCATCACGAGCCAGCGTATTATGTCCATGGGCATGTAGCGGTATGACACTACCATTCAATTGGTCACCACACTAGGGTAGTGGCTCTTGGTGGCATAGCCAAGAGAAAGGGGGTCTCATCACGAGCCATCCTTCTCATCTCCGTGAAATGCTTGTGGGTAACATTGTCACCACTGGTCACCACGCCAGGGCAGTGTCCCCCAGCTATTCTCTTGAAAGAAAAAGCAATAAGATAAAAAGTAAAAAGGCATTGAATGGGCTTGGAAACATTTGTGTCCATGACAAGGTGTAGCTCACCCTCTTCATAGGCACCCACAGGTAAGCCATGCATTTCCCTGTCATCACTGCACCCATTTGCCCAAACATCTCCATACCATCTCATGCACTTACATGACCTGGATTGGTCTTCACCTGGAAACATCCCACGTCTAAGGAGAATTAGCATAATAGGACGTCCTGAAACCCTCTCCAAACCTAGCTTGTAGAATAGCATAACGTCATTGAGCACTTATCTGGGAAAGGGGGGTTTCATGCACATGTTTGGATAACTTGATTATTAGATGTGATTGACATTGCTATGATCCTTGTGACTTATGAGCCCATGGAGGGCGTACTTCTTGTTGCTGCAGGACCATGCTCGACGGACAGGTATATATGGGGAGATGATTAGCTCGAACCTCCATAGGGCTAAAATCCCACCAGATGGATGTTGAGACCCCAGCCAGGGGTAGACATATACCAGAGGCTTGCACCGAAGAGTGAGGAGAACGTTCCACCAGAGACAGCCTAGCAGACCTGGACCCAGGGGGGTCTTTCCCTCCCACCATGATGTTGGCCCTTGAAGGCCCTTGACGTCATCATTCAAAGCCTCGACATCACCCAATTGAGGCACCCAGCTTGTGGACGGTATTGGTTGGCACATGTGGCAGTTCCAGAGGGGTTTTGAGCCCCAACGTTCCACTTGGAGGGTTAACGTCCCAACAAGGAGGCTAACGTCACCCTAGGAGGGGCATGACGTCACCTTAAAAAGCCTAAATTAGGGTTTTATTTGGCAAATTTATGTAAAATTGGATTTTCTCATGTAAAYTGGCCATGTCGGCCTTTTTTACCTAATTTTGTAATTRAAGGTTATTTTGATTGTATAAATAAGGGATTTTCCCCTTGTATTTTTTCATCATTCTTTCACTCACACAAGTGAGGTCTGAAATTTGCGCCCTTTTCAAGGGTTATTGGCTGAAATTTTAGGYGCACTTCTTGGAGGAGGCTAAATTTGGTGTTTTTTGGCATTTTCTTGGTGGAAGGTCTTCAACTAGGCTAATTGYTAGATTATTCTTGGTGGATGTAAGTGAATTTYTGCAATTCTTCCTTACTTTGAATGGTTATAGTACAGTTATAGTACATTTACTTTGCATTTTTCCAAGATTATGAAATTGCTAGCTTAAAACCCTAGGAGATCAAGCACATGTTATTGTCCTTGTCTTAACAACTTTTCACCTACTAGATTGTGCTAGAAACCCTACCTTTTGAGGCATTGTACTAGAGCCCTGCCATTGCAGCACTTTAGTATCATTTGCCTCATCAAGCCATTGTTTACTCCAAGCTTGAGCTAAAGAAGAAGGAAAACCGCTAGGGCCTAGGGTTACCTACTTTGTAGTAGCCGTTTTCCTTCTAAGGCTTGTTGATTGAGGCCTTGGGTTACCAACACCTCAACCATCATCCTTCTTTGTCCTCAGCCCATACATTATCATTTTATTCCTTCAAGATTGTTGCTGCAAAAAGTGACTCCATTAGCCCTAAAGACACTGATCTAGACCTTACATTTGATTGATTGATGAAACAACACTTAAAACTTTTACCTCAAGCTATTTACTAACCTTTTCTAACCCTAGATTAGACTAATTCACTAACCTTCTTGCTGTTGTTACAAAAGTAAGCTATAGCCAATTATTACAGCAGTAAAAGCTCTTAAAAGCAATTGCAAAAGTTGATTTTTACATTGCCTCATTAGTTTCTGACAAGTGCTAGTATATTGCTATTATTGGATTATCATTTTCGGTCATTGCGAAGCTTATTTAAGGCATTGATTGTGAAGGTATCATCTTGTATACATTGCTGTTATAGAATTTATGTTTGCTTCATCTTGCATCAACTTATTGCTTTTATCGACAAGTCCAAGGTTTTATGAAGCACTAACATCAAATTGTATTTGCAAAAGATATTGTTTTCTTGTTGCTTCGTTCTAGGAAGGTACACTCAAGCATATCATTGCTTCATTTGCTAAAACCTTGGGACTTTCTGATCAGTGTGACTTGTGAGAGGGCACATCTTTTATTGACACTTCAACCTTTGCCTTCTAAAACCCCCAGGTCACCGGGGATGTCTCCCCTGGGCTATCATCCCTAAATAGAAAGAGGTGTTTTATTAAGGTGACAGTGATAGGACAACCTCCTGTTACGCCAATTTTCCCTCCTTTAGCCTTTCCTTTGGGACAAGTACAAATTGTGCGATAACAAGTCTCAAGGAGCTTGGAGCTGGAGAAGTGCCTCAATAGTCTCAAGGTAATTTTACATTGATGTACTTTTCCCTCATAATTTATATAGATCTATGGTTTTTCCCCTCCAATATGTCTAATCTATGATTGTTTCATATGATAAATTGGTAGATCTATCCTTTCTTGAGCAAGGTAGATTAGATCTATTGATATATGATTTCCTCTTTATGCCTAAAAGTCTTTAAGAAGGGTTTTGGCTGTTGTCTTATGTCTAGGTGACAAATTGCAGGAGTTGGGAGTCCGGTCTTGGAGCTACATCACCAAAGAAAGCAATAGGAAAACCGTCAAGAAAAAGGTAAGGTCTTTCCCTCTTCCTTCTAGCATAATTAGAGTGTATATGTTTCAGATCTAGAAGAAACCCATAGTGTTCTATCCACAGTCCGTCATCGATCTCTGTCATATCAGTGAGAGGTCTCACCTATCCGTATGGGAGATTACTCTACAACACACCCAAAGCAAAATATGGAACTATGTAGATATATAGGTCTTGGTAAGGATCCCCATTTGAATCATTGTGGACGGTAATGTGTGAGGAGGTTAGACAAAAGTAGCACACCACTATGAAAATGTCCCTGTGAAGAGGAGTTATGTCGGTAATTCAGATCCACGTGAACCTGGCATACTCGTTAGCAACCACCATTGAAATTTTGCCTCAAAGAGAGTCCCAAGTCAAGCAAGCCACACCACTTGAACCTCTAACACCTCCTAAGCTATGGGTCTCATGTCTACAAGCTAAAAACCAATGGTAACCAAGGATGCCACTAGAATCTCAATGAAACTCACATGGGTTTCGATCATGAAGAGAATGCTCGATGATCTAAGTGTGTCATCAGTCATGCCCAAAGAGGGCCAAAAATTTCCATTACATTCCAACACCCCACTGAAATCCCCAAGCCTTATTGCCCTCCTAACAGGCCTGTCATTTGGAAGGCTCATAACAGGTCCAACAAAGGGGAGGGGAGTCCTAAATAACCACCCTAAAATATCTGATGGTAACCCATTTGTCGACCTTTCGTGCCTCTACTACCAATTCCTTGGATCACTCAAGTTCTGCAACCTGGGATCTTGTGATATTTGTGTCCAAGAAAATCTTGTTATGAAGGGAGAAAAGTCCCCATTTAGCTTGGAGGGCCCGCAATCGGTCTCCCAAAGTATGAAATCAAAGGAATAAAGTAGACCCAAAACCAAACCAAGCACTCTCAAGGAAAATGTTGATTAGAACCAAGGTGACCCGAAGAGATGAAGCTTCATCTTGCATGGGGTCCAAAGAAAGTTGAGGATGGAGTTCCCACACCTTAAGGTTGAACGCATGGGCCCACCTAGTGCGCTCCTCTACAAACTTAGCCTAAACAACCTCCTCGACCTCATTTAAAGGAGGGCTTTATCCCTCCCCCAAACAACTTGTAGCCACAAGTATAATAGCCTTATGATGCGTCTTGGTTTCTTGTTGAAATAATGCATGCCAGGATCAAATATCCTCCTACTGGATTTTGAGATCCAACAAGTCAGAATGTAAGGAATCCCCTAGAAGGCGTAGGGTTTCCTTCATTTTGTTTTTGGTTACCAAATGGTAGAGAAAGAAATAAACCCAAGCACAAGAGAGCATAGCGCTTGATAGGTGCCTTTAGACAAATCACTTTATTAAATATGAAAAAGAATATCTTGAGGACAAATTACAAATGAGAATTGGGTATATATACACAACTCAAGAGGTAGGGCACTTTCCCCAAGGGAGATTTTGAGCCTACATGTACAAGGTCAACCTTAGCCAAACCTAGAAATATAATAATGATTACAATATAAGGTCGGTTGTGGCCAAAAGTGAAGTTTTTCATTTTCAACATCCCCCTTTAAGTTGAATAGGTATCCACACAGAAAAATGATGAATATAAATGAGAGTGGGTGTATAAATACAAACTCAATATATATATAAGGTTGGTCATGGCCGAAAAACAAAATAAGAGTGGTTGTATATATACCAAACTTAATATAAGGTCGATCCTCAACAAAAATGAAGATTACACCCCTATTTTCAACAATTTCCCTTAATATGAACAGAGGGACACAAAGAGATGACATTACATCACAAGATTCACATCCCCCCTTAATGTTGAATAGGGGCTACATAGAGAAGACATTACAGATTATCCCCTCGAAAGGATGTATCTTTCACACCAATACGATTCCAAAAGTTGGTGAAGGTGTTCAATGGCATAAGTATAGAAGAAGAGACTTTCGCAGGATGAGATCCGGAAGTGTCATCAATCAGGTCCTATTCAACAACATCATAATGTGAAGGAGAGAGATCCACTAAAACATGTTGAAAATCAACTATAGGTGAATCATCTACAAGAAGCAGTGACGAACATCTCGGTGGACCATGAAAAGGAACTTCATCGAAGGTGAGGAAGTACTTAGCTCCCCCAAGAGAACAGGTGGTCATAGGCCCACAAATGTCACTGTGAACCAACTCAAGAGGCTAAGAATCAAACCTCGTGTCACAATAAAAACCATCATCAATGTCATTTATAACCCATCGATTTCATTAGCTTTGTGGTCTTTTTCCTGTTTCATAACACTAGTAGCAGGGGGATTAGGTATCTCACAATCTTGATTTCGAATAGTTTTCTTCTACAAGTTCTTTTGAATTTTCAACTCCAAGTAATGAACGAGTATGTTGGGCAATGTTGGTTATCTTCAGAGTGGACCTCAAACAGGCAGTTAGAGATCACTCTAAGCTTGTTTCTTCCTATAACCAAATGATCACTTTCTCTCCACTATGTGGTTATCAATAAATGAAGAGAAAGGGGCCTATATCTCAAGTGCACAACTAGATGTGCATTGCAAGATGAGTCCATCAAGTTTAACAATAGCACAAAGAAGGCTTCGTCAAGTCTTTAGAAGTTCACCTTGATAGAGCGGGGAGAAAGAGAGGTACTAACTTCTTGAGTAAAAAATCTACAGTACACCACCTCTTATTGCATTACAAAGGAAGAAAGAGAGTTTTGGCCTTGAAGGAGGATTTAAACCCTAGGAAACCCCCCAAAAAAAGATCATGTTTAAACTGTAAAAACGAGATGATCCAAAAACCCTAGTTCTGCAATCGCAAAGAAGCCTTAAGCAATGGCACTAGCCAAGAATATTTAGATCAGCTGCTGAATTAAGTAAGTGAAATTCACACCCGCTATAATACCATATTGAGATTCACAAGAAATAGCAAAAAAAACAAATAGAAACCCAAACTCTACAATAAAGAGTTGAACAAACCAGCATTGGGGCACTACAACACATGAAGAGAAATCAGCCCAAAGAAGTGCAACCCTAGAGAGAGAGAGAGAGAGAGAGAGAGTGAACCCAAGAACAATTGCACTAGAAAGAGAAATAAACCCAAGCACAAGAGAAACCAATACTTGATATGTGCCCTTAGGCAAATCACTTTATTAATAATGAACAAGAATCACTTGATGATGACCTACAAATGAGAGTAGGATATATAAACACAACTCAAGAGGTAGGGCACTTTACCCAAGAGGGGTTATGAGCCGCCTACATGTACAAAGTCAGCCTTAGACAAACCTAGAAATATAATAATGATTACAGTATAAGGTCAGTCATGGCCAAAAGTGAAGCTTACACTATTTTCAAAACTGGAGAATCGAGATAGTTTAAACTTTAAACCCTAATCCTTTACCCCGAGATTTTCCCACAAACATTATCCAAGGCAAGCCCCCCTTTCCTAAGGACACAAGGAAGGTAATGAGTCTTGCCAAGGCTCAAATCCTGGCATCCAAGGCCAATTCTCCAAATGAATCTTTTACATAGCCCCTTCAAAGAAATCCGCTATTTCAAACCCACCAAGTCTAGTTAGCACTTGATCAAGAGCAATAAGCTAGATGCAGGTCAATCTAGAGCTCCAAGCAGGAAATCAAATGCTGAAAAAACTTCAAGAAGAGAACCAATTAAATATTGCAAACAATTTTTCAAAGGGGGGCAGAAAGCTCCTAACACTTCCAATCCCTAAGGGAGGTCCCCCAATTTTCTGAAAAAAACTTCAAGAAACATGATTTCTAACTCCTGTTAAAAAGATTTCTTTGGTGGTCTTGCCATTACGATTCTTATTTGGAATATCTGTTACATAGGCCCTGAATTGAAAAGAAGAAGCCACAGGGGAAAGATTGATTTAGAAAAGCCCAATATTGTAGTTATTCATGAAACAAAACTATTCGAAGTTAGAATGGAGATTGTGAAAAATTATGTGTGCAGATAGGCAACATGAATATACAAAATTTGGATAGGCAAATCAAGAGGAATAGCAATATGGACGAATCCTAGGTGGAACTCAGGGATGCTTTCCAAGGAAGGTTTTGGATCACACAGCCTTAGCTTCCTCTAGAATGAGGGCTCTGAGTTTCTATATAACAAATGTGTATGGACCTAATTTGGTGCTTCTGGGACCCATTTGCTAGCATCTTCTTGCAATGGAAAGGGAAAATCTCCCAAACCTGCCATGGATCTTGGGAGGAAATATGAACCTTATTATGGGTGCTCGTCAAAAAAGGATGGTTGGTAAGCAAAAATAACCCATTATTATCAGACTTCATTAAAAGGGAATTCCTTGGTAGATGTGGAAGCAAAGAATGGTAATTATACCTGAAAAAACAGAAGAAAAGGGAAAGATTTTGTGTTGGAAAGATTGGATAGATTCCAGATAAGGGAAGACTGGTATGATTAGGGATTTGAAGTTGAATCTTTTATTCTAAAGGAAGCATTATCAGCTCATTGGCCCATCCACTTAAATATCTCCAAAAGGGGCAGGCCAAAAAATATCCCTTTCAAGTTTACGAATATGTGGTTTGCCCACCCTGATTTGGCAAATAAAAGTGCGGGAATTGTGGGATGAGGAAATATCATTCCTGGGATCAGAAATGCTTTTTTGCATAAGAAACATCAGAATCTTAAAAGAAGGGAATAAGCAGGCTTTTAGAATTATCTACAGCAAAAAAGCAGACCTAGGGTGAGATGAACAAGTTCCATGAGGAAATAGACAAGAATGTGCTCAATGTTTGCTAGATTAAAAAAATGATCTAACAATAAAATTAGACAAAATATATCAAAGGGAGGAAGAATTTTGGAGGCAGAAATCACGAATTCAGTGACTCAAGGGGACTGGAATACAAAGTTCTTCACAAGGCCACCCAAAGCAGAAGAACCCATAATAGAATATTCTGAATTATCAAGGAAGGTAACAGTGTGATTGAAGGACAATAAGATATATGTAAGGACGCAGAGAAGTTTTTTAAGAACTTGTTAACGGAACCTGGTGACAGATCCCCTGAAAGCTATGAGCTATGTGAAGACATATCCCAAATCTTATAAGCATTGAGGTCAACAAAAAACTTAGGGCACCCATCACTGAAGAAGACGATAAGAAGTGATTTTTCATTACAAAAGAACAAGGCATCCAGCCCTAATGGCCTTCCAGCTAACTTATATCAAAAACTTGGCACATTATAAAATCAAACTTGTTAGGTACAGTGGAAGAATCAACAAAATTTGTGAGACTTCTCAAAGCTTTAAACTCTACTTTTGTTATACTTATCCATAGAAAAGAGGCAGCAATGAGTTTTTACTCTTTTAGGCCTATTTCCATGTGTAACACGTTACACATCACTTATAAAATCATCAGAAAGATTATAGCATCAAGGCTGAAGTCAATCCTAAGTAATTTGATGTTAGAGGATCAGGGAGGTTTTGTAGCAGGGAGACAATCACGGATAGTCTATTTCTGGTACAAGAATCCAACCATTCTATCGAGGTCAAGAAATAAAGTGACATGTTCTTGAAACTGGACCTAGCCAAGGCATCTGACAGAATTCAATGGGATTTTCTAAGGGCAATGTTGTTAAAATTTGATTTTTGTTCAGAGTGGGTGAACTGGGTGCATGAGTACTTTTTGACTGCATCTTTCTTTGTTCTCATAAATGGAGGACCTTCCAGGTATTTGAAACAATCCAGAAGTCTAAAACATGGTTGTCCCCTATCCCCCTTTTGTTTATAATCATGATAGAAGCCCTAGGAAAGGCCTTATCACAAAAGCAAGAGAATCGGGGAGAGTTAAGTGTTTAAAAGTTTACTCCAATATAAAGCCCATAACTCACGCTCAATTCATGGATATACCCTACTACCAATAGAAGCCAATATTCGGGAGGCAAGAAAGATACTGAGTATTCTGTAGACCTTCAAAGATGTGTCTGGGAAAAAGATAAGTCTTAGAAAATCAAAGGTCTTATTAATCATAGCCAACCAAAGAATTCAGATAAAGATTGGGGAAACTATGGGTTTCCAAAAAATGATTTCCCAACAAAATATCTTGGTTCTCCCATCTTTGACAAATTGTAGAACATGGGAGTGGCCACAAATTGTTGATAAGCTCAGATTCATGTTGGAGCAATGGATAAACAAAAGTCTATGTATGGAAAAGATATTGATTCTTATCCAATCGGTATTCTCAATGATTCCATTGTTTCAAAGATCACAGCTTTAACAGCCCCAACTCGTGTCAAAACTGAGATAGACAGAATTTTGTGAAAATTTCTATGGAAGGAAAAATGAAAAGAAATCGCACGTTAGCCTCAGAAAAAATTATGTAATGTCCCCCACCTCTTGATGAAGAGGGTTGGAGAGACTCAGTAGTCTAGTTGTCCCCACTAGACTATAGTCTGATGCATTATGGGGAGAAAGCCAGCCAAAAGCCATCACCTAAGCACAACGTTATATTATTGAGTTGACTTTGAGAAGAAAAAGTAACTAAGGAAAAGAAAAGAGCATGTGAGGGAAAGCTAGGAGTTAACACTAGGGGTTAACTAACTCAACAGAGAAATAGAATTGAAGTATAAAAGAAAGGAAGGGCGCACTTCTCATTCACTTTTGGATTATTATTGCATTTTGCTTTTGGGCTCTTGAGCACAAACAGTTTTGAGGGTTTTGAGAATACAAACCCTAGAGATCAACTCGGTGGTGAAAGATCCCACCTCACTTGATCCACGCTTGGTCTCGGGGATGCAATACTCCACCCACACCATTCTACAGCAGCTACAGGTACCATAAATCATTCAAGGAAGAAGCAAGACGCAACCTCGGGGGTTTTCAACAAGGGGGGCACACCATTGAAGGAAGAAAGATTCGATCCAGGAGATAGAGGAGGTTTTTGGATTATTGGTCATCTGGGTTTTCTCTGTAGGACCTCAGCCATTATTCCTAGCATATTTGGAGAGAGGTTTACTTGCCATTTAATTTTCTGGAGCTTGGAAAGAGTTGGAGAGAAGGAGGGCGCATTGTGGAAAGAGATCTAGTCAGTTTGGAGGGGCAGATCTTCATCTTTCAACCAGAGACTTCACCAGGGGGTTTGTCTAGCCCCGATCTACATTTCCAGCTAGTTGCATAGCATTTGGAGACCCCTAGCCAGGAGGTTCAATTATTGAGTCTCTGCAATCTTCAGAAGGGCCCATTCAGTTTGGGGTTTCAGTCATTTGAGGAGCAGATCTCTACATTTCAGTCTGAGACTTCATGAGGGGGTTTGTCTTGCCCCGATCTATCATTCCATACAGTTTCAAGGCATTTGGAGGCTTCCAGTAGCAAGGCCGAATTCTTGGGTTTCTACAGCTAGCCAGGAGGGCGCAACTTCAACCAGAGGGGTTTGGACTTGGACCTTGGAAGGAAAGAAGTTAATCTTGTATTGATCTTCAACTTATTATCTAGCCTTGGGAGGATTGTATCTTCAGTCATGAGCATTTTGTAGTAGCTCTTATTCCAACTAGAGGCTTTATTTGATATTCTTTCAGATCTGCAGATCTATTGTACCAGGTTCTCTATATTATCTAAATAAAGGTCAGATCTGTGTTATTTGGTTCCATAACTAGTGTCTCTTGTTATATCTTGTACTTCTTTATGATGCATCTTCAGATCTATGTCCACATGCTTTGATAATCAAATATATCTAAACCCTAAACGCAACTTCATGAGCAAACCTGCATACATACATCCAAACAATAGTAGACAGTGAACAGTGAGTGTTTCCAGCGAAAAAAATGGCTTAGGAACATTACAGTGGTATCAGAGCATTGATCCTCCCAGCTAGTGGGGGTTAGCGCATGCAGAAGTTTAGTGGCATTTACATGGGCAGATGCAGAAAACAGACAAGAGAGACAAAGGCCAAAATGGAGGGGTCAAGTGAGGACAGTGAGCCACAGATTCTAGCAGGATTCGCTAAAGATTTGCAGCATTCCATAAACGTGACACAAAGCACCCTTGTGCATCATCTACAAGAGAACCATGAGACAGTACGCAGGGGACAGGTAGAAATGACAAAGGCTCTGAGAAAGGTAAGTGAAAGCCAGGAGAGGGTGTCACAACTCCTGATGCAGATGACTCATGCAGGGAAGGGTCCGGAAGTTTATGCCAATAGAGAGGCTAGAGGATTTCAGGGAGGGGCTAGACATCAACAGGAACACAACCCCCATTATCACACAGAGTGACAAAGCTATGGAGGAGGTGCACCCCAAGGACAAACATACAGTAGGACCACCCCTACACCCTATCTACCTTCATTCTTGGATAACCAGACACAACACAACTACCAAGATGAGATTGAGGACAATTTTGAACAGTATGCTTGAGAGTATAACTCACTGAACGCAAGGATCCAAAGGCAAATCACACTGGAGCAGTATTGTGGGATTAAATTCAGGGGTAAACCCAAATCGTATCAGAGGAACAACTATGAACTAGAGCACAGAGCAAGTAAAATGGAAATCCCATACTTTGATGGATCTTCCAAGGTAACTGCACAAGCTTGGGTGCAAAAACTTGATACCTATCTACAACTGAATCCAATGAGGGAGATGCATGCCATCAAGTTTTCCACCATGTATCTGGAGGGCAAAGCTCATGACTGGTGGTACCATGGGTTGACTACACTAGGCCACAATCAGATCACTGCTTACACAGAGTTTACACAGAGGCTTATTGATAGATTTGACCAGGCGGATCCAGAGCTACATTTCAGGGAACTCACCCAACTCAGGAAGACAAGAACACCAGAGGTATATATAGAGGAGTTTCAGAGGATAGCAGTTATGCTACAGCATGTGTCTCAAGCGAGATTCATGATGCTCTTCACAGAAGGGTTGATGGAACCCTTAAAGGGTTGGGTAAAGGCTTTCAAGCCAACCAACTTACAAGATGCTATATGGAAGACAAGGGATTTGGGATCAGCAGCAAAGTCTAGATTTACCCCTAGACCACCTCTAAACACAGGAGGAAGGGACCAAAGACCTCCCATGAACCAAGGGGGGAGAGACCAAAGGGGGTTTGACAGAGGAAGGGGTAGAATGGATGAAACCACTAGAAGGGAATTGAGGAGGAAGCAATTGTGCTATACTTGCAAAGAGCCTTGGGATCCAACACACAAGTGTATGGGCAAAGGCAAGGCACACTACATTGAAGTGATTTCTGATGATGAGGAAGATGAAGGTTTCGGCCACCTGCAAAACATGGAGGCAGACACCACCGAAAACGCAGAAGATGAAGATGCAAGTCACGGCCTTGCAACAGATGAGAAGGTAACATTGGCATCCATCAATGGGGTACCCAAATTCAACACCTTCGGGATGAGAGGGGTGTTACAGGGGCAGAAAGTTTCAATTCTCATTCTCAATTCACGGGATGCTTCACACAACTTCACTGATTCATCCCTACTACAAAGAAGACACATACCCACTATTGAATTTGAAGGATTCAGGGTGGAAGTGGCAAGGGGATGCACTTTGCCCTATGACAGGTATATTCCGAGGATGAAACTTACATTGGGCAGGCATGATCTGGCACAAGACTTCTATGTGATGGACCTTCCAGACACTAATATCATCATTGGAGTTCAGTGGCTTAGTACATTGGGGCCAATCACTACCAACTACAAGACTATGGAGATGTCCTTCACAAAGGAAAATGGGAAAAAGGTGGTTCTCGGGGGCATGACAGGAAACACACCTATGGTGGTTACAGCAAAGCGCATGGAGGCCATTTTCAGGAGAGAAGACATTGCATATGTTGTCGAATGTAGAATATCAGTGTGGGTGGATAAGAAAGGAGAGACTCATTACTCACCAGAGATTCAGAGAATCATTAACAAGCACAACAAAGTCTTTGGACCCATTCCACCAGGGGCACCACCAAATAGGGGGTTTGAGCACATCATAGAGTTGGAGGGAGCGAAACCTATCATCACCACTCCCTACAGGCACCCAAAGAAATACAAAGATGAAATCGAGAAGGCTATTAAAGAACTGCTAGACATGGGCCACATCAGGCCAAGTTCCAGTCCCTTTGCATCTTCAGTGGTACTAGTGAAAAAGAAGGATGGGACCATGCGCATGTGCATCGATTACAGGGCTTTGAATAAGAATACAATCAAGAACAGATACCCCATTCTGAGGATTGATGAGTTATCCGATGAACTTCATGGGGTTGTATACTTCACAAAGATTGATTTACGCTCTGGCTATCATTAGAGAAAGATGAGGAAGCAAGATGTACCCAAGACTGCTTTCAGATGTCACTATGGTCACTATGAGTTCTTAGTGATGCCTTTTGGGCTAACTAATGCGCCAACCACCTTTCAATCTTGCATGAACCATGTCTTCAACAAGCAATTAAGGAAGTTCCTCTTAGTATTCTTTGATGATTTGTTGATCTATAGCAAGACTTGGGAGGAGCATATTCAGCATGTAGAACAGATTCTGGCTATCATGGAAAGGCAATCTTTGTATGCTAAGGAATCCAAATGTGAATTTGGAATGATAGAGATCCTCTATTTGGGACACATCATTGGGGTGAAAGGGGTACATGTACACCAAGAGAAGATACAAGCTATACTTGACTGGCCCACACCTAAGACCCTCACAGAATTGAAGGGGTTTCTTGGCATCTGTTGCTATTACAGGAGGTTTGTCAAAGGCTTCTCACAGCTTTGTGCACCTTTGACCGATTTGACCAAGGAGGGAGCATTCAGGTGGAGTCCAGAGGCACAATTGACTTTTGACAAAATGAAAAAAGTGATGAGTATGTGCCCAGTCTTGGCTTTACCAGATTTCACACAACCCTTCACAGTGGAGTGTGATGCCTTCAGGGAGGGCATTGGAGCAATGCTTATGCACAATAGGCACCCTATTGTCTATGAAAGCCAAAAACTGAGGGTTCCGGAGCTTCTCTACACCATCTATGACAAAGAGATGTTGGCCATCATGCACGCATTGGCTAAGTTCAAGCAATACTTGGTAGGGGCTAAATTTGTAGTGAGGACAGATCACAACAGTCTTAAGTACTTTTTGGATCAAAAGGACTTAAATGAGAGGCAGCAAAAGTGGGTTAGCAAGATACAGGCTTATGACTTTGACATTGAGTTCGTCAAAGGGAAGAATAATGTGGTGGCAGATGCATTATCCAGAAGGCCATCAGTTTATGCTATGACCGATATCTCAGTTGATTGAAAGGCCCACCTTTTGGTGGAATACTCAAAGAACCAATTTGCATGTCAATTAATGGATGGACAGGTACATGACGACAACTTCAGAATTATGGATGACATCATATATTACAAGGGCCGAATCTTCTTGGTTCCTGAGTCAACCTTTAAGGCCAAGGTACTACAAGCATGCCATGATTCACCAGTGGCAGGACATCAAGGGTTCGTCAAGACGTATCGACAGATAAGGGAAAGATTCTCTTGGAAAGGTTTGAAGGAAGATGTGATGCGCCACATCAAGGAATGCACTACCTGTCAGGTAAACAAGGATGAGCACACCCATCTAGCAGAATTACTACAACCACTACCCATCCCTGAGCACAAATGGGAAAGCATATCTATGGACTTCATCACAGGATTGCCCAAAGCACAAGAAAAAGAATGCATTTTTGTGGTGGTAGACAGGTTAACCAAGTTTGCACATTTTTTCTCCATTGCCACAGACTACAGTGCAGCACAGGTCACAGATTTGTTCTTCAGGGAGGTTTTCATATTACATGGTCTACCCAAGACCATTGTGAGTGACAGGGACAACAGGTTCATGAGCACCTTTTAGCAGGAACTATTCAGGTTGGTAGGTACGGCCTTAACCCCTAACACTAGCTACCATCCTCAAACTGATGGTCAAACATAGATAGTCAACAAATGGGTGGAAGGCTACCTCCGAAATTATGTATCAGGGCAGCAGAAGGCATGGGTTAGGTGGCTTCATTTGGGGGAATACTGCTACAACATCACCCATCATATGTCTATTGGTATGACACCATTCAGAGCCTTGTACAGTTATGATCCCCTCTCCTTTGTGGAGATTGTCTTTGGTGACAGCATGGCCCCTATGGTTCAGAATTGGATTCAGCAAAGTCACGATATACTTAGAGAACTGAAGGACCACCTGCAAAGAGCACAGAATCAGCAAAAGGTTCACGCAAACAAGCATAGGGTGGACCGCACATTTGAGGTTGGTAATTTGGTTTACTTGAGGCTCCAACCGTACAGGCAGGCATCCATTAAGAGAAGTGGCGCAGAAAAGCTCCAACCCCGCTTCTTTGGACCATACAGGGTCAACAAAAAAGTAGGGGTCGTGGCATATGAGCTTGATCTCCCACAAGACAGCAAAATACACAATGTTTTCCATGTGTCATCCTTGAAGAGAGCCATAGGCAAACACATCATTCCTATTGAGGAACTGCCACCCTTAGATGAAGAAGGCCAATTGATATTGATGCCAGAAGAGTTCCTAGAAGCCCGGGAAAAGCAGTTAAGGAAGAGAAGCATCAAGGAATACTTAGTCAAGTTGAAGAACTTACCTATTGAGGATGCTACTTGGGAAAGTGACAGGTGCTACAGGAGAAAGGTTCAGAATTGCTTGTGGGCAAGCAATTCTGAACCTTTATCCTGTAGCACCTGTACTTAGTCAAGTGGAAGAACTTACCTATTGAGGATGCTWCTTGGGAAAGTGACAGGTGCTACAGGAGAAAGGTTYAGAATTGCTTGTGGGCAAGCAATTTCTAGCAGGGGAGACTATAATGGCCCCCACCTCTTGATGAARAGGGTTGGAGAGACTCAGTAGTCTAGTTGTCCCCACTAGACTATAGTCTCATCCATTATGGGGAGAAAGTCATCCAAAAGCCATCACCTAAGCACAACGTTATATTATTGAGTTGACTTTGAGAAGAAAAAGTAACTAAGGAAAAGAAAAGAGCATGTGAGGGAAAGCTAGGAGTTAACCCTAGGTGTTAACTAACTCAACATAGAAATAGAATTGAAGTATAAAAGAAAGGAAGGGTGCACTTCTCATTCACTTTTGGATTATTATTGCATTTTTCTTTTGGGCTCTTGAGCACAAACAGTTTTGAGGGTTTTGAGAATACAAACCCTAGAGATCAACACGGTGGTGAAAGATCCCACCTCACTTGATCCAAGCTTGGTCTCGGGGATGCAATACTCCACCCACACCATTCTACAACAGCTACATGTACCATCAATCATTCAAGGAAGAAGCAGGACGTAACCTTGGGGGTTTTCAGCAAGGGGGGCGCACCATTGAAGGAAGAGAGATTTGATCCAGGAGATAGATGAGGTTTTTGGATTATTGGTCATCTGGGTTTTCTCTGTAGGACCTCAGCCATCATTCCTAACATATTTGGAGAGAGGTTTACTTGCCATTTGATTTTCTAGAGCTTGGCAAGAGTTGGAGAGAAGGAGGGCGCACTGTGGAAAGAGATCTAGTCAGTTTGGAGGGGCAGATCTTCATCTTTCAACCAGAGACTTCACCAGGGGGTTTGTCTAGCCCCGATCTACATTTCTAGCCAGTTGCATAACATTTGGAGGCTCCTAGCCAAGAGGTCGAATTATTGAGTCTCTACAGTCTTCAAGAGGGCGCAGTTCAGTTTGGGGTTTCAGTCATTTGAGGAGCAAATCTCTACATTTTAGTCTGAGACTTCAGGAGGGGGTTTGTCTTGCCCCGATCTATCATTCCATACAGTTTCAGGGCATTTGGAGGCTTCCAGCAACAGGGCTGAATTATTGGGTTTCCACAGCTAGCCAGGAGGGCGCAACTTCATCCAGGGGGATTTGGACTTGGACCTTGGAAGGAAAGAAGTTAATCTTGTACTGATCTTTAGCTTATTATCTAGCCTTGGGAGGCTTGTATCTTTAGTTGTGAGCATTTTGTAGCAGCTCTTATTCCAGCTAGAGGCTTTATTTGATATTCTTCCCGATCTGCAGATCTATTGTACCAGGTTCTCTATATTATCTAAATAAAGGTCAAATCTGTGTTATTTGGTTCCATAACTAGTGTCTCTTGTTATATCTTGTACTTCTTTATGATGCATCTTCAGATCTATGTCCACATGCTTTGATAATCAAATATATCTAAACCCTAAGCGCAACTTCATGAGCAAACCTGCATACATACATCCAAACAACAGTAGACAATGAACAGTTAGTATTTCCAACGAAAAAATCGACTTGGAAACATTACAAATTACCTGCCCAAAATGAGAGGGGAGCCAGGGATCAAGAGGTTGGAGAATCTTAAAGGAACTAGAGGCAATGTTCAAGTATATGGAAAGCAATAGTCAAAAGCAAGTTATAGATAGATATGCTTGTTGGGATGTTCCAAGTGGAAATATAGCTTTGTTTTGGGATGATGCTTGGAATGGACTTATCCCACTTAAGGACATAATTTTCCTAACACGTGTAACAAAGAGGATGAAAGCATGTAACTGGATTAAAGTCAAAGACTATAGGAAAGAACTACCCTTAGGATCATCTAATCAAATTTCCTTGAAGTGGAAGTATGTGAAGGATTGGCCTATTTGGATTAGGGAGGAAGAGAAATCAATTACCAAAAAGAATTAGGTTTAAGGAGAGTTCTGGCAAAAGAGGGGAATGATATTTGATGTTATAACCAGGAAGGAAGTGGGAAATATACAGTCAAAGAAGGTTATGCTTTGTGTCTAGGAAGAGAGCAAAACTTGCAAAATTTTATATATTAAGGAAAGAACTGGTGTCCAGCTATATAGGCCAAGGTGGTGGTATTCTCTTGCCATGCAATAAAAGGAAATGCCTTGATAGAAGAAGTCCTAAAGAAGGAGTGTGAGAGGCCCCTCTAGATGCAGCAGTTGTCTCAAATATGCAAAAGACTTCAGCCACCTCTTTCTTCATTTTGACATAACTAAGCAATGTTAGGATATAAGGCTTACATTTGTAATAAAGTCAATGTTAAAGTTCACCTTTTGTATAAAGCGATTTATCCCACATTCATAAGTGGAAATGGTTTGCTTAGTGAACAATGATATATAAGGAGGTAAACTCCATTGTAATGGATGCACCAATTATTCATTGATAATATCATATTGTGTTATTGTGATTATGTTCCTTTGAGCTCAATTATCTGACTCAATCCTCTCTAGGCTTTCCTCATTTAGTGATCTAGCTCGTTTCGTAATATGGTTTTAAAGCAGGGAAGAGTCTAGGAGTCTAAAGCTGTATCAAGAGTCTCAGGCCTTTGAAAGACAAGGTTTCCAATCTTACAACTTCAATACTCTGAGAGCCATGAAGTTTGTGCCAGTGTGAATACCTAGGGATTGTTGCAAGCAAGGACTAATCTAGGGATCACCAACATGTTGTGATGTCCCGTTCCCAAGAGTAGGCCAGCAGAGAGTGACTTAGTAGTCTATGTGTTCCCGTAGACTATAGTCATGCATAAACAGGGAACAAGATGGAGAAATAAGGGTGGTTTGGTGGCTAAACGATGAATTAAGCCAAAAACTTAGGAAAAGTCATGTAAGCCTAAGTCAACGAAGAATTAGAATGAAAAGGTGCTAAAGGGGGACTTAATTAATTAATTATTCACCTAAGGAGGAAAAGCGCCTAGCTTAAGTGAGGTCAATGGTGAATTAGATCAGGAAGGGTATAAAGGGAAGAATTTGACCTAATTCCTCATTATGCATTGTTATGATTTGATGTTGAGAGTTCCCAGAGGAGGAAGAGAGTCAACCTTACTGTTTTGTGGATTTCTGGAGGAAACCACCACCATTGATCGGTTCCGGTGTTGAGAAACACACCCTAGCCCATCGGAGATACCATCCGAGTATTTCACCGTGCTATTCAAGACTATCCAGTGCAGAGTGCGCGGCTCGGCCAGTGAGGGCGCAAGTCAGTTTGAGGGTTTGGGGAGCTACACAAGGTCCGAGTTCAGATTGCAGTTTCCTTCCGACCCAGTTGAGATACAGCCAGAGCGCTCAGATTGAGCCATTCTCCATCAGATTCTGACGGTGGAATCTTGCAGGGCGCATCATCCATCCATTTAGGGCGCAGCTCTTCCGGCAGGACATTTGAGGTTGCAGACAGAGCATCAGAGCAGATCTGGGGAAACCCTTCCGACCCAGTTCCGCATTTGGCGAGACGATCGTTTTGAACCCTATAGCAACAGATTTCGTTGGTGTAATCATTTGGGGCGCATCCAGTGTCCCAGAAGGTGCGCAATCCCCCCAGGGGTCCAAATCCAGTGCTTTAGAGACCAGATCTGACATCCGACACTCATCCATTTCAATCTAGAGGCCAGGGCGCTTCTGTTGGAGCAGTGTCCAGCGCATTCCGACGGTCTATCCTTCCGGACGAGTTTTCTAGCTGGTAGCGGTTATCGTACTTCTCCGGAATTGCACATTTTTTTCGATCTATCAGTGCATGCATCAGATTTGCCTTCGTCTTTTAATCACGGGTATTTTTATGCTATTTGCTTGTATTCCAGTGACGATCCATGAGATCTAGCTGACGATTATACTCTATATTTCCAGTATGTTCTTGTATTTCCATGCTTGAGTCACATAATACATGTTATTGGGCAGCTTATGTTCTTTACTTCTGCATGCATCCTTTATATATTGTTTAAACCATAAATACGCAACATGCACATGCAATAACCATAAAGATCTCAAACACACAACTGAAACACATCGAGAAACCCCTAGAGTATCAGATCTGCAGATAAAACGCATTCAGAAACCCCCAGTGTATCAGATCTGCGAGACAGAACCCTAGATCCGTAGTAAATATCCTGATCAATAGGATCAGGGATATTTCAGTGGTATCAGAGCTTTAGTCCTGCCAGCCTGTGACTAAAGACTATGAGTGCAGCAGAAAACCCAGATGGCCGTGAGCACGTAGCTGACGAATATGTCACTTACAACAGGCGAAAGGAAAGAAGGGCTAGGCCTAACTTTCCTCCTTTCCCTCCCAGTTCAGAGGAAGAGGAAGAGGTACACAAAGGAAGCAAAGAGAAGAGCAGAGCGCGAAGCAGAGAGGAGGCTTGGTGACAGATGTGAGCGACCAGAGGGCAATGGTAAGGCCCCCATGGATCCAGATGTAGCCTTCATGCAGGTTATCAGTGATATGTTAGTTAGTCAGCAGACCATGTCTCAGTCCTTGGCTCAGGTAGCTGATAGATTGGCTATGGTGGACATTTCGGGCACACAAGCCCCGCATGCAGCACAGGGGAACTCAGGGGCAGGCAGTAGACCCCAATCACCGACTCGCACATACACCCCTACGAGTAGGATTCCCCAACCGTTGTTTCCCAGTTTCCAGAGGGCACCCCAGGTAGTAGCACAGATGTCGATAGCACAGAGATTGCCCGATCATGCAGAGGACATTGCAGAGTATCAGAGAGAGTATGCAGCATTGGGTCGTGACTTCCATCAGGATATGACCCTAGTCGAGTATTGTGGGCTCGGACTCAGGAACCGCCCCAGAGAGCCACAGAGAGGAGGGTTGCAGCCGCAGCAGCAGCATGGGCATAACAATGATTTCATCCGGAGAGTCGGTAAACTCACCATACCTTCTTTCGACGGATCATCCAAATGCACCGCCAGAGCTTGGGTACAAAAGCTTGACACCTACTACAAGCTCAACCAGATGATCAAGACAGAGGCCATCAATTTCGCCACCTTACACTTAGAGGGTGAAGCACACGAGTGGTGGTATCATGGATTGGTGACATTGGGCCACAGTCGCATCACCTCCTACCGAGAGTTCACAAAGAGACTCATGGACGGATTTGACAGGAGGGATCCAGAGATCCATTTCAGAGATCTAGCCCAGTTGAGACAAACTGGCACAGCAGAGGCATTCATCTCATATTTTCAGCGGGTAGCAGTGGCAATGACAGATATATCTGAGCCCCGACTGATCATGTTATTCACAGAAGGGCTCACAGAACCCTTGAGAGGATGGGTGAAGGCATACCGACCTCACACCCTGCAGAATGCCATCCTATGCACTAGAGATTTGGCAAATTCAGTGCCAAAAACTAAACCCTTTTCCAAATACTTCGTACCACAGAAGGATTGGGACCGGAAGCCATTACAGAGGGAATGGAAGGGTAAGGAGAAGTTGGATGATGAGACGAGGAGAGAGCTTATGAGGAAGAAGCTTTGCTTCAACTGCAGAGATCCCTGGGCCCCAGGCCACAGACGCATGGGCAAGGGAGAGATTCACTGTATCGAGGTGGTCGCAGACAGTGTGGACAGTGAGGAGGAGGAGCAGGGCAGTGAATGCACCAGCTCAGAGGAGGAGCCAGAGCAGGCGGACGAACAGCCTCCCCATAGACCACCGACACCGACAGGGACCCACCCATCGATTGTTCCACAACCTCCTAAGCAGGCTAGCAGACGGAAACCAGCAAAGGGCAGAGTCATAGCGACCCTTTCTGGTGTACCCAGGTACGACATCCTCCAGATCAGAGGTACTATTCAGGGGCAACGGGCAATCGCCCTGATAGATGGTGGCGCCACCCACAACTTCATCGACGCTTCATTGGTATCAAGACGGGCCCTTCAGACAGAGGAGTTTGAGGGATTTGATGTCGCAGTAGCAGATGGCCATACATTGGAGTGTCTAGACAGAGTTCCGGACTTGGAGATCAGGTTGGGCAACTACACTGTGAGAGATACATTTTATGTGGTTGACCTATCAGACACAGATGTAGTTTTGGGAGTTCAGTGGTTGATCACCTTGGGTAAAATCATCACCAACTACCAAACCTTAGAGATGGGATTCAGAGACAATGATGGGAAGGGGGTTGTCCTAAGGGGCATGTCGACAGGGGCACCTAGGACAGTCTCAGCCAAGAGGATGGAGAGGATCTTCAGGCATGGGGAGGCAGCATTTGCCGCAGAGTGCTTGATCACTACGTGGAAGGATTCCGAGTGTCGACAGCAGTATCAGACAGAGATCAGGAACTTGTTGGGACGACATCCGCAGGTTTTTGGTTCGATTCCATTAGGGCGACCGCCGGACAAGGGATTTGAGCACACCATTGAGTTGGAGGAGGGGGCCAAACCCATGATCACCCCCCCTATCGTCATCCTAAGAGGTTCAAGGATGAGATAGAAAAAGAAATCAAGGAATTGCTGGCAATGGGACACATCAGACCTAGTAGCAGTCCATTCGCCTCTTCAGTTGTCTTAGTCCTGAAG
>ML780810.1:203251-236658 GCA_009831015.1 Picea engelmannii
TCTTGCATAAACCACATTTTCAGGGGCAGTTGAGGAAATCAGTTTTGGTTTTCTTCGATGACATTTTGGTCTATAGCAAGACATGGCAGGAGCATATGGGACACTTGGAGGAGGTATTGAGCATCATGGAGGCGCAGTCACTGTACGCCAAAGAGTCCAAATGTGAGTTTGGGATGACAGAGTTGCTTTACTTGGGCCACATCATCAATGCACAGGGGCTTCAGGTACATCAAGAGAAGATCAGGGCCATTTTGGATTGGCCAACACCCAGGAGTTTGACAGAGTTAAGGAGCTTCTTTGGGTTGTGCAGTTCTTACAGGAGGTTTGTCAGGGGGTTTTCACAATTAGGAGCACCACTCACAGATTTGACCAAGAAGGGTTCCTTTCAGTGGACAAAGGAGTCACAGCGGACATTTGAGAAGATGAAGGAGGTTATGAGCACATGCCCCGTTCTAGCCCTTCCGAACTTCTCGCAGTCGTTTGTCTTGGAGTGCGACGCATCAAGGGTGGGAATTGTAGCAGTCTTGATGCAGGGAGGCCATCCTATTATGTTTGAGAGCAGGAAGCTTAGCGAGTCGGAGCGACTCTACCCCATTTACAACAAGGAAATGCTAGCAATTATGCACGCCTTAACCAAATTTAGGCAGTATCTGGTGGGGAACAGATTTGTAGTGAAGACTGATCACAACAGTCTCAAGTATTTCCTGGATCAGAAAGACCTCAGTGAGAGGCAACAGAAGTGGGTCTCGAAGATCCAAGCCTTTCACTTTGACATCGAGTATGTCAAGGGAAAAAGGAACGTCGTGGCAAATGCCTTGTCGAGGAGGCCACCAGGGTGTTCGATGATGGACATTTGCACAGATTGGAAAGCACACTTGTTGGTGGAATATTCCAAAAACTAGTTTGCTTGTGAGGTAATGGATGGACATGTGGTCGACGATAGATACCGGGTACTAGATGACGTCATTTTCTACAAAGACAGGATCTAATTGGTTCTAGAATCTACCTTAAAGGGGAAGATTCTGAAGGTGTGTCATGATTCGCCTGCAGCAGAGCACCAAGGGTATTTCAAAACTTACAGACATATCAGGGAGAGATTCTCGTGGAAGGGTCCCAAGGATGATGTACTGAAGCACATCCGGGAATGCACGACTTGTTAGCAGAACAAGTCAGAGCAGACACACCCAGCAGTAATGCACGACTTGTTAGCAGAACAAGTCAGAGCAGACACACCCAATAGGGTTACTACAGCCTCTACCCAATCCAGAGCAGAAATGGGAGAGCATTTCTATGGATTTCATCACAGGCCTCCCCCGCGTGCAGGGCAGGGACTGTATATTTGTAGTGGTCGACAGGCTGACCAAATTTGCACATTTCTTCACCATACCCACGAACTACAAGGCCATACAGGTAGTGGAGTTATTTTCAGAGAGGTATTCAGATTGCATGGCCTACCCAAGCAGATAGTCAGTGATAGAGATGGGCGCTTCATCAGCGCATTTTGGCAGGACCTTTTTCGATTGACAGGCATAGAGCTAGCCACGAGTAACAGCTACCACCCACAAACAGATGGCCAAACAGAGATCGTCAACAAATGGGTGGAGGGGTATCTAAGGAACTATGTGGGAGGACAACAGCGCACATAGGTGAGGTGGTTGCACATGGGTGAGTATTGTTACAACACGACACACCATATGTCTATCAGGATGTCACCATTTAGAGCATTGTATGGATATGATGCACCCACTTTTGTGGATACTGTATTCGGGGATAGCAGGGTCCCAGTGGCCAAAGATTAGGTGGAGGAGAGCCAAAGGATTCTGCGGGCAGTAAAGGAAAACTTACAAGCAGCACAGAATCGACAAAAGATCTATGCAGACAAGCAGAGGATCGAGCGCAGTTTCGAGGTTGGGGACTTGGTTTTCCTACAGTTACAGCCATATCGACAGTCCTCCTTGAAGAGGAGTGGAGCAGAGAAACTAAAACCGAGATTTTATGGGTCGTACAGAATCATCGGGAAAGTAGGCGAGGTGGCATATGAGCTAGAGCTACCGGAGGGTAGCAAGATTCATAAAATCTTTCACGTTTCTTGCCTTAAAAAGGCAATGGGACAACAGATCATCACTTCAGAGGAGCTGCCACCTTTAGATGGGGAGGGCCAGTTGGAGTTAGTGCTAGAGGAGGTGCTCGAGCAGAGAGAGCGCAAGTTGAGGAACAAGGTCATCAAGGAGTGCTTGATTAGATGGAGGGGTCTTCCAGTGGAGGATGCCACATGGGAGGGAGAGCATATTTTGCAGCACCCAGGATTGATGTTGCTTGAGGACAAGCAATCTCGGGAAAGGAGGACTATCATGTCCCATTCCCAAGAGTAGGCCAGCAGAGAGTGACTCAGTAGTCTATGTGTTCCCGTAGACTATAGGCAGGCACAAACAGGGAACAAGATGGAGAAATAAGGGTGGTTTGGTGGCTAAACGATGAATTAAGCCAAAAACTTAGGAAAAGTCACTGAAGCCTAATTCAACGAAGAATTAGAATGAAAAGGTGCTAAAGGGGGGCTTAATTAATTAATTATTCACCTAAGGAGGAAAAGCGTCTAGCTTAAGTGAGGTCAATGGTGAATTAGATAGGGAAGGGTATAAAGGGAGGAATTTGACCTAATTCCTCATTATGCATTGTTATGATTTGATGTTGAGAGTTCCCAAAGGAGGAAGAGAGTTGACCATACTGTTTTGTGGATTTCTGGAGGAAACCACCACCATTGATTGGTTTCGGTGTTGAGAGACACACCCTAGCCCATCAGAGATACCATCCAGGTATTTCACTGTGCTCTTCAGGAGTATCCAGTGCAAAATGCGCGGCTCAGCCAGTGAGGGTGCAAGTCAGTTTGAGGGTTTGGGGAGCTGCACGAGGTCCGAGTTCAGATTGCAATTTCCTTCTGACCCAATTGAGATCCAGCCAGGGCGCTCAGATTGAGCCATTCTCCATCAGATTCTGACGGTGGAATCTTGCAGGGCACATCATCCAGCCATTTAGGGCGCAGCTCTTCCGACAGGACATTTGAGGTTGCAGACGGAGCATCAGAGTAGATCTGGGGAAACCCTTCTGACCCAGTTCCACATTTGGCGAGACGATCATTTTGAGCCCTCTAGCAACAGATTTCGTTGGTGGAATCATTTGGGGTGCATCCAGTGTATTGGGAGGTGCGCAAACCCCCCAGGGGTCCAGATCCAGTGCCTCAGAGACCAGATCTGACATCCGGCACTCATCCATTTCAGTCTAAAGGCCAGGGCGCTTCTGTTGGAGCAGTTTCCAGCGCATTCCGACGGTCTATCCTTCCGGACGAGTTTTCCAGCTTGTAGAGGTTACCGTACTTCTCCGGAATCGCACATTTTTGCCAATCTATCCGTGCATGCATCAGATCTGTCTTCATCTTCTGATCACGGGTATTTTTATGCTATTTGTTTGTATTCCAGTGACGATCCATGAGATCTAGCTGACGATTATACTCTATATTTCCAGTATGTTCTTGTATTTCCATGCTTGAGTCACATAATACATGTTATTGGGCAGTTGATGTTCTTTACTTCCGCATGCATCCTTTATATATTGTTTAAACCATAAATACCCAACATGCACATGCAATAACCATAAAGATCTCAAACACACAACTGAAACGCATCCAGAAACCCCCAGAGTATCAGATCTGCAAATAAAACGCATTCAGAAACCCCCAGTGTATCAGATCTGCGAGACAGAACCCTAGATCCGTAGTAAATATCCTGATTAGCAGGATCAAGGATATTTCACATGTCTTCTCAAACTCTAGAAGACATGATTCCAACTCTCTTAATTGAGAAAAAGAGAACCATTGTAAGAGAGACTGAAGGTGACTCTCGAACTGAGATGGCATTATACTCAAGAAACAATCGTAGCAAATCAGCTAAAGACAAGGGGGAGATGGAATGTTATTATTGCACGAAAATGGGTCACACGGCTTGGAACTGTAGATTTCGAACCAATGGCGTTATCAAGGGAAAAGTCAAATTCAAACAACATGTAGCGAATGTAGCCATTATTGAAGATCCACTGGATGTTGACAGTAGTGATGATCTTACTAAAGAAAGGACATTCTATGCACTTTAAGAAGCTTGCACTTTGAAGACAAGAAGGCTTCTAGTGTAGATATAGCTCAACATGGATGGTTGCCCAGATAGTTCAGGAGTTTGTGAATCTTGGGAATTATATCCTTACGAGGATAGCTTGGAGCTGTAGATTTCTTGTCAATGACATTCTCAAGAGAAAAGTCAAAGTCAACTGTCAAACAACATGTATCGAATGTAGACATTATTGAAGATCCAACAGATGCTAATAGTGGTGATGATCTTACTGAAGAAAGGACATTTTATGCATTTTAAAAAGCCCACACTTTGAAGATGGGAAGAGATCTAGAGTAGATACAGTTGAGCATAGATGGTAGCCCAGATAGTTTAGGAGTTTGTGAATCTTGGGAATTATACCCTTACAAGGGTCATGAGACTGAGACAACTTGATGGAGCACTATGGATGTAATGCAACATGGATGGTTGTCCAATAATTCGGGAGATTCATAATTCAGGAGTTCGGGGAGGTGGAATCCAAGAACTTGGGAATTTAGAGCGAGAGTTACACCTTTACGAGGGTTACGAGGCAGCTTGATGGAGCTCTACCTAGTCCAAAAACTATTTTCAAAGAAGAAGCTTTTGAAGAATGTTTGACTCTAATGTTTTAGTTTTCACTCAATGTGCTTTATCTTCAGTTAGTATGTTGNTACACCTTTACGAGGGTTACGAGGCAGCTTGATGGAGCTCTACCTAGTCCAAAAACTATTTTCAAAGAAGAAGCTTTTGAAGAATGTTTGACTCTAATGTTTTAGTTTTCACTCAATGTGCTTTATCTTCAGTTAGTATGTTGTGCTTTCAATATTATAAGCCTTAAGAGGGGGTATTAGGATATAAGGCTTAAGTTGGTAATAAAGTCACTTTATGACTTTAGGACATGTTAATGTTCACTTTTTATGTAAAGCGTTCTATCCCAGACTCATAAGTGGAAATGCTTTGCTTATTGAACAATGATATATAAGGAGCTAAACTCCTTTGTAATAGATGCACCAGTTATTCATTGATAATATCATATTGTGTTATTGTGAGTATCTTCCTTTGAGCTCAGTTATGTGATTCAATCCTATCTAGGCTTTCCTCATTTAGTGATCTAGCTCATTTTGTAACAAGCAGGTACAAAAATCTTGCAGTAAATTTAGGCAAGTTCAGTGGAAGAGTTGATTAAGAAATGGGGCAAGTTACCCTAGAAATCAAATATCCTAAAAATAGTTTGGAATGTATCTCCTAGCTGTATAATTTGGTTCCTATGGAAAGCCAAATGCAACAAAACTTTTGAAGGTAAACTAGCATCAACAAAACAAATTTAGACCAAAATGAAAAGTACTATCATATAGAAATCCAAAGCAAAACTTGGTAAGTCAAAGGAGGAAACCATTCCAAAGTTGGAATCTCAATTCCTAAATTCATGGAAGTTAGGTCCAACCTATCCCTTCGTTAGAGGAAAAAAGTCGAACCCCTTAGATAATTGGTCGGTATGGTCCCCTCTGTAGGAGGGGTAGATCAACGTGAATTTTGATGTTGTGTCCAAAGGAAACCCAAGACCAATACGGTCAAGAAGGGTGTTTAGAGATCACCAAGGTCATATTAATATAGTGTATTATCATTTGTTCGAAAAGGATTATGCAAAGTGTGAAGAGATAATTCTTGTAATAAATTAGACCATCAACCTAGGCATGAAAAAAATTATTTTCAATGGAGATTCAAAATTAGCAATAGATATCCTAGATGAAATATCTAAATTTTGATCATGGGAAATGGAAAGGCATATGTCATGGTGCAAGGAAGTTATTCAAGACTTTGATGACTGCAAGTTCGCCCACAATGCACATAAGACGTTTAGCGAACCAAGTCGACGATTGATTGGCCACCAAGCAACATCTTCTAAATGTTTCCAAGTGTTTTCTCTTAGCGGTCTTCCATTGGTGGAAAAAGAAGGTTTAAAGGATGATTTACCTAGACACCCAAGTACCCACCTTCCCTCCCCCACTCCCTCTCTTGATGATAAGATAACCCCCCTTATTTATGCATAATCGGCCTTAAGACATATGATAGGCAACAAAAAACATAAATGGTGCAGTCAAAGCAGGAGAATGAATGCAAATTATTCCACCACCTTCCTTAGCATTTATTTTACATTCAATGAACTTGGGGTTAACTTTGGAGCTAAGAAGTTTGTTATCACCATGGCTTTTGTTTCTTCTCTCATGTTCTGCTCATCCCAATCCAACACAAGCATGGTTGATTATTGAAGAGGGATCTAACCTAGGACGAGAGCAACAGTGGTTGTGGAAGATCAATCATTTGATTCAAAGGAATGGTTCAAGGAATTGACACAATAAGGTTACCAAGCCAATTTGTATGACACATGCTCTCTGACTCCAAAAAAAACCTAAGCCATTATGGATATCTTGTACAATGTTATTTACGAAGTTGGTAGGAGGCTATGCAACAAAGATGAGAGGAACGTTGCCAAGCAAACAAAATATGAAGAGATGACCATTGCCCTGCTTAAGAAACTAGTTGCACTGTTCAAGGTTGCAAATAAGGACATGCAAGAGAATGAGGCTCTCAAGCATAGCATTCATAATTGTCTAGAATATTTAACCAATTATGTGGCAAACAATGATGACTCGATCTACATGGAGGAAGCACTACCTTAAACCTCAAAAAAAGGCACCCCTGAGGTTTAAACTTCTGTCAACACTTCTATTCCAGATAGCGTCAAGATATTTTTTTTTTGTGTATCTCTAGATTATCTTCCATGTGTGTTAGTTTGGGTTTAATTATCATTATGTTTATTGCATTTCGTTTTTGTCTATAGTCTGTCATAGTTTGAAGATGGTTAGAAGGGCATAATTAGTTTGATAGTCGTGTTTTTGGTTATTCTAAAAATAATGTAAAGGCTCTTATTGATGTTCTGGAGACTCTTAAGTATTGGAGGCATTATATGAATGTTAGAAAACACCATGAATAAACAAACCCCATTCTTATCCCAAAGGCCTAGAATTCACAATATTTGGAGAGGTTATTTATCATTTTATATAACAAAAGCAATCATTTGAATATATCATAACAAACATTTGGTCCTGTACCTACCTTTATTAGAAAGGTTGTTCCTAATAGGTCAACCCTGAGCTCTGCAAAGGTTAGGTAAGGTCCTAGTCAACCCTTAATTATCTCTTATGTTATGCTTAGGCATGGAAGGGAGAGCCTTATGTAAAGCCACCTCAAGTAAGACTAGGTTTCAATATTACCTGAGGTAGCTCAACTCGGGTAAGGTTCAACCCAATAAGGCCTCAACTAAAAGTTCAACCCTTAGCTCTCCTTTAGCAATTGAAAATTCAACCTTTGGCTCTACTTTAACAATTGCAAACAAAGGTAATACCATGAACTTACCTTCTAGCTAGTGAAGGTGGAAGATATATAGGTTGAGAAGGTAAACCAAAAAAAGTCCTTACAATGCCCCTTACTTAAATAGTTCCTCCAAATATTGTGAATTCTAGGCCTTCAAGATATGAATGGGATTTGTGAATTCATGGTATCTTGCAAATACCATAATAATTCAAATTTTTCATGCAACTAGTGATGACCTCCCAAGTCACAGTGAGAACACGAGTACCTAATAAGAATGCAATTAGGTTTGAGGCATGTGTTTCACAAACTCAAATAAAAATATTTACACACAAAGATATGCACACATGCATTATACACGCACACATGCATTATACACACACACAAACATGCAAAACTCCAAGAACACCAATTTCTATAAGCAAACATGCATATTTCGGAAGCCTTATTGTTTGCCCTTATCTTCACACACCCAAGCTTCAAATTTTATACCTACCTACACAAACAAAAGTAGACACATATACGTACATACAATTCCAATGCCCTAATTTCACCCTATCCTCCATAATTTCAAATTTACCATGCAAAGAATATATTCATTAATAAAACCGATCTAAGCAAACTTCTCAAGGAGCCCCAATTTTTTACCTACTTGCCTAAATCTTAAACTTCAAAATTTTAATATAGTGTCTCTAATTTAGCATTTTAATCTATTGCAACATGGTTATTTAAGATGAAAGAATATATAAATATAACACATCTTTACACTTCCATAAGAGTTGTTTAAATGCTTACATATACAAGATTAGGGTTTGTCACACCCCCCTAGCTCGTTAGGTCTATGCATAGCATAACTACTTCAGACAAGACGACCACCTGCTCCCATTCCCCCACCCTTTCAACTATTGAGCTTGTGGCTTGTAGCATTTCTACAAATCTATGGAACTTTTTTCTACTAGTCGTGGCAAAAATTCCTCTACTTCAAGCATACACACTCCCTCAATGTTCATGGTTTTAGATCATGCCTCCAAAAGGACACCTCATTGTCTCGCTCAAGTTCTCCTTTGTTCATTGTGGTAGAGCTTCGAAAATGGGAAAATGTGCTCCTCATGTAAATTCATGCTCCTTTAAGGATGTGGTTAATCAATCTAGAGTTCAAAAAGGAAGGCCTCACAACTAAGCAACTTTTGTGGAGAAATCCAGTTGCACCCTTGTTCTTTGAATTCCTCCAAAAGAGATCAATGCATATATCAATGACTACAAGAAAAATGCTTTGATATGTAGAATTGATGGGTTATAGCTAACAACTCCATTCCTCATAAACACGATTGATACCAATTGAACTCTGGCCTACACAATAAGTTTTTGTTCCAAAGGTTTCTTTATTGTTTATTTTAATAACCCTGAAGATCATAGAAAGATCATGGAGGAGGGACCATGGTTTGGGGGTAGAACTGGCATCTTCTTCAAACCAGAGTTCACTACATTCAATCCATCCCCGACCCCAGTTTGTGTAAGATTGCAAAACCTCCCCCTTTACCGTGGGAAGAGGGGACCTTCCAAGAAATCAGCAATACTTTAGGTAAAATCATCAAGTCTGATCCAAGTGAAGAGAAGAGAAATTTCACTTATACCGTAATCTATGTTGAGCTGATGAACATTATCAAAGGCCTTCCAAACAAGATGAATCTAGATTGTGAAGCTTTCAAATGGACTAAGAAGTTAGACTATAAGAATGCAGCCTCCAAGAAAGCACTGTTTAGAGGCAGGCCACTTTAAGGAAGCTTATCCAAAAACTTAAGTATTCAGGAGGAAAATTGCGATCCATCCATTTCAAAAGAAAGTCAGAATGGTTTTTAAAAAGTTAAGCTAAGAAAGACAAAGAAAAATAGGTGATCACTGAGTCAGCTGAATTCAAAATCAGTTCATGCAAGCCCATTAGACGATAAAGAAGAGCCTTAACGGCACTCAAATGCAAAATCCCACTGTTGGGCAAGAAGTCCCGAAAGAGGATAACTGAATTCTAGCAAAGTTGGCAAAACAAGGAGTTTCTGGCACCAAGATTCCAGTTTCGAGCCATCATTTGCCACACCTAGAGTCTAAGGAGAAACCCAATTCGAATCAGAGATAAAGAAATATCTGTTTTTTTCAAATTATCCCTTCAGTCGTTGCTACCCAGTTCTAGCTGGGGCAGCTTGTTTTTTTTGGTCTTCTTTTTCTCTTTTCACCCACCGGGTACAGCTTGGGACAAGTACCTGTAACCCTTTTCTCTATTTTAATAGGAAAAGTGGATTAACTTGTTATTAATATACATCTATACATCCAATAAACGCCCTAATTGCCGAATGTCAGTATGAATTGAGGATTTTACGCTGAACCCACTTCCCAAACAAAAAAATTGTAGCCACTTCCTCACTCCAAAATCATAAGAAACCGCAAAAGGTCAGGAGTTTATTAATTTTTCACTACAAACTGCARTTGCCAATAAGCACCAAATCGCATTAAAATTTTAAAAACACAAGTAAAATGGGAATGAATGAAAGCGATAATCATACCGTCTTTTAGAGGAACCAGACACTCGTATGAAATCTCAAACTGAAATGGGTTGAGAAACGCAGCAGGATTGTCCAGTACAGTCACGTTGGTTATGTTCACTGCAGTCATCCTCCCTTCCTTTCTTCCTTTCTTTCAACACACCACACCTCGAGTTGATTGATTGAATGGATTGATAAGACAAAGCCCAAACTATGAATAGTTAACAATCCAATCTAAAATCACCGAAGCTTTGAGCACGGGTGGGGTGAGAGTAGGACTAAGGAGTCGTAGTGATGGCTTTTCTTCTATATTTGGATGTTTGTGTCAGACAATATTTGATTTGCCCTGCATTTCTTTTCCGAAAAACACGATAGCAGCGCTCCGTCCGATTCATGTCCCGCTTACTGATCCTGATCTATGCGTTTCGATACTGCAATTTTGGTTTAAATACCCGAAAGAAATTTATTCAAGGCAGCAGGAAAAACCAATTGAAAACTTAGAGATGCGGGTTGAACCTTTGCATAATAATAATAGTAATAATTAAATTTTAATTCATTGTTCATGGTTTCTATTTATAAACGAAACGAAGGTGTTTTAATTCATTGTACATGGTTTCTATTTATAAACGAAGGTGGTTAAACGCTTGCTGAAAATTGTAATTTTAAATTAATAAAATAATTATTTTAAATGGAAAAAAATGTAATATCTTAAAATATATTTTATTATATTATTATTGTGTAATGTTAATATTTAATTTTAATATATAAATAAATTCACAAGTCTAATATTCTTTACAGATAAGATATCTTATATTTATAATTTCATTAAATTGAAATTGAAACTTATTCTTATTACAAATAAGATATCTTATATTTATAATTTCATTAAATTGAAATTGAAATTTTGAAAAAAATTACAATAAAAATTTCAAATTTATAAAATATTTAATTTTCTTTTATTATTAATATTATAATGTACAAATGGTTGAACATGTTATCGAAGTTCTCTAAGTCAAAAAATCGATGAGCAACTGCAAGCTAGGGTTTGGTAGTCACGGCCACAGCAGAGGACAGCATGAGTACCAAAGGGGGTGGTAATGGAACCCCCTCATACAAGCAGGTAGTGGTAGACAGGGGGAAGGGCCCACGAGGCGTAGGTTTCAAGGCACCAATGACAAGCACCTCGGGATCAGAACCGAAAAAGGGTTAGGAAAGCAACCAGGGAAAAAACGATCGCATGGGGGAAGAAGCTAGAGAAGCTTAGAATGTTGCGCAAGAAACGGCGAGCCCCAATGGGGCAGAAGGGCGCAACCCATGTAAACCAAAAACAACAATGATACCCAAGGTAATACTGGAAGATCCGCAAACGCAACTCTACAGGGACCAGATGAAGACGCATGCGCTAATCTGCAAGTTTATGGGTTTGTGGCCCACAGAAAGAACGTTGCGCAACTGGATTAAATATCAATGGAAGCCAAGCGGAGAAGTGGAACTCCACCTGGGCTCGAAAGGCTTCTTCATAGCAGTATTCATGAATCTGGAAGATAGGGATAAGGTCTTTGAGGGGGTGGCATACTTCCACGCCTCAGCAAGACTGTACATGCGACCATGGAAGGAAAACTTCTCCCCAGAGAAAGAAACTTTCAAAAATGTACTAGTCTAGTTGAGACTTCACTCCTTGACGTTAGATTACTGGCTACCTTCCACCTTCGAAGCAATAGGGAACAAAATGGGAAAATACGTGAAGACATCGGAAGCAACCCTAAAAGGGAGATATACATCCTATGCAAGAATCTGCATAGAGATGGATGTGTCGGGGGCACTCCCAAAAGCCATAAGCCTGAAATTCAAGGATGAGGAATGGATACAAAACATTGACTACGAGCAGATCCCCTTCAAATGCAGAATATGTCACGAACATGGACACCTAATCAGAGAATGTCCTCTCATCAAAAAACAAGAAGCGGAAAACACCAAACTACAACAGGATGAGGACGGGTTTATAAAGCCGAACCACAGAAACAGAGCTAACAAGAAACAAAGTAAAACCCCAACAGGGAGCAATCAGGAGGCCATGAATAGAACAGAAGGATGGGACAAGACCAACAACGGAGAAGAAGGAGGAAAGGAAAAGGCAAAAGCTAAAGAAGTCAGGGAACAAGCAGCAAATGAGTACACAGATAGCCCAAGAAAGAAGATGGGACGGGGGGGTAACGCAACTCCTATGGACGGAGAAACCAGAGATGCCAGCACCCCCATGCAGGAGGCAGACGAAGACGCGAAAATGACTCCAAGTGAGGTAGGAACGGAAGATCCTGATCTCAAAGACATTGTGGAAAGGGAAGGGATAGATCTCTAAAACATATTGGAGCAATGGAAAAGGCAGGGCGTAGACAATGTACCAACAAAACAAGTAGACCGCATCCAATACATGTTCCTCCTAAGGGAGGAAGCCAAATCCAAAGGGTTCAAGCGCACACACGGGGAGATAGGACACCTAGGAGTCAAAGCAGACGAGGGACAACCACAACTCTCACCCAAGCAGACGAGAAGGGAAAAAAGTAGGAAATCAAACAACATAGCCCTACAAGAACTAGGAGCTCTGCTGATAAACTGAAGTAAGATCAAAAAGCTCTTTCCCAAATCCCCCCCCACATGTTTAAATGAAGATTATAACATGGAATATAAGAGGCCTAAACAGCCCACAAAAGCAGAGAATCCTTAAAAATAGACTTAGGAAGGAACAATCAGACCTCTGTTTCATCCAAGAGACAAAATGCACTATAGACAGAATGGAAACAATCAACAAAAAACAATGGAGCAAGTACAAGATGTTGGTTGTCGAAGGACAGTAGATGGCGAGAGGTATTCTCACCTTGTGGAACCCACAAGTGATGAACCTAATAGCAACAGAAGCTACCAGGTAGACACTTTCGGTTAACATGCAAATCATTGGTAACACGGAGATGATTCTATGCACTAATGTGTATGGACCCGAGATGTTAGAGGAAAAGAGAAGAATGCTTCTAGACCTAGAAGACCTAAAAGCCCGCTCCAACAACCTCCACTGGATCCTGGCTGGGGACTTCAACATCATCACGTCACTGGCAGAGAAAAAAGGAGGCACCAGGAGATTAGATAGAGATGCTGAAGAATTCTCCATGTTCATAGACACAACGGAGATGGTGGACATCAAAACCAATAATGGACAGTTCACCTGGAACAATAAATGGATAAATCAACATCAGGTAGCGACAAGACTAGACAAATTCTTGGTGTCGGAGTCCATCATTATGCATGGGTTAACCTTGGACCGCAGCATCCTTCCTTGGGGGGGTTTTGATCACTGACCAGTCCAATTTGAAGCAGACTTCCCAACCTCCCCGAAGAATAGACCCTTCAGATTTGAGAAATTATGGATCAAACACCCCACCTTCAAGGAGAACATCAAACAGTGGTGGCAGGAGGAATAACCGGAGCAAGGGACAAGGATGTTCAAAATATACAAGAAACTAAAGTACATCAAATATAATCTCAAGGAGTGGAACAAGGAAATCTTTGGAAACATAAGCCAAGAGAAAAAAAATAGTGAAGATAGAATGAGAAAACTTCAGGAAATATGCATAGCAAAGGGATATACAGAGGATCGAAAAAAGGAAGAGATCCAAATGACCCAGGAATGGAAAGCAAGATGCCAGCAGGAAGAAATTCTATGGCGCCAAAAGTCTCGAATCAGATGGTTAAAGGAAGGAGAGAGGAACGCAATTTTTTTCATTGAACAACCATTGCCAGAAGAGCCCACAACAAAATCCTGAAAATTAAGGATCAGGATGGGATCGAGAGAGAATCCCACAAGGAGATTGAAAATACTCTGGTAAGTCACTTCCATGGGATAGCCCAGGAACCCAACAAAGATCGAACAAAGGCCATCCAAAGGATAACTCGGCACATCCCCCGTCTAGTCACCGAGGAACAAAATAACAACCTAAATAAACCCATCGCTAAGAAGGAAATTGATCAGGTGATCCAGGAGATGCCCAACGGGAAAGCCCCAGGTCCAGATGGTTTCACAGTGGAATTCTTCAAAGCMTGTTGGGAAGTGGTCAAACATGATGTTTATAGGGTGGTGGAGGACTCTAGACAGTCGGCCTCCATCCTAAAAGCGCTAAATGCCACAATGATTACTCTAATCCCCAAAGAAAATGAAGCAAGGACCCCCGCCCGGTACAGACCCATAGCTTTATGCAATGTGGTTTACAAGATAATTTCCAAAGTCATAGCCAATAGATTGAAACCCCTCCTACCCACATTGATTTCAAAAGAAAAGGCGGGCTTCGTGGAAGGATGACAAATCATGGACAACATCATACATGCCCATGAGCTAATCCACACCCTGAAAATCCATATGAGAGGGAAGATGATAATACAACTTGACCTAGCAAAAGCCTATGAAAAAATTAGCTGGCACTACATGATCAAGACTCTAGAAGCCTCTGGCTTCACCAAACACTGGATCAGCTGGATTGTCAACCTAGTCTCAACAACAAGTTACTTGCTCCTAATAAATGGAGCCCCAACCAAACCCTTTTGGCCTACTAGATACATCAGACAAGGAGGCCTGCTATCCCCCTTCATGTTCATCCTGATGATGAAAGGTCTCAGTCGAAGCATAAAAAGCGCAACAACAACAGGAGAAATAACAGGCATCAAACCTTTTGAAAACTGCCCTACTTCCACACACCAACAATTTGTGGATGACACCTTACTCCATGGCACACCCAAGGTCAAGGAAGCAAAAGCCTATAAAAGAATCTTAGAAGAGTTTGGGGAAGCCTCGGGGGCTGAAATCAATCATTCCAAATCTATGATCTACTTCTTCAACACCAACCCGACAATCCAAATAAACCTAGCAACTATTTTGGGGTTTGAATGCAAAACACTCCCAACCAAATACTTGGGCATCCCCCTGACAGACAGAGCATACAAAATGTCAACATGGGAAGGAGTGATCAACAAGCTACAGGAGAGGGTGAAAAATTGGATGTACATATCCCTCAACCTAGCGGGGAGACTTATATTGACCAAGATGGTTCTACAAGCAATTCCAACCTATATGATGTTTGTATTTCCCGCCCCCAAAGGAATACTACAAAAAATAAGAACCATCCAAAGGGACTTCCTATGGCGAGGAGCGGAAACAAAGAAAAAATGGACCCTAGTGGCCTAGGAGAAGGTTTGCAAACCAAAATGCAAAGGAGGGCTAGGTCTACAAGACCCACAACCAACCAACAAAGCCTACGGGGCGAAACTCTGGTGGGGGTGGGTCAAAGAAACATCTACCCCGTGGGAAAACCTCTGGAAGGCCAAGTATGCCCCATACATAAACGACCAGAACCAAATTCATTTTATGGGCACTTGGGAGGGATCAACCATCTAGAATCTAGCTTGGCGCAACAGAACCTGGATCCATACACACAGCTTTTGGGAAGTGAGGAATGGTAAAACAACCAGATTCTGGGAGGATGCCTGGCAACAGGAACCCAGAATGGAAAATCCGGATAGGGAGGAACTCCAACAGGACATGACCGCGCAAGGCAAAACCAAAGTCCACCACTACTGGAAGCAAGAAACAGATCGCAACAGATGGAGAATCTGGGACAATCTCAATTCACAAAATAGATATCAGACCGCAACAATTGCGAAAGAGGTGGAGGAGGAATCAAGGAAAAGGAAAATTGCAGTCTCGGAAGAAGAGGACCAATTAAGATGGGGTCGAAAAAATGGCGGGGAATTAAACTTGAAAGAAGCCCGACATTACATCGCGGACCAAGACCAAGAAGACCCAACGCAACAATGGGATAAGATTTGGAACAGACCCTAGTGGCCAAAAATAAATTTTTTCAAATGGTTAGTACTTCACAACCGAATTCTAACCTGGGAAAACCTAAGGAAAAGGGGCTTCATAGGCTCGTCACGGTGCCACCTCTGCCAAGCTAAGGAAGAAACAACGAACCATCTCCTCGATGAATGTAACTACACAACGAAGATCTAGGATTGGGTGACAGGTATCTTTCGACAATCTAATAGGACCCGAGGTAACATCTGCGCAACCCTCAACAACTGGAATGAGAGTTACAACAAAAATGAAGAGGTGAACCTCTGTTGGATTCTCATTCCGGGGATGATCATATGGGCAATATGGAAAGAAAGGAAATGACGCATCTTCAGGAATGAAAGCCTTCCGGAAGGGAAACTCAAGGAAAAAATAATCTCCCTGACAAGAGAAACGGTGCAGAGCCACAACTGCCAGACTGGAAAAACGCAACTCGCAGGCCAGGACTCCTGAGTCCTATAAGATTTTCACTTAAAAAACGGGTGCAACCGTACATAAGTAAGGCGGCCACCACAACTCCAAGTAGGTGAGCGCAACTGGAATCCCCCTCCAGCAGGGTCCCTGAAGTTGAACTTCGATGGGGAAGCAAAAGGGAACCCAAGCATGATAGGAATGGGAGGGGTAATCCGGGATAGTGGCGATAACATAATTCGACTGTACGTTGGGAATATGGAAAAGTCAACCAACAATGCAGCGGAATTCGGAGCCTTGGAGATCGGCCTCGAGATTCTAAGCCGTGAAAGGATGAAAAACACTATCATGGAAGGTGACTCCACTATGGTAATCAACACAGTGAAGAGACTCCAAAATGGCACTAGAGTGGGCAAAGTTCAGAGACACCGACGCTTGGCACACTCCCTGCAAAAAAATCCAGGAGCATTTGCAAACGATGAACACAGTGGAGTTGCGTTGGGTACATAGGTCAACGAATGGCCTGGCGAACATAATCACTAACGAAGGGGTTAGCAAGGAAGGACCAGAGCTAGACACTACCTGGAGCAACATCCTGAATGGTCACTTTAGAACAGACTGCATACAACTAGAGACAAAACATGGTGACGACAACTTAAGTGGGGAAGGTCACATCAAGGAGGGAGGCGCAAGGCCAATTGGTGGGCACGAAGGATCCAGGCAGAATCTTCCTACCCATCACTCGACCACAAGTTACAATGTAGGCTCAGACCACACAACAGACGAGGGTACGACACCAAGGTTGTGTCAATAGGAAGAAGTGCAGGGTCAGTGCGTGGGAAAGTATAGATGGTAATCAACAGGTCGTGAATGACGTAGGACAAAAGGTGTTACCATGGACCAGTATGGATACACCTCACCCAAGCACAGGTACGGGGAGTAGCAAAGTTGGTTACACAACGGGCAAGGGCAAAGCTGGCGCAAGGATAACGATCGGGGCATCATGATCACACATATCAAGACAAGGAAAAAGGACGGGAAGGACCACCTCTATGGGCAAACCATGATTGCTAGGACGAGTTCGCAGCAGGGGAAATCCCATAAGAGAAGAAGCACCAAGAATAGATGCAGATAGGAAAAGCACAACTGCAGGAGCTACCACAAAAACAAGGGTTGGGAAAGAAGGAACCCATGTGTAGATAGGAACAGAAGAAGAACTCAAGGAAAAAACTGCCACAAGGCAACCGGGATGGTGCGTATGAAGAGAACGCACAACAAAAGAAACCCCCAGAGGAAAGAATCTCCGACAAGCCCTAGGAGGGTTTCATGAATGGAGCAAGCAGCCAGAGACGCCAAGGGCACCTTTCATACACTGGTCGAATCGAAGGGAAGAGCGACCATCACCAGGTGGGAGAAGGAAATCAATGCTAAACGCAAGGGCAAAGCTTGGGAGGAACTGATTCAGGAAGCAGACTGGATAACGGACCCAGGGGCCACGCAGCCCAGAGAAACCCTCTACCACAAAACGATGGAGATGGTGTGGCGAACAAAGATGTTAATAGGCAAAGTGAGCTCAGAAAGGAAAGTCGTCAGTATGAAGGATAACAAGGACCATAAAAAAATGCTAAAAGAAATCCCAAGTCGCCTCAACAACCTAGAAGCTAGTACAAAACGACTTGCTGAGGACCAGAAGGAGAAGATGGAGCGAGTTGCAACCCAATTCCACCTAGACTTGCGCTACGTCCATCATATGGACATCACGCCAGTTGACGGGAATGGAGCACCGACCCGTATTAGAAAGACGTGCATGGTGGTCCAAAAGGAGGAGAACAAGAACAAGGCGGATGAAGGAAAGAAGCATCTCATCATCTTGGACTAGCACCTGGTTAGCCAGTGGTCAAGTCATGTTGTTGGGTCAGTCTCAATTCCGTGTTGTGTTTTTTTACATTTTTGTTTTGTTTAGCTTGTCAAAAACTGGATATGGTAGGATTTGGCAGGTTTCCTAAGGTGGCGGTCCAACCATACCTCTTTGCTATCTCAAAGAACACAACTCTAGAACCCCTGAGCTGGTATCCTTTTTGGCAGACCAGGAAATCTCCCTTTTTGCATCATAACCTTTTTTAGTAATACAGGTACCTACACTCACTCACAAAAAAAATATTATAGTGCACAAACAAAACCCATCAATATACCATATAGGAAAATTCAAACAAATTTTTAAATAATATTTAACATATTTTTTATTTTTCTTTGAAAAAAAAAACTATAAAAAAGTTATTGAAAAGCAACTAATAAAATATAAATAAATTAAAATTTTATTAAATAAAAAGTAATAAAATGTTAGTAGATTATAAACAATTAAAACATAAGAAAGATTCAATGCATATAAAATTTATTTATTATTAAAATTCACCAAATTTAAATGGTTAAAGATAATATCATTTTTTGAAAGGACTATTTTGTTAATAAGTTAAAAACAAAACCCATCAAAATTCAAAGAATTTTAAATTAAGTTAAACACATTTTTTTATTTCTCTTTTGACACATGGAAATATGAAAAGGTTATTGAAAAAGGGCTAATAAAATATAAAAAACAAAAAGAAAAATTATTAAATAAAGAGTAATGAAATGTAAGTAGATTAAAAAACGTGCATACAAAATTTATTTATTACCAAAATTCACAAGTTTAAACTTATAATATATATTTTGAAATAATGAAATAATTAGTTTGTTGATAAGTTAAAGATAATATCCATTTTAAAAGGACTGATTTGTTAATAAATGGAAAAACTCCACATGTAGTTGATAATTCATTTTTACATGTTTTTTTGGTTAGCGATATAGATGGTTCAACGTTGGATGCCTCTTTGATCTTGCATCCATTGTTTTGGTACAAAACTTCAGTCATAAAAATATCAGAGAAAGGTTTTCCATCACATCGTTGTAGCTTAAGGACAACCACGAATGTGATGGAAGCCATGAGGTGCCATACACCCAGGAGGACCGAGGTCATAATTTTAAAACAAAAATTGAAAATGAAACCGGAGAAAACATTATTTGTAATTTTGCATACATGGAGATTAGTGCAAGCAAAAAACAATTATAAACATTGAGAGATGAACCAAAATCTACTTCACTTTGTACTAAAGAGTTTTTAGCTTAAAACTACAACCTCTATTACAAGCATTTATTGGTCTAAATATCACATTTGTTATTGTTGTTTTCTTTTTGATGTTATTAAGTTTATAGATTTGAAGTCTCTTTGTAAAGATTTTTTAAATTTATAATGTATTACTTGTTGAATCCACAACACATCTTGAATTTTTTTGCAACTTTTGGTATCACTTTTATTTAAGTTTGTGTTCATCTTAAAAATAAATTATGCTTCTTAGTTTTGATGGATTTGCATCTCAATGAGTATTTTTCAATTTATCTCCTTTGTCTCAAGAAAACCCAAAAGAAAATTCTAAGTTTTTTGGCTTTGTTTAAAAATTAAGTTCTTCATTGTTATCAGTAAGTTCCAAAGACTTTCATCAACAACGAAATGTCACTTTCAGTACGGATGGGAAAATCAAAATTTGCGTCGATGACGAAGTGGAAAAAGGCATCGATAGGAAGTGCTACTCAAAAGTTATTTTCTTCGTCAATCATTAGCTAATTGTGCGAACTTTGCATCAATGAAAGTTGAAAAACCAACTATCACTAAAGTCGGAAGTCACACCGACGAGCACTCATCGGTGGTAACAATTCACTTTAGGCAAAATGAAAAGTTTGAAGGGGCAGCAATGACAAAGTGGAAAACGTGGTTGATAACGCTTATCATTGTAGAATTTAACTTTCATTCTCCATAGTTTTAAGACTTCACTGATGACCCCATTTTACACAAATTTTGAGAATCCATACGACGACTCGCCCAAAAAGAAAAAAAAACTTTACATTGTTGTGCTTTAAAACTTCACCCAAACACTAAAGTGCAAACCAATCTCCGATAACAAAATCTAGTTAGCTATCGATAGTCATTAATTCATTGATTTGGTCATTGAATTGTCTATTCGCCATTAAATTATCAAGATTTACATAATCCAATTGGGTTCAATTGGGATTTGGCAATGATGGCTCAAGATTGGTTCAATTTTTCTATAAGTATTCAATTTTTGCAACTATTTTTCTCATTGAATCGAGAAGTGGAGCATTGTGAGCAAGAATTTGAACTTTGTGAGCTTATATTGTGAGTGTTAGCTAGATAATTGTGAGTTGGGCTAGTTTAGAAATCAAGGATGAATTCCTATGAACATTGCTTACCCAGTTCCATGTTTTCTCCACACCCTACGCACGATGAATTGATTTATGTGGCAAAGTTTGGTTATGTTTGTTTTCACTCATTTCCTTTACACGACATTGTTATCAGTTTGGCATTCCAAATATGTTTCAAGAACTCCATGAGTTAAATTTTTGAATGTTTCCTCTGTTATAACGAATTAGAGGAATTGAAGACTGTAGTTGTTCTTTGTGAAAAGAAAAGGCATTCCTATCTTTTCTCTTACTCTTGTTTAATGTTGTATGTAAATTTGTTATTTTAGGCCATTAATTCAACTCAAAATTGGATATAATGTTGTAATGTTGGAATGTTATTATGAACAAAAATAGTTATTATGAACAAAAATAGATTTTGACATTTACTATGTTCCCATTTTATTTCTCTTCTAGACAAAATGCCTCTAGGGAGGGCTCCTGCTAGGACGCCTAGGAAATCCCCTAAGGGGAACAAATTGATGGAGCAAACAGAGCCTTTCGAACAAACACCTATTGAGGTTGAAACCTTCTCATAAGAATATGTTCTTGTTATCCACGTATATACACTTGAGGAGGAACAACCAAAGCTTGTTTTCAAAGACATTGAGGCCATCATAGGTGCTCAAACTCCTTTCCCATGATGGGGGGAGGTATGTAGAAGGTTTCATATAGAAGAGTATCGTAATATAATCCCTCATAATGACCCTAAGATAAGGGAACTAGATGACATGGCTTTCATTAACATATTAAAATCATGTCTGCATTTTGTTGTAGTGAGGACACCAATCATGCCTTGTTTAAAGGCCATTGATTGGATTGTTTTGGATACCAACATAGAGAATAGAACTATTGAAAATGAACATGGCATATGCATAGGTTCCTACCGAGCATTGGAGTTGAAGAAGTACTATAAGCTACTACAACTTGAGGTTTACATAGCTAAGATTTTTGTGGAATTGTTTAATGAACAACATGATACAAAGAAATTTCTCTCTAGTTGGTGGGTTGAAGACAAAATATTTTTCTATAAGTTTGATGGTATAGACTCCATTACAAATTTATGGGATCCCTATCTATACAAAATGGATTTGATAGCTAGGTTGTACAGTGAGAAAGATTGCATACATTTCAAGGATGTCTAGCTATTGTTGGCATACACCATGGTTACGATTGGCCACATGTTCAATTGGGCTTCTATCCTTTCCCATTCCCTATGCAGAATGATTGAAAGGGTGCACAAATCCAAAGCCAAGCCACGGGTGGTGCCTACATTCTATATGCCATCCTATCTCATGGATGTAATATGTGCCACAAATGTCTTCTCAAATGTAAACCTGAGTTGGCATATCTCAAAACCTCTAGTTCACATATATTGTCAAGTTCTTTGGGAGAACAAGTATAAGAGACACTACACTATGATTTGTGATGAATTATTGGCTCCCCTTTATCAACTCATTTTTTGTAAGGAATGTCTGAGATTGACCTACTTAAGAATTTTTTGTGTGGTTGCATCGCCTCATTTACTGCCAAGATTTGTGCCTAACATGTTAATCTTGGGTGAAATAGCTCGCTAGATTGTATTACAAAGCTTTAATGCTTCATTGCTCAAGGAAGCTAAAAAGAATATCTTTATACCATATAAATTCAGCCCGTGCCATTATCATCTAAAGGATCCAAAACAAACCATGTAAGAAGCCAACTCTGTATTGGAATATAGGCTCCCCTAAGGGAAATTCAAAAGGTGTGACCCACTTGAGCTTGTGGCCAAACATTGTTAGTTAATCTCTTTATCTTGACCATATACTCATGAGCAATGGCAAGATGAACTCCCATATGAAAATGACAGAAACTGAGAAGATGTACAAACTAGGTTGAAATCCCCAAAGTTAGTAGCCTTATGTATCGTGACTCTAGAAGACCAAATGTAGGATATAATTGGAAGGTTATTTGAAATAGAGAGAACGATAAAAGAAGGGGAAGAAGCTAAGAAAAGTTAATGAGATCATGCTAAGGGAAGAAGCAGAGAAGAAGGCAATTGAGGATGAACAAAGGAGACAGTAGCAAGAAGATGACTTGAGAAGGAAAAATGAAGAAAATAGAGGAGGAAGCAAATGCTCAAATGGCAGCAAAAATGAGAAGGGTAGTTGTTGAGGCTGAGGTTAGTAAAAAATCCCTAAAATATTCTTAGGAAAAAGAGAGATTAGAAGATGAAATGAAAATAAAAGAAGAAGAAGAAGAAATAAGACAAGAAGAAGAAAAGAAGAAGACAGAGGAGGAACAAAGACTGCTAGCTAAAGAACAAAGGAAAAAGGAAGAAGAACATAGGCAGTTGGAAGAAAATGAAAGAAAATAAAAGGAAAGATTGATAGCTAAAGAAAAGAAAAGACGAGGAGAGGAAGAGAGGGTAAAGAAATAGGAGGATAGGCTTCATCATGAAGTAACTCGGACTGAAATGGACATAAAAGGTGCAACAAGTGATACACAACAACAATCAGAGCAACCCCGCACACAACAAGTACCACCACCTCCTAGTAGTGTCATAGATTTGACAGAGGAGGATGTGTTTACTTTAAAGGTTGGGGATAAAGGAAAACATCCAATGTTTGAACAAATACACACTCTAGGAAGCCCGGAGAATGTTTTATCATGGGGTGACCAACTGATTCCAAAACCTCTAGAGGAAGTTGTTAACCTTGAATCAATAACATACAACCAACATACACGACAAATTGTGAAGCGAACCCAAAAGAGAAAGAAGGTGGATGTGGATGCTTCCATACTTTTCACAACTGAGGAATCCATGATTGACACCAAGAAAGCTAAGCCCAACAATCTATTGATAGATGGGATAGCCATTTCTCATGCCACCATCGACGATGCCAAATTTGAAGCAGAGGAAATTAAACTCCTTAGAAAGCATATCTCTTTAGTGGAATACCAAGTCATGTTTGCATCCAACCATAATTTATGTCAAATGAAGAGAGATTTTAATGAATAAGTTGAGATAAGACANCCCCCCCCCCCCCCCCCTCCTCATAGCATGATGCAAATAGATTGGTCAAATTGAATCTTGCATTAAATATGTCTGGAGGATATTTTAAGAGGACAACTATTTGATATTGATGATTCAAATGAATTCAAATTTTATCTTGATCTCATGTCAAAAGGCATGAACAAGGCTTCCAAATTCTACTACCTCTCGTATTGGAAATAACTTAAAAAGACACATTTCTTAGATCCAATGCAAATGTTCAAGAATGTGTCAAATTAAATTTGGAAACACATTACTTCCACTAAGAAAGATACAGATGCATCTAGGAGAGATTTAGTCATGTCAAAGAAAAAGAAACCTCTATGAAAAAGGTAAAACGACAACAACAACAACAAATGCAAGTGCCAAAAAAAACTATCCCATTGCACCATGTATATTGTTTAAGGATGATTTCGAGATTGTCAAGAAGGTGATTCTTATAATTAGAACAACATGATATGATACTAAACTCAGAAAATCATTCACTATCGATGGTCAATTAATGAGTCTCAAGACACATGATCACCATAATTTATTTAAAGTACACAGTACTAATGTGGTTGTGATATAAACTAGTGCAGAACCCTTAATTTACTCTTTTAATATTATTACCATATTATTATTAATTTGAGGATGCATATGGTTAGTCATAATTTACTAGTAATGTGAATGTATGATTTAGTTGTAAGCATAGATATATAGTCGACTAGGAGGTCAAGTTGGGCAATCGATTGGGCATGCTAACCAAGAGAGGTAGTTGTTGGCCCCTTCATTTTTAGGATTGTTATAGAGAAGGATAACATGGCACTTGGAAAGTTTCGGTCATGCCACGTGGAACCAAGGATCAAACGTTCATTAAAAGGAATAAGTACCTATTTTGCGGCCTAAGTTGGCTAATATCGACTATGTAAAGCATTGTTTTTCTTTATCCAACTAGGTTAATTAGGTCATTGACATTGTCAGAGTTAATCTTCATATGATGGTATAATTAGACCCTTCAAGGCTACTGGAAAAATGTTAATGGGTTTTTAGGTTAACAAGTTAATGAGTGAATGGTTAGGTTATTGTTTTGGGTTGGTTGTTGTTGGTTTTACGAGCTACCCATGTCCCTATTGTGGGTACACATTGTAATATACAATGATGTTTTTTTTTAAGTAATGAAAAACCCCTTTTATTTTTGTTTTATGTATTATAATGGTATAATGATGGTTATGATTATTTCCTATTTAAGCATAATTGTATTCAATGATCTACTTATGTTATTAATGCTACAGAGATGCACAATGATTGTTAGGGTTATGATCTGGATGTATAATAGCTTATAAATGGACAAGCACTCATCCCACAACTTCCCTCTCTACCTTTAAAAGTCTCAGCAGTGCCTTGGGTGAGGATTTCCACTATTGGGGATAAAAAATGCCACCATAGTAGACTGCAATGGGTCCTTTTATTAGACACCTACAAGATCTATTGTAGTCTAGCATGCTATCATTTTTTTCCTAATAAGGGAAAGTCTCACTCAAAGCATTGTTGAGACGTTTAAAGGCAAAGAAGGAAGTTGGGAGATGAATGATTGTCCATTTCTAAGCTATTATGCATTCATTTCAGAATCCTGACTACCATTATGCAACTCTTTATCATTCACAACATAAGTAGATAAAGTCCCTTGAATAGATTATGCTTAAATGGGAAATAATCATAACTGTCAGTATGTCATTGCAATACACAAAACAAAAACAAAAAGTGGGGTAGGTCTTCGTTACTTTAGCAAAACACACATTGTTCATTACAATGTGTACTCACTACAAGAATGTGAGTAGCTCACAAAACCAACGACAACAAAGCCAAAAGAGTGACTTGACCATTCACTCATCTACCCATTAACCTTTTTCATGTAGCCTTGAAGCTTCTACTTATACAATCATATGATATTAACTTCAACAATGTCAATGACCTAACTAACATAGTTGGCTAAATAAATACAATGCATTACATTATCAATATTAGCTGATTGAGACTGCATAATAGGTACTTATTCCTTTTTTTGTGTAGTTGATCCATGGATCCATATGCCACGAATAAAACTATCCATGTGGTGCCTTATCCTTCTTGGCACTAATCCTAAAAATGAAGAGCCAACAAGACCAGACCACACTTGTTGACTCACCCTCGAGCCAACTCCATGGTTTTGTCACTATATTCTCTTATTCCTACCCTTCAAGTGAAGGGGGAAACACTAGTACAAAGGAAAGAGTGTGAGCCTGTAAATGTATGAAGGTATCCAACTCCTTAATCCATTTTCCCAACACAATTGAGGCACAAACAATAAAAGCTTGGGCTTTTTCATTATCTGGTTTTATTGGTTACATTTGTAAAACTAGCAGGCACTCTAAATCTGTAAAGGCTTTTAGATGCTACAATTCTAAATAAGCACCTTGGGCAACAAGTTGAAATTCTCTTGGATAATTATTATCATACATGGTTGCATCATGCAACTTTGCAAGTTTATCATCTGCAATCTAGATTTCTTTACATTTCACTTTCTACTCCAATGGATTAGTGAGTGCATGGACCTCACTATTCATTTGTTGTATCTTCTCTCTCAACTCCTCAACGGGCTTTTAATGCCTCTACAAAATCCCCATCCAAAATTGGATTATAGTGTAGATGACCTAACTTTCTTGAATCTTCACAATTGTTCACATATAATATGCCCTTATGTAATGAGTGGAGGTCCCTTAGTCATAAGTTCCCACAACTACTAAATATCAACTGGATGTGTAGTATCTAGCTCAGTGTGCAAATAAACAATTTTTTTGTGTAGTTGATTCCATAATGAACACACTAAATCAAAATCATATGTAGATGGGCAATCAAGGACAAAATCTAACAACTTCAAGTCCAATTTCTTCAATTTTGGTTACAAGTTTTCCAGATGAACTAACACCATCTCCAATTCATTATCTATCTTATGTCAAGATCAAATCTGTAGGTTTATATATGAGGTCACCTCTACAAGTTGAGTGTGCATCAATTGATTTGTCTGTTGAAGATCTTCATTACCCTATTCTACATGCACAACTCTCTATATTGCCTCCTTTATGGTCAGATAGGCCACCTGCAATAGATTAGGAGTAGACCAATTTTACATATCAAATAGTTGCCTTGACTAACCAAGTATGAACAATCCAAGTGGACACTAATTCAATAGGATCCCACTGTTAATATATTTATGAGCACAAAGGGATATCTACTTTTGAATATGGAGTGTGTTGTGCTCATCAAAACTTTTGAACAACCTTTTCATGTGTACTTAGTGTAAAACAATGGGGTTATATCTATGCTCTCCTAACAGACATGCAACATGAATCGACAATAAATATGGTCTTACGACAATTTCTTGAGTTGCTCCATGTTTGATAATTATTCCAAAAAGGAACAAGGTGCAAGGATTTTAGTATATTCATGCTCCCAATGAGGAGAACTTACCGCCTTAATTTCATCTTTCATAACCTCTTCCATCATTATATCACCCTCCCATGGAAGTTTGTCAACTAAATAGTCTTGAAACCCATGGAAATGGTGGGTGGATCATCACCATCCCCCAAACCAACCATCCCACCACCATGTGGTAGCTTGTTAGTATGCATAGGTGTACTATGTAGTATATCAAACTATGCGACCTCAACCATATCTCTAGGAGGTTGTGCTTGTTCTTGATGAGGGGTTAGACCCCTAGTATGTTGAACTTCCTACTCCAAAGGGACAATTGGGATGTTTGCAAGTGGATCCAAGGAATCATATTCAATTTGAACCAAATGAATAGAAAGAACTGCCTCCACCTCCAAGTTCTAAAAAAGAAGTAGTGTTTCCTCCATGGAAGATAACCCCTCCCTATTTGCAAAATTCAACAAGACCTCACCAACCCCTACATGCAAATGACTATAACATCAAATATTATAACCCAACATATTTGTAGAAGAAAGAGGAACCACACTCAATGATACATGTCTTAAGGGATTGGGTGGGACTGAGGGAACTTCTTTGCTTAGTAGTTTCAAAACACTTGGCTTCTTTTGAGGGTTGTCACCTTGCAGGAAACTCTACAAAACATCGAGACATTACTTCATCTCACATCCATAAAAAGTAGTTTGATCCCCAAAATTGATGGTAAATTAATGGTTACAACCTCCTATGAGTTAGATGTGCCACTCATGGATCTTGGTATAGTGCACAAACTCAGAACCAGACTTTGTGCCCTTCCTTTTCTTCTGAACTTGAGCTCCAGGGATTGTTTGATTACCTTTAGCCCAATTACATGGATGTTGCAATACTACATGTGAAATGTGCACCATGTTGGTAGTTGAATAAGGCTTAAGCACTTATAGCCAGGAACAAACCTCCTTATCCAATGCATATTCAATGACCTAGAATGACAAAGCAGAGACCTCGATTTTGTCACAATCAACTATTCGTGAGAACACATAGGTGTTATCTTTATCTATCCCAAACCAAATTTATCCTCCATGGGCATCAATCAAATACTTCAAAACAAGAATGGCCACATTGGTTGCTATAATCATTCAATCACACCATTTACTAGAAGGAACATTGTTAAAATCATAATTTGGAGCATCCTTCTTGACCCACCAAGGCTCATAATATACTACAAGGATGGTTCAACCCTAAGCAAACTAAAATTGATTACCCTGTGAGGCTACACTTAAGCATATCAAAAGCAAGAAAGAAGTGACAATAAATGAATAAGGTGGCAAAATCATTAGCATGTACATAGGTAGCCACCAACTCATTCATTAAGAATGTGAACCAATTCAACCTAACCCTCTCGATGCAAAACTTAGCCATAGATAAAGTGTCCAGTGAACACTCTCCCTTAGAATATTTATGCACGAAGTGAAAAGTCACGAGTTGATAGACAATTCAAATATATTATTTTTTGATCAAATGGATTATTTCCCAATGACCACCTCATTTGTAATTGTGCTTCTTGTACAAGATGGGAAACCTAGCTCTTTTTCCATGCTTTCTAGCACCTAAAATGCAACTATAATATCTTGGCCCTTCATTGACAAACTTGTAAGCGCATGGATATCCTAAGCATGATTATAGTATATGCAATCTAGCTAGAGGGTATTTTGGTGGACACAATTTATCAAGAAGTTTATACACCTAGCCATTTCACCAATTCCTCCAAATGTCGGTAGGTCCAATAGAGGCATTAGGGACAAGTCCCATAATGGCTCCAAAGAATACTTCAAAACATTTTTGATTGATCCTTTCTCTAGTGGAACTTGATCCATGTAAATTTAAGACTTCGAGTCTATAAATAAGTCACTATTTGTAAAGTGATGGTCCACCAACCTCGTCCGTTCAATTTTTCCATACATATCACCCAATACTTCTACCTATGGATCCACAATTTCACCAGCCAATGCTTCTTTACTCCTCATATCTCTAGACTTACCACTAACTAACTTACCCATAACTAAAAGTTGAAATCTCGCACTCCATTTATAAACATTGGTAATGGCATGCCAAAGCTACTGAATAACTTTGTCTTCTTCCTCTACTAAGGTGGAAGGTTGGAATACCAATGTGAACAAAAGCCATGTATCATAATAATGAAAAGAAAAATAATGATAAAAGTGATTAAGTCACAAAATAAAACCCCATATACATTTACTACGCATTGATAGCAAGACTCCATTACGTGTGTGAAAAGATCATAGGACAATTATTTCCCAAAACCCGACTTGATGAACATTTAATTATTTGCCAGAATTACATTAAAACCCATCTTATTAATCACTTGAGATTACTTGTTTCCATTCAACTATCGCGGTAATATTGTGACCTTGACTAGGACCTAACATAACCCACCTTCCTAGACCTAACTAATTGACAACATGAAACCACAACTAAATATGCCATTTCAAATCTTACCGCCAATGATTGTAAATGTCGTAATACAATATTGAACCCGTGTTAAAGAAACTTCCACAAGGGACTTATGTTGTTGTGTTGAACTAATTCATGGCCCTCCTTGACCACACAGATGTGTCTTGGAATTAATAAAACTAAATTAACTAACACTCCCCCTCCCCTTTGACCACAAAGTTGTGACTGCAACTATGACCTACAAGACCCAAAGGGTGGTTGGGAAATTAACAACACTATACTCAAAATGTGGAAATTAAATAAATTGACCGACACAACATGGAATGAAACAAAGAAGACCAAAATTGACCTAAGACTAGCCAAACTCCTCTTCACAAGAGTGGAATGGAATTAATAAATAAGGGGACTAGGTTACAGGGATTTAGGTAATCACCATTTGCCCATCCTAGCCAAAGAATACCATCAAGTTGAGCCAAATAGAGTGCACTAAATTCTTTGATGTTCACAACTAAAGGTACCAACCAGTGCAACTATAAATTGCTTGGATATTTTAGATATGATGTACTAAAAAGTTAAGTGTGTTACAATATCAGTGGAACAATCTTGAGTAGGTGCAACCTCTATCCATTTTGTGAGATAGTTAGCTACAATAATGATATTTTGAGCTTTATAGTGTAAGGAATTTTGGGCTACCACAAGAACCCTTGGGGGGGGATTGAAGGAAACCTATTGGTCACTTCACCTGAGCATCCATAATAAACGAGGACAAACACATATATTCCACAAGGTATAAATATTTATTATTTAACATTCACGACTACCATTATTTATAATATAATAAATATATAATAATGATTTATATGACTACTTTATACAAAATTATTTATACACACACACACATATTGTAAGCTAACCAGTCTAAGTTTGTATTAACAGAGAAAAAAAATGTACATGGTCTCTGTTGTTGGCCTGCAACTAGGGAAACCAGACTAGCAACAGAAGAGTAATGTCTTAGTCTAGTTTGTTTGAGATGGAGAGTTAAATGAAGAACAACATCCAAAAATCTTAGGACAGGAAGACCATTTCCCTATGACTTGACACCTAGGCAAAGATGAGGCCAAATAACTTCTACCTATAAAGTAAAAAATCCAAAAAACCAGTGACCAAAACATTCATAAAATCATATAAGAGGAACATTTGCAACATCTTTAGGAACCTATTGGTGGGTGACCTAAGGATCTTCGAAGTCTAGTCCTATTGTTTGTTTTTACAACAATGAAACTTTGAAGTCCACCTCTTTAATTTGCAGTTGCATGTCATTTGGTTGCAACAAAATCTAATTATAGGCTTCGTTCCTTTCTGCCATAACCTTTCTCATGATAGTTTTCATCTGCTAGTAAAGGTCCATTGTTTTGTGGTACTTTGTTTCCCTGGTTCTGGTCGTACCAGTGTCAGAAACCCATGGGTTAATTGATGAATCCACATTATTTTCATGTATGAAGTGTCCATCCAAGCATTTCTCGGCTTCAACTAGATCCATCTTAGCCCGAATCTGCAATGGAATTTGAGACCGAAAGAAACGCTTGCAGACTCCTCTACTCCATGTTGAGCCCTTGAGACATGAAATTGACCTCTGTGTCTTCATCCTTTGTGAATAGGGCCACCTCTGGTCATGTTAACACTACGAAGAAACACAAGGAATCATAGAACCCTCAGACCTTCATAATTCGCCTCCAACTTTAGCAAACACACTAAAATGTCGAATCTATCCCCCAAAGGAGCCCTACAATGGCCATGAAAATTGACACATACATCCAAACATCGTATCCCATCAATTATCGAAGCATTAATTTCCAAATTGGGTGTTTGTAGTATCCAGAATACTCCATGTACCAGGTAAGTAACAATCGTAGTAATGGAACAATCTCATGCATCCTTCGCACCTTCTGTCATTATACCATGCTTGTTGCGGTGGAGATGAGAGCAAGCCATATGTACCTCGAGGTTCTAGTGTATGATGGTTTCATGAATGTTGTGTACAATTGCATAATACCACTCAACATGTCCTTTTCACCCTATATGGGGGGGTTTATACATTATTATATATGGGTAATATACTTTAGGTATACTACAGTGGGGTGTTTGGAGTGGAGTTTCATTAGAGGAAGCACTCAAATCATGGTGGGAAGAAGAATTTTTAGTTGACTATGAAGCTCTTCCTTTGGTTGTTTCTTGGGATTCGTGGAGAATAAGGAACAATATGTTGTTTGATGAAGGGATAATCGATTTTCTATAGGTCTTCTACAAGATTCAATATGCTTTTGATGGCCTTCAAAAGAATTTAATGGTTAAATATCCAAGGTAGGTTTGTCCTTTGCTCTTCTCAATTAGGTCTATCTTGAGTGGTAGTGAGAAGGAGTTGTTATCCTCCCCACCCAAGTTCAAATCCCACTCGTGACATGTTTTCTCTTCATGACAATAGTTGATTGAGTCTCTTCATCGACTAATTGATTATTGGGGTTGGCAAGGTACTAATAATCTTATTCTAACCTATGGGTTGGAGGTTGGGAGCTTGACAACATGGGAAAAAAAAGGGTTCATCCTCCCCACATCGACACAAATAGGCCTTGATGTTTTTTTATGGTGCATACAAGGGAAATCTTGATAGATGTGGAGTGAGAGGGGTTTTGTATTTATCAAAGTTGAATTTCATTACCTCTACTTGCAGTTTGGGGTAAGGAAGCAGTAATATGGTAATGGTTAAGGCCATTCTTATTTTGGTGGTTTTAACAATGGAAAGCAAGCTTACTGAGTTGTAGATCTTCGAGGACTCAAAATTGGTCATGGAATGGATTACTAGTCAAAGGAGGAATTTAAACCCGGGATTGGAGCATCTCATTCAGAAGATTAAGAATAAACTTTTTAGATTAGATATCTACACTTGTAGGCATATATTCAAAGAATTGAATGTTATTGTTGATGGTTGTCAAAGTATGAAATAAATTATCAAGTAGGCTTGCTTGAGATTACTGAGTCAAATTATGTAGAACTTGTCGTCCTTCTTGCTAAGCAGATTTTGTCTAGATCGAGTTAGTATCTATGTTAAAGACATGCAATGTATGATTATGATTTTGTTTTCATTCATAGCCAACTCTAGTCAAGATAATTTATTTGGTTTCTTTGTGAAAATTCATCTTGATTTGCTACGATCTTCAAAACTATTTTCTTCAACTAGCTAGTCTATATGCTTTTGAGCTACAAGGGTTTTCTTTCTATTAGACTTATCATTTTCCAAGAGTTGGTTATAGTTCTCTTTTGGTTTTGTGTCCCTGGACATGTGCTAACTATGTAATTAGATGGAGTGAATCCATCATCTTTCAGCCTACAAATTATATAATATGGCCATGTCTTCTAATAAATTATAATATTCCTCTTTGGATGGATGTGTAGAAAGAGCATTCGATGTCGGTTCTTATTGTGCATGGAGATAATCAACTTAGAGAAATGGATGTTTATTTGGAATTGTTAATAGAGGAGATGTTGCTCCTATGGAATGGAATTCAGATGTATGATATTTCACAAACCATATCTGAAAGGTCATTTATGATTTATTGTGTGATTTGTTAAATAATCCATCACTTTCAAGGGCTTGTGGTGTTATCTCCTCAAATAACACAGTCAACTTTGTTTATTTTAGGTGATAGGAAGTCATTGAAAAATACATTTCTAAATTTTTTAAGGTTCATTTTTTAGAGACTTAGGTTTGTAATAAAGTTTGAAAAACATTTGATTTGGTTTTCCCTTCAAAAAAGTCAAAA
>ML780810.1:253740-271302 GCA_009831015.1 Picea engelmannii
TGATTCCTTCTTCTTCTTCTTCCTCTCAGGACAACGAGAGGCAAGGTGCCCCAACTGGTTACAACAATAGCATTTGACTTTACTCAAGTCCCTTACGAAACTTCCTTTCTTCTTGCTCTTTGCAACAAGAGCAACATTCTCATCAACTCCATTTGTCTTATGTTCACTGCTCTGAGATCTTTCTCGGATCTCCTCCTGAGTGAAATCATCCCACAGTGTACTCCAATCTGGTAGATGCTCACATCCCACCACACACTTCATGAAGACTTCCCATTCTTTGGTGAATCCATTTAAGGCTATCCTCACCAACTTAGAATCTGTAATGACCTCTCCAACATCTGCCAACTCATCTTTTACTTGAGCCACCCGGGTAAGATAAGAAGAGACACTCTCCTCCTTACCCATCTTGGTATCATGCAACTTAGCCTTCAAGGCCATCTTCTGGTTCTCGTTCTTTGCCTCAAACAAGTTTTTAAGTGCATCCCACATCTCCTTGGCAGTACTTTTCTTAGCCAAGTGTGGGATAAGGTGATCCTTCGCCTCATCCAAAATAATCCTCTGAGCCTTAGCTTCCTTGAACTCATGCAAGTCCAAAGCAATAGGATCTGTTGCGCGAGCTGCCACAAGAGAGTTGACATAGTTATAAATTTTGTTATCCTTGAGAACAACTGAAAATTGGACCTTCCACTGCAAATAGTTGGAAATTCCATCCAACCGATCCTCATATCTAATGCTTGCATCCATATTCCTTGTCACAACTCAAGGGAAAAAATCACACCATTTTGCCCAAAAATCGCACTGCCCACTGTCAGAGACAAAGCTCTGATACCATGTAGATTTTTAATGACAAAAATCAACAAACTGAAATTTCTGTCAAACACTTAGCAACCTAGAGATAATTGTCTTGCATAAACTTCATAAGTGCCTCAGACCCACATTCAAAAATTACCATAAGCAAAAATACACATTGCTAAGCAAAATAGCAGCGGAAATAAACATAGTGGACAACAACCCATAAAACTCAGAAATTTAGGCAAATGTCAGGGAAAACCCCAATATGGGGAAACCCAACGAGAGAGAGAAAGATATATTATTCAGCTTTCAGGAAAGTACAGAACAACAACAAATACACATTTCCAGCCAAGGGAAATACCTCACAGCACCAAAACGGTCTCACTAAATTCTGCCTCGATTTCCGTGGCAAGTCTGTATTGTTGTACGACATGTTCTGTACCTCGATTTATGTGCCAATGCTCACCTGTACAAACTATTCCGTACGACCCAGAAACAACAAACAAAAGTCTAAAATCCGCCTCGAAATCCATGCACAAAGCTGCCTTGATTTCCATGCCAAATCCGTACTGTTGTACGAACTCTACGGATCCGTACAGTAGGACCTCCCACAGTAGAAAAATAATTCAGCCACGAAACAAAAAATCTTTCCTTGGGATTTGTGCCCTAGCTCCCTTGAAAAACATGCCCTTTTTGCTGCTCACTTTCCTCTCTCAAGCCTACTCAAAAAATCTCTCTCAATCTTCTCTCAATGTGTCTTGCACACTACCCAATGCATTCTTTTATAAATCTGAAAATGACATTTTCCCTCGAAAGTGTCTTTTCACCTTCCCCAACCCTAAATCCAAAGGCCAAGATTAGATCTTGCCTTTTTCAAGATCAAGGGTCATGATCCATTCCCTAAAAAACGAATCACTTGAAATATTAAAGTGATTTCGCTTTATTACATAAGTGCTTTATGAAATAAATTCACTTTAAAATTAGAAGGTACACTTTATTAAAAAAGTCAATTTAATAAAAGAACCACTTAAAACAACTTTATAAAAACCTATTACAAAGTTAAGTGACTAGTAGTGTAAATATAAGGTAACATCCGCATACAAGACAAAACATGCGGAGTATCTCCCGAGCTAAAAAGCTAACAACATTAAATAAAGACGATTTACAATAGAAATTTAAGTATTGTGAGTTGAAAGAGGATGGAAACCTTGTGTATAGAGGAAAAATATATGTGCCAAATTCAAGAGAGCTAAAACATATAGTGCTAAAGGAAATGCACAATGTGTCATATGTTGGGTACCCAGGATATCAAAAGACAATTGCAGATGTAAGAAGCCAATACTTTTGGCCATTAATGAAGAAAGAAGTGGATAATTACATAGCCAAGTGCATAGAAAGCCAAAAGGCGAAAACGAAGCATAAACATCTAGCGGGGATGCTACAACTATTGGCAATTCCAAAGTGGAAATGAGAAGTGGTTACATGTGATTTTATTACAAAGCTTCCTATAACGTTGAAGCAACATGATTCCATCATGCTGGTGGTGGATAAATTAGCAAAAGTTGCACATTTTATTCATGTGAAGACCACACACAAGGCAACAAAATTTGCAGATATTTACATGAAGGAATTTTCCAGACTACATGGAGTGCCTAAGGCAATAGTTTCAGATAGAGATCCAAAATTCACATCAAATTTTTGGAAATATTTGTTCAAAGGCTTTGGAACAAATTTAAATCTCAGTGCATTGTATCACCCAGAGTCAGATGGGAAAATAGAGAGGACTAACATAATCATTGAATACATGCTTAGAAGGTATGTGATGGACCAACCATCAAAGTGGGAAGACTACATCCACTTAGTAGAGTTTACTTACAATAATGGGTATCAAGCCTAATTAAAAATGAGCCCATTTGAAACATTGTATGGTAGGAAGTGTAACACACTAGTGAGTTGGGATAACCCAGTAGACAAAGCTATCATTGGGCCATATTTGTTGCGGTAAATGGAAGAGAAAATGTCAAAGATCGGGCAAAATTTAAAGGCTACCCAGGATAGGCAGAAAAGTTATGCAGACAAGAACAAGGTTTTTTGAGATTCTAAGGTGGGCAAACCTATTTTCCTAAAAGTGAAAGCAAAAAGAAGTTCAATAAGATTGGGTTGCTGCCCAAAATTGGTAGCAAGATATTGTGGGCCATTTGAAATATTAGAAAAGATAGGGCCAGTTGCATACATGCTAGAACTTCCTATATCCATGAGAATACATAATGTTTTCATGTGTCATTATTAAATAAATATGTGCATGACCCTAACCACATAATTAATTGGTCTATGATCTAGGTGGAAAACAAAGGGCATTTCTAGGTGGAACCAGTACGCATCGTGGACTGGAAGGTCAAAGTGATATAAAGCAAATCCATAAGACTGGTAAAGGTTCAATGGACTTGCTACAGTCTTGAAGATGCAACATGGGAGCAGGAAGAGACTATGCGGGAGGAATACCCACAAATTTTTACCAATTTTGAAGAAAATAGAAGTTGAAAATGCAAGACTCCATTTTTGGGCAAGTAGATTCTAGAACCACATCTCAAAATTGTTGCTCACCTGTGCTGATAGCCCTGAAAATATATTGGTGCAGCCTAATAGACTAGGAGAAGTGAAGGGGGCACATTCCTTGGGTCAATAGGTTGAGAAGAACAAGAGATTACTGTTAGAACTTCTGTTGGAGAGTAAACAAATTGCAAAATTTATATTGAAAATATTATGATCTAAATTTGTATATGTATTTTGGCATGGTGTTGTGCATCAAGGATGATGCACAATTGCAGGGGAGGGGCATTGTAACATCCCCACTATAATCCCCAATTTAAGTAATGCATAATGTAGATATGAATATGGCTATGGCCAAGAGATGTAATATGCGAAATGTATTTTATGATTTTAATAAATATAATGTGATACCAATTGCTAATTAATCCACAAGAGAGAGGGAATTCCTAGGAGTGTCTAAGAGGGGCCCACATGGGAAATGGTTTGTGGATATTAATTAAAACCCATATCTCTTAATTTTATTATCTTTGGGTCAACCATCTATTTTTTGTTTGAGTGTATGAGAGCCCACTCATTGAATACCTATCAGAGGGTGGGTGTAGAAGTTACATCCCATAGTTATTGGAGAGCATGGGGCTAAATCATAATCAACATTGGGTAGAGTGTGCAGTCAACTATCTTTGGAAAATAGAAAAAAATTGTATGGCAAAAATAGGCAGTTTTTTCCCATTCAGTTTTGGCATGAACATCAAGGAGAGAGCAGGGAAAAAGAGTATTGGAGCTATTGCAGGAAGGTTGGGTGAATTATTGAGCATGATGGAGTATTTTAGAGTATTTTGGCACTGGAAATTGAAGAACCAAGTTGTCAGGCCTAAAGAGTGAATTATTGAGTGAGTTGCATTGTAATAACAAGTGGTTGTTGTTGGTTGCTGGTAGTTTTCCTTGCGGTGAGTTCCCTTGAGTTCCCAACAAATATATTCTTGGTCACTTGTGCCAGAGAGACCCTGATAAACGAATGGGACACCTAATGTACTGAGAGCAGTGAAGGGGTACATTCCTTGGGTTGGGCAGTTCAAGAGAAAGAGAGATGGAGGAAATTTGGGATAGTTGTAGGAGAATACCAGTGGGTTGTGAGATATTTAGTTGTTTTGGGACTGTGAGGGGCACCCTTCCTTTGTGGATTCCTATCCCTGGCTCGGGGGTGAGTTGATATTGGGATATGGAAGAACAAGTCTCTGGTTGGGTGGAACGTCCTTCTGAAGTAGTTGGTTGCACAAACTTTCTTTTAAAGATAAATGTTTATCTATTATCTGAGTTTCTTTTATGAATCTTATGGTTATGCATTTTACTCTGTGAGTGAGAATGGTTTTATGTGTTGTTTTAGATGATTTATTAACTACATTCATGTGCATGTATAATGATGTAGATACATTTAATTATGGGTATCAAAACCCAATTAAATCTGGGCATAACTTGTAGTTGAGTTGCTCCAAAGTTGAGATCTAATGCCAATTTTTCTACATCTTCCTTCTTTGTGTTCTCGGGATTTGCTAAGCCATCTAGGATCTTAAGGGCTTGAAATTTATTGATGCTTGACATGGGCTGACCTTCTTGTAATGGATTTGGAGGATATAGCTCCTTGTGCTAAAATTTTCTATGCATGTTTGTAATCGTATTGAACTCAAGTTCCTTCCTTGACTATTAATTTAGAGGATGTTCTTTCCTTAATGGTTGTTTTGGAGGAGATTGTTCTTCCTAGATTTTTGGACATTTTTTAGCAAAATTTCCATACGCATGACAAACTTTGTATTTGAATGGAATCTGCCCATAATCTAGATATTTATGATGACTCCACCCATAAATATTGATTTGTAGGGCTTCTGGGAGTCCCTTGTCTAAATCAACATCCATGCATATCCTCGTACATGAGTATAAATTCCCCATCGGTTCTGCACGGTTAATGAAATGACCCAATTTGTTACCAATCGCTCTAAGGGAGCTATCTTCCTAGAATATTAATGGGAGATGAGGTAATCTAACCCAAACTGGGGCTACTATAATTTCTTGTTTTGGATCAAAATCAAGGGTCCATGGGAATAGATACATTCCCATAGAACCCATGAAGTATGGCCCAGATCTAAATATCAAATCCTACTCTTCCTTGTTAAAAAAGAGAAATATACAAAACCCACATCCAAAGGCAAATGTAGTTACATGTCCATTAATTTTTAGGGACCATTATTTTGCTACCCATGTCTCCACAACTTTTGGATTGGACCAAAGGCCTATAAACTTTCTAACCAAAGCCCTCTAAAAAAGAATGAGGGTTTTCCTTCTTCGTTAGGAAGATGGGAGTTCCAGCTGAGGGATGGCTTCCAATGTTTTGAAAAATTAGAGCTATCATGGCTCATGACATTTGCTTGGAATAAAGGGTTGGACTAGGGTGTTGAATGCCCCTTATAATTGTTAATATTATTAATCAAAATAGTTAAAATTAATTATAAATATAGTTTTTTATATAAAAAAAATTGTATGTTGATGTATTTGTGACCTGTAGGATTAACCTGTGGTCTAAGAAACCTCAACTCAAGGGAATATAAGCCATCAAAATCACTTGGGGATCTCACTCGACCTGGGCCACACCAACCCTTAGCATGGCTAGATTTTAGGTGTCTCCTCTTGCTATCACGAAGTTTCGAACCTAGGTTGCCATACATAATGCGGCCCCTTGAAACCAAGCGTGCTAGCAAGATTTGACATTAATTTAAAAAATTATTATTATTATTATTAAATTAATTTTTAGTCTCTTACAATTTAACAATATTAAATTTTAAAATTATTTTTAATATTAATTAAATATACAAACTTTTGGTAATAAATTATTATTATTATTATTATTAAAAATATTTTTAGGATCTTACCATTCTAAAATTTTCCAATCATTAAATTATTTTTAATATAAATAAACTATTAATAATTAAATGAGTTTTTTTTATYAATCAAACAAAATAATAATTATTGAGAATTATTAATATAAACATTTTTATTATCAATGCAATGCAACACTSACACAAATAAGATGCAATATTATTTAATAAGTTATTTTTTTATGTTGTTACAACGACATATGTAATGTAACAATGACACAAGGATGMCAATATTATTTACTGAGTTCTTTTTTACGTTGTCATGATGATGCATGCCATTGGAACAATGATGAAAATATGATGCAATAAATAATTATGGCAAAGTCTTAATAATACATTTWAAAAAAATGGGGAAAGAGGGAAGAGAGACAGAGTAAACAAGAAAAACACTCGATACACCCCACCTCTATTTTGTTCTCTTCCTCACAAGTCCATTAGGTTGTCTTTCTCTATGTGAATGGAGCGTATAGGAACTTCACACAAGTATTAATGGTGCTACTACTTTAGCTTCGACTTCATACAAATATGGAAGGTGCTTCATGCTACATTTGATCTGATTGGAGGCTAGACTACTTGTCCATTGTTTCATCATACTTTTCATGGTCTTTTCCTCATCATACACTCTGCATAGTACACACATGCTTTTACTCCTCAAAGGGCCTCCTTTGCAAAAACACTAATATTGTATAATGAATTGAATCATCGGTACAATTATAGGAAAACCAATGCATTGATGCAATTGTATTATTATCGACACAATAATAATGGAAATAGGATGCAATATTACTATTTCATCTTTTTATTCAATGCAAATTCACTCTCTCGATGCAAATATGACACCCATCTAGACATAATAGATGAAAATACAACATAAGAAATGACAAAAATAAAAAAATAAAAATTTCATGAACCGGGTGTTGCATAAAAAAAACTCAATGCCACATATGATTCAAAAAATCGTCGTGCACTAGGAAAAATAATTGAACCAGTGTTGATAGAGTAGTTGGTACACAAAGTTGTGACGTTAACACCCCGTATTGTAGTAGTGACCCAAGAAACACACATAATCCTTATTAACTCAAATTGTGCATTACATCATCACAATCGATATTTCTAGCATAATGACTCACACAAACGTCCTTTCTTTGACCCTCAACTTGTTGCCTTCACTAGAATTTACAAGTGCTAAGTCAAATATCATCCTCAATAAGTTCTACTTCATTTCATTAAATCGGAATTAATCCCACCTTTAAAACCCTTGGACCATTAAGGCATGCCTATAATAATTGTCCAACCCTAACCAAACACTCCACTTTAATTCTTAGACCAATAAGGTCATCTTACAACAAATTCCTACCATAACCCCTTTTTTCATAGGAAAACCTCATGGGGAAACCCAAGGAAATATTCTCGACACTTGTGGATGACATCCCTAGTAAAATCGTGTATGTAGAGTAGTGCGACTAATTGAGGGGGATTCAAAACAAGCATTTGTTGCCATGGAACTAGCCAAATCCCTGACAATATTGGCAATAATTAGTTGAGATAACCCCTTGAGCTTCCTACCATAACCACTTAACCAATAGGCAGTTGCATTTAAGACTTGCCAATTTTGATCATTGGATTAAAATCCTATGCAAAATTATTCTGATCCCATAATGCATGGTAGAATCCTAGCTATATTTGTCCCATCAAGATCATCAAAGTCTTTAATATACAACTTAATTATAATTGTTCATTCAAGTGCTTGCGAATTATGCCAAGACTTCGACCACAATGCATTGTTTCTAACTGGATTGAACGATGCTTGGAATTTACACTCCAATAATTAGAAGAACCTACTTTAATTATCAACTTAGAAACGTAAAACTTTTCAAAACACCATGCACTATATATGCATTTTTGGGCTTTTCAATTGCTTAGGCCATGTTATTGGTAACTATTGTTTTTCTTTTATTGAGGGGGAAATCACTTTTCTTTGTTCTTCCTAATTTAAAATAAAATGAAAAGAAACTATTGAACTATACTAATTAGAAATTGTGCACCAACTTATATTAATTACACTACATAAATTTTAACCATAAATTCTATGATACAAGAATTTTATACATCAAACAAAAAAATTTATGCTACAAGAATTTTATACAACAAACCAAAAATTTTAAGCTATAGGAAAATACAACAAATGAAAATGGTGTTGTTGAAGCCTAATTGAATTTAATTCAACCTATTGCATTGCTACAATTTAGGTTTTCAGAATTAATTCAGAACTCGTAATTCAACCATAACAAGAAAGATTGAACACTGGAAATAAGTTCTAATCTACTCAATGAATAAAAATAAATACCTTAACATAAATAGAAATAAATGACAATAATTAAATTGCACAAGTCTAAGACAATAACATAAATACAAGAGTAATCTTTGCTAGATAAGGAGATGAAAAAGAACACTAATAAATAAAGGTTGCAGAAGAAATTAGGATCACCGTTGTTGTAGAGTGGCCCTTTCTCTACAGTCTGCTGAATGATCTGCATGATAAATCAACCAACCACAAGTAATAGTAAACACCAAAATTTAGAAAAGATAGTTTGTATTCTAAATATAGATTCATAGTTGAACCCCTTAGGTTCTTTTTCTTGTTTCTTTATACAAAAAATCCACATGAGTTCTTGAGTGGTTGCTCATTTTTAGGAAATTAACTGAAAACTATTTTTAACTTATTTCCTCAAACCAAGAAGAAAAAAAAGAAATCACTACTTCAAAAATGAGTCACAATCCTAACAATTAACTTCTTCAATTGCTTACACAGGCCACAATTTACACCTAAGCTGAGTGGATCTAAGTGCATGTATTTATGGGAACCCATATGAGTAGTGCTCGATGTGGCCTATGTGGCATTTTGTGTAATCCTCTATCATTAACTTTGTTAGCAGTTCCAATGGATCCTAGTAAAGAGTTGAATATGCATCTTTTAAAAACATGCATTGATGTTGATGAGAAACTCTAAAGCATTGGACAATTTCAATAGTTGGTATTGATGCCGATGAGAAACTCTGCAACACTGCTAAATTTTAACAATTGACTCTAATGTTGATGAAAAGCTCTCCAGCACTGACAAATGACAAAATATATACAACTTCTTCCTAATTCATGCAATCAAATAAGTTAACAACCCCAAACACATAGATCGTGCATTTTTGTTCTCTTCTTAGTAAAAGTCATTTATTTAACATAGAAATTCAACCCAAAAAAGCATACTATCCTAGAATGGTAAATGGGGTAAAATGGCTGGCAATAAACAAGAAAATGATCAGGTTATCTATTTAGAGAAGAATAATGATGACAAGGTTGATGAATAAAAGAGGGTAATTAGAGTTTCCATCATACTCCCCAACCTAGCATTCTACACGTCTCTTGTGCAACTAATCAGAATATGAGGAGACAACTTGAGAGTGTTGTGCAAAACATGTTTATCTGAAATAATAAGGAATTAGTTGTGTAGTTGCCTCTTCTGCATGAAATCCTCCCAACATTTCTACTAGCTGGCATCTTTCCCTTTCATGGTTTTTGTGAAAATAATTGTCTTACATGTAATTTGGAATAGGAAGTAAATCAAAGGAAATTTGAATCTAAGGCCTATCCACTGAAGGCCAAAATATTTCATAGAATTCACATACAATAGATTGTAGTAAAGGGAAGCATGAAGGTTTGGTAAGGAATGTGGTTCCTCCATCTTCAATGTGTCACTAAGTTCATTCCATCTACCTTGATAGGCTGCAATAACTGACTTCTTTGAGTTGTTATAAAAACTTATAAATTTAGATATCATTTCATTATGTACTTGGGTCATAACTGCCCTTATTTTAGGAAGTAACATTCTCTTTCTATTATTTTTGAAGATGGTTTCTATTGAAGTTGTTTCTATCCTAATCCATAATGGGACCGTCACCTCTTCTCCTTTATACAATTCTTTTTCATGATCTATTTTTAACTCATCTTCCAATACAAACTGAAAATCTCTCAAAATAATATCTCCAATGAAATGGTTTGGATTCCAATCAGTATTATCAGGCGATAAATAATTGTGAAGATAAAATTCACAAAGCAAGTTCCTTCTTTTAGGCATACTAGAAAAATACATGCCATAGAATGTTCTTCGAGTTCCATTTTGATTCACAGGAAAATCTGAGACAATTCTTTCTATTTGAAATCCAAGCCATCGCTCTTTTAAATACACAACATAGATTGGTAAGGGTGGTCTACATGCAAGTGTTTCTAATGCCAATTCATGAATCTTTCCTAATTTATGTTTTAGATTTTTAATTTCCTCATCTAATTCATCATTAATCCTTTATCTTTATGCTAGTTCTCTTTTAAGTGATTATTACTTTTCTCTTTTGAATTCAATTTCCTTTAGTGTGTTTTTAAAGGGACATATTCTTCATTATGGGAAACAACCATTTTCTTCCATGCATCTTTCTCTATTGTTAATCCCTCAATTTTCTCTCTTAATTTATCAATTTCCATCAATATATAAGAAGAAACAGAGTTGTTTCAAATGTTACCTGGCAGGCTACGTCTTCCTTCTCCATTCTAGACGTCAGTTTCTCTACAACTTATGTCAATTCTACATCATCCTCTTCCACATGCTTGTTTTTTGGGTCGTCAACTTACATAGATGAAGAAGGTCCTTCAACATGTTGTGAGATGCTTGCAATTTCTTTAGCCACTCGCCTTCTCTTTAGACTCAATCTCCTTCGTTCATGTTGCTGGTGAATTCTATGTTCATGCTAAGGCTAAGTAGATTCCATAGCCATTTCGACATCTTCTTTATCTTTAGAAACTGGGATGACGAGTTGCTCTAAAATTTATCCCCAACTTTCCCCTTAACATTGGTGAATAAATGTGACTTCGACTAATAGATGAATGAGACCATGGTGTTCCAACTAATTTCTTTTTCCTTTCTGATATTAGTCTATTGTTACTTACATATATTTTAACAAGAAATATGGCAGATTGTTTTTTTTTGTTCTTCCTTAAATGAGCTAAGAAACACAAATGATATGTCATATAGAGAGAAGAACTTCCCTCATAGGTAAAGTATTTGATGATGTGTTGAAGTACCTCTCCCTAAGGCTCTAGTAAATACAAATGCCTAACTCATTTCTCTACCACGACCACATCTTGTTCCAGGAAAACACCTCTAGCCCTTGGTAATTCTACCTCTTCGTTATACAATCATCTTCCTTCAATTTCCAAGCATGTAGCTTGAGAAATTGTCTCCTTTGTGACAGGAATTTCCAAATTGTTCACCCTTACCACTCCATTCCTGAAATTATGTGCAAACATTTCTACCAATGAAATATTGTTATTCTGGATTCTCTCGAAAATTTGTAACTAACGTGCATGTCTAAAAAATTTAGTTACCTATTCATTGCTAAGAATTACTTCCATTGTAATAGGTTCATGCCTATATAAATTACCATCCATTGATGTAGAGAGAGCATGTAGCAGGAATGAAATATGTCGCATAAAATATTCATTGCAGAAAAACACACACAATTGTGTAATTAAGTGGAATCACGGGTTTGTAAAACCTCAACCACACTCAAAGAATGATGTTGTTGGAGGATGGAAGTAAACTCTTCTTTTGATTTAGGCTTCTTATATATCTTCAGACGATGATCATTAACAAGGACTTGAATTTTTTCATCATCAATTGTTTTGAGTCTTACTATGCCATTATTGTATGGAACTTCTACTTCATATGTACCTAGCTACCTTGTTGTTAATTTTCCTTTGAAGTCCTAAAATATGGAATCATACAATAATTCCCAATCACCTAGTTGAAAAAACTTATCTTTGATGAAGCGGTCATGTCAATGGGTACATTGTTACTATAGAGTTTCTATATGTTGTAGATATTATTGGCGAAACTCGTCTAGCATGTTTAATTGTGTGTTTCTCTCTTCCCGTGCAACAGATATACCAATGCCCAATTCAATTGTTGTGGGAATAATTTTTATCTCAAATTCAATTGGCAAAAGCACAGTTTTTCCATAGACTAACTTGTATGGAGTAAATCCAATTGATTTTTTCCAAGTTGTTCAATAAGCCCAAACAACTTTTGAAAATTTGTTTTCCCAATCTCGGCGGTGGAATTGAACTGTCTTTGTTAAGTTAATGTAAATTTCTCTAATAGTCACTTACACCTGCCCATTGGCTTGTGGATGATAAGATGTTGGTTTTTTTGTGTTTGATTTTGTAGAGATCAGTGAGATATGTTATCAACTTGGAAGTAAATTGAGCTCCTTTGTCTCATACAATTTCTCTAGGTACTCTAAATCTGGTAAATATGTCGTCATAAAGAAATTCAACTTCTCTTTTCTCTTGAATGTTTTTTAGGGGTTCAACTTCCACCCACTTGGTGAGGTAATTAGTACATACTAGTATATACTTGAATTGATTGGATGGTGGATTGATGGGACCCACAAAATCAATACCTCATTTCTCGAATGGTTCAAGAGAAATGAGTGGTTGAAATGACATTTCTCCATATTTGGTAGGCTAGCCCAATCTTTGGTAGGCATCATAATGTGTCACACATGCCTTAGCATCTTTGTGAAGTGTTGGCCAATAATAACCAATGGAGAAATTTTTATTATCAATCCTTGTTGCAACAAAATTCTCTCTACATGGATCATCATGACAAGCTTTCAATATTTCATATACTTAATATTCTCTGACACATCTCCAGAGGATCTAATTTGGTCCTAAATTGAATAAGTAACCTTTGATCCATGTAAAAGGTCCTTTTTTTCTTACCAAAACACAACATTCATGATAAGAAAAATGACGGGGTAGCCTCCCTGCAACCAAATAGTTTGCAATATTTGCAAACGAGGGTGTGATCACATACATAGCAAAGAGTGCTCATTAGGAAATGAATCATCCATTGGTTCATCAAATTTGTTGCTTGGAATTCGTGACAAAAAATCTACAACCACATTTTCATAACCAGGCTTATTAAGTATAGTTATGTCAAATTCTTGAAGAAGTAATAACCAACGAATTATTTTACTATTTATAACTGGTTTATTTACACGATACTTAATAGTGGAATGGTTTGTATGAATGTAGGATACCCAGTTATAAAATGGTAAAATTTGTTGATTGCATAAACTACTGCTAAAAACTCTTTCTCTGTCACTGTATAATTGTGCTAAGCTTTTACAAGATTTGTGTTGATGTAACATATTCCATGCATGGCTAAATTCTCCTTCTGTCCTAACACAACACCCAAACTTTTGTCAGAGGCATCAACATAAATATGAAATAGTAATTTCTAGTTAGGTCCTTGTAGAACATGAGTTGTAGTTAATTTTTATTTTAAAGTTTCGAAGGCATGTTGGAAGGCTTCTATTCAAATGCCTTATGCATCCTTAGAAAGCGGAACAAACAATGGAGAGGCCACTTTACTAAATTTTGGACAAATCTCCTATAATATCCAGCATGTCTGAGAAAACTTCTTACATCGCATTATTTTGTTGGGACTGACATATTTTTGATAACAAGGATTTTAGTAGGATCAAATTGAATACCTTTATCAGAAGTATGATGTCCTAAGACAATTCCTTTTGTCATCATTAAAAAAAAATCCCATTACTCAATGAAAGATGATTTTCTACACATCTCCAAAGAACCTTTTCTAACCTAGATAGTGCTTCATCAAATTGATTTCCAAAAGTAGTGAAATCATCCATAAAAATTTCCAAACAATCTCGTATAAAGTCAAGAAAAAATACTTAGAACAACTCTTTGAAAAGTGGTTGGTGCATTACACAACCCAAAAGGTAAAACTCTATAAGAAAAAATTCCCCAAGGGTATGTGAATGTAGTTTTGTCCTAATGTTTTGGAGCAATATGAATTTGGTTATATCCACTAAAACCATCCATAAAAGAAAAATATTGCCTTCTAGATAAGGAATCCAAAACTTGATCAATAAAGGGTAAGGGAAAGTGATCTTTCCTAGTAGCCTTATCGAGTTCTCTATAGTCAACACAAATGTGTCATTTTCCCCCTTTATTAGGAACCAACACAAGTGGAGAAACCCACTCACTATCCAAAAGTGGGTAAATAACCCTGGTTGTTAAGAGTTTTTGAAGTTCATATTTCACTATATCCTTAAGGATAGGGATCATTCTATGTTGTGGTTGACAAACAAGTTTTATTCCATCATATATATATATATATATATATATATGATGCATACAAATAGATGGATCAATCCTATGCATATCTTTGTAATCCCAAGCAAATGTTGAAGAATATTTATACAACTCTTGCTACTGAAATGGTTGTAATTGATTGTTTATGTTCAGAAATTTTCCTGGAGAAATCTCTATGGTTTTGACCTGATGATTAACAAACTCTTCTACAAAATATTCATCTAAATATTGGGGAGTATTATCATCTGAGGAATTTGAAGATGAACAAGGAAATTTATTAGCTTATGCATTTGTATTGGAACTCATCCCCTCCTCCTTTGTTTGTTGAATATACTCCCTAATTTCGACAGTTGATGGATGGATATTTTGTATGAAATTTGAGATCAACCTTTCTTCAAACAATTATTTCGAAATTAAGGTTCATTCTATTGTAAGAAATGGCTTGGTTGATTAAAAAAAAAATCACTACCATCATCTAGTGGAATCCACAAAGCTTTTTCTATGTCTAAAATTGATTTTGCTAGGGGATATAGTGTAATATTTTTAACTGATTCCCCTTGAGAAATTGTCATGTTTCCAGAGAAACATTCTATATAAGCATCCATAGTTTCTAACCATGGTCATACCAAAATTAATGGATAACCCCCCAGATTTGTTTTAGGATGTAGGATTATAAAAACTATTGGGCATTCCCAAGAATCTATTGTAACTACAATATCTTTTGAAATCCCTTCAAGTTTGACTGCTGACCTATTAACCATTTGGAGGACCATTGGTGTTTGATGCATTATATTTTGAAGATTCAAAGTCTCCATGACTTATAAGATAATTATGTTAATGGTTGCACCTAGATCAATTAAGGTATTTAGAATTGGATTTTTTCCAATATAAACTTGCACAATGGGGCTACCTAGGTCAACAAGTTGTCCTAAAATGAGTTTAGATGGTTGTCCTACTACATGAATAGTTGGGGGACCTTGTTTCTTGCTTCCTAGCTTTATATTGCATAAATATATCATGACCTTATTGTAAATGGGAACATCTTTAATAGCTTGTATCAAAGGAATTTTGACACACAATTTTTTCAATTCTCCCAAAATGTTAAATGTTGGCTTGGGTTGAGTTTTCACTCAATTAAGCCTCTTTGAAAAAGGTAGAACATTATCCTTGTTTTCCAGGGGATGTTTGATTTTAGATTCAATAGGGGTAGAATAAATTGGCTACAACTATTCTCTTTCTTCCTCAATCATTGGTTGTTCTTAACTTACATCCTCTACCTCAGGTACACAAACTAAATAGGTTGGAAAATCTCCCACCTCATTGGTATAAACCAACTAATTTGATTGAATGGGTTGATTTGATTGATTTAAATTATTTTTGTTGATTTGACTGCCCTACCCTGTTATTAGGATTTGGATTTGGTTGGGCAGGCAGTTGTGATGGTCTTGCTTGTACTTGACTAGAGCCTTATATTGGGGGGTAGTGGTAACTTTTGTTATTATTGTACAAGCTAATTATGATAAGGTTATAAATATTGATGTTGTGTATTTGGCCATTGGTTACCTTGGATTCCATATTGTTGTTGACCACAAGTCATTGGATATGAGAAAGGTGGTTTTCATGGTTGTTAATTAGTTGAAAACCGTGGAAAAGGTTGTTGATTATTTTGGAGTTATGGTGTATTCCAATTTTGTAAAGGATATTGACTAGACTATGATGGATTAAAGTACTGAGGATCTTGGCTTCCACTTGAAAATTATGGTCTTGTGTGTCCTAATCTTCATTGAATAATGAAGCACATTTTTTCAACATTCTGATCAATACCTTGATATATTGCTTTTAAACCAGGCAATTCTGGACAGTTGTTGGTATCATGATTTTCTTAACATACATTGCAAATTTTTACAACAACTGGTGGACATTCATTACGGGGATGTTTCTTAGTGCATCTTGGAAAGAAAATAGCGAAGGCTTTATCATTCTCTTCTTATTTCCCTTTTTAGTGTAGAGCATCCAATTTCATATATAATGAATTTAAAATGTATGTCTTCATATCCTCAATCAAATTTCCAATCTCAGCTTTAGTAACTCCAGTTGTACTATTTGATGTTGAAGGTAAAACAGTCTTTGACATTTTTCCTTTTCTCATGGTTACCCTTGAATAATTCTTGAAAAGATCTTGTATTTCATCATAAATGAACTAATATATATCTCATGCAACAATTAAATCTAAGACTTCTGTCAAGTCTTCTCTTACTCCCCTAAGCAACACCTAATTGAATGATTCATCATCAAGTTTGCAATTAGTAGAATGTTTATAACTAAACTAAAATCTCTCAACATAATCTTCCAAAATTTCATTAGCCCTTTGTGTCATACAAAAAAATGCATCTCTTGTTTCCCATGCTTTACAATAATCTTTATACTTATCTAAAAAAGTTTTTTTTTTTCATTTATTTGCAAGTACCAATACTTCTTCCTTGCAGTCCCATAAACCATCTTAATGCGACATCCTTCAAAGTTGAGAGAAACGGTCTTAAATTCTAAGCATTAGTTTTGTATTCACATGTATGGCGCAAAACTTCAAATTCAAACAAGAAGGTGTCTAGGGATTTTGTAGGTAGTCCATAAAATAGTGGAAGAACTGAAGGATTTATGTTTTTCATTTTAGCTTCTTTACCAGACTCTCTGATAGGAAATGTATATTCCTATTCTTCATTTTCTTGCTCATTCCTTCGTATATGTCTTTCGTGCTCATGTCTCTCATCCATATCTCCCATGTTGAACCAAGTTTCAAGTCCCCATTCAATGGATTCAAATTTTGCTCTAGAGGTTTTGTGGAATCTCCACAAATCAATATATGTTGTGTCTTGTTCAACGTTAACCTCAGGTTCATTTTTCATAGTATGAGAAGCTGAAACATAATCCCCTTACTTACTTGATTCCCTGGAATTATAAGGTGGAGGATAATTAGGAAGAAACCTTCCAAACTTATCTCTCCTTCTCCTCATTCATACTTATTAAGAGAAGTAATGATTGGGTAGGTGTTATATTCTTTACA
>ML780810.1:284492-299233 GCA_009831015.1 Picea engelmannii
TGAGGTTTTCTATTTCTGCTTTGAACTCTTGAAACTTGTTGAATACTTCGTCTTTTGTCTTCAGTAGGTATAGCCAAGTCTTTCTTGAATAGTCATCTATGAAGATTACGTAGTAGGAAGAACCTCCTAGAGATTTTACTGGCATCAGACCACAAACATCTGAGTGTATTAGATCTAGAATCTCCTTAGATATGTTATTGCTGCTTGGGAATGGTTTCTTGATATTCTTCCCAAGGGCACATCCTTTGCAGATTCCTTCATGTGTAGACTGCAACTTTGGTATTCCTTCAACCATTATTTTGAGAAAGGGTAATGCTTGATAATTAATATGAGCGTACCTTCTATGCCAAAGTTCATTAGGGTTGACTTCGTCATGTACAAGAGCTTCTTCATTTTGTTCTAGTAGTCTGTACACATTTCCTTCACGACTTCCAATAACCCTAGAATTATCTATGTTGGAGTCTTTATGCCATGATAACACTTTTCCATCCACGAAATCTATTCGGTTTCCCTTGTCTTCTAGGCAAGATATTGATACAAGATTCTTTTCTAAACCAGGTACATATAAAACATTGCTTAAGTGAACATAGTTACATGTTTTCATTTTGATGGCGGCTTGTCCAAATCCTTCCACAGGGTAAGTGGTTTTGTCTCCAAGCTCTACCTTGTACGAGGCATTCTTCTCATTTAGATTTGAGAGTCTGTCTTGATCTCCCATCATGTGCCTAGAATATCCACTGTCGATTATCCACATGTCATCTTCAATCGTTCCAGTAAACTTCAACTTCGTCATTTCTGTCTTCTGAGAGAGACAAAAGGTGCGCTGAGTTAGGACGCATATGAATATCTTCTTTTTGAGTGAGATGCTTGATCACAAGGTGTCGGATCTGAAGTTAGGGTTTTTGCAACTGCTTCTGCTAGTAACCCTAGCGACAGTGTCTTTGGAAACTGCTCCTACTAGTAACCCTAGCGGCAGTTCCTCAACGAGCTCAATACCCTAGCGGTTATGCTTCCTTCTAGCATTTAGACTGAATGAAGGAGGTGTGGACCCATAACCTGTTAGAATATGAGAGATTGTGCTCATTTTACCATCGACAATACCCTTGTCACCCAACCATAGGATGAAACCACCCTCCAAGCACCTTGACCTTGACAGAGAAGAATATTGGTAGCAATCAATAGCCAAGCAAGAATAGAAACCAAAGTTGATCAGATAGTCCCACCCATAAAACTGGCGCAACACCTTCCCCAAAAACTTGTGCACAAAACTGCCAATCGCAGTGCGCACAACTAGCTCTCTGCAATTCTGAGAATGTGTCAAATGAGAGACTAGCGCCCTGTATTTATAGTGGTTCTGGCAGACTTATTGGGGTCGACTTCTCATTCTGGGTACTAATTAATTCATATTAATTATATTTCTGCAGCCGACATCTTGTCTAGGGTTTCCTTTACTTCTTTGCTTCCTTCCGGAATATTCTAACCTCGTCATAGGTCACAATAGAGGTTGATACCTCTCGAAGCTACCATAATATTAACAAAGGGCACTTGCAAGACAATACGAGGAGAAATGGGGTTGATGAGGGGAGTTAGGTGTGGAACTATGTACAAGTTATTGGGAAGAACTTATGTTGATGGGTGTAATAGTTCTATTGTCTCTTAAAAGAGAAATAAAGAAGATATGATCCATACTGGCCGTGAAAATAAGACCATGTTGTGGCATAAAAAACTAGGACATATTTGAGAAAAGGGCCTTCGAACACTACATGGTAAAGGTATGGTTGAAGGTATGTCTAATTGCACACTAGATTTTTATTTCTATGAACATTACATATATGGTAAACATAATCGAGTAAGATTCACTTTGTGAGAGACATGGTTGAAGACAAGAAGGTGTTGTTGGAGAAGTTTGACACTTTGAAGAATGTCGTGGATTCAATGACAAAGTTTGGTGAGCACCGAAAATTTCTCCTGGTGTAGAGAAAAAATGGGCATTACTTCCCTAGATTATGGACTATGTAATCCCGTGACCCCCTTTATGTAAAGAAAACAACAAGTGGGAGAATGTTGAGTAGGTGTTATATGCTTTGCATGTGTGTGGGGAGGGTGCATCAGATTTCACAACTACATCTGACGATCCCATCACCTGTCACTCTTTGTGGGTGTGTGCCTCAGGCGCTACCCGAGGGATCCTAGGATGGGCCCCCTTGGTTACGTGAAACGTTCGAGGCAACGCCCTGATTTTGTTTTTTGAGCGTTTTTTTCACTATTTTTAGCGATTTTCTAAATATATCCCGGATGAAGGGGTTAGGGTTTTCGTAGCTACAAAATACTTGAAATATTGTATATATTGTATTATGAATGGTGAAATTAATACAATGAAGAGTTGTGAGGTGTGACACCAAGGAAGGTTGGTTTTCTCCTGGTTAAGGGTTTCTAGCGTAAATATTTGTGTACTATGTGTATGAGCCATTGATTAATTTATGGTTTTCTTAAGAATTTGTATGCATTGTTTTACTTCACAGGTTTAAAACTTATAGTAACCTCAAGTGAATAAATTTCTAAAGTCAAATGCAGAGAGAAAAATCGAAAAATTGGTGTTTCATTGACAACGACGCCAAAAAATGACTAGCTTGGACAATGCTTGGAATTAACACTCCAATAATCACAAGAACCTACTTTAATTATCAACATGTAAACGTAAAGCTTTTCAAAACACCATGCACTGGATATGTATTATTGGGATTTTTAATTGCTTAGGCTATGTTATTGTTAACTACTGTTTTTTTTTTTATTGCGGGGGAATTGCTTTTTTTTGTTCTTCCTTATTTAACCGAAAATCATAGGCAAATATTAAAATATAATAATCAGATACTGTACCATGACTTATATTAATTACACTACATAAATTTTATACAACAAACGAGAAACTCTATGCTATAGGAATTTTATACATTAAACCAAAATTTTTATTCTACAAGAATATTATACAACAAACCAGAACTTTTAAGCTACAGGAGAATACAACAACTAAAAATAGTGTTGTTGAAGACCAACTGAATTTAATTCAACCTATTGCATTGCTATGATTCAGGTATTTAGAATTAATTCATAACTCCTAATTCAACCATAACAAGAAAGCTTAAAAACTAGAAAGAAGTTCTAATCTACCCAATGCATAAAAATAAACGCTTTAACATAAATAGAAATAAATGACAATAATTAAATTGCAAAATTCTAAGAAAATAACATAAACAAAAGAGTAAGCTTTGCTAGATAGCAAGATGAAAGAGAAAAATACTAAATAAATATTGTAGAAGAAATTATGATCACCATTGTCGTAGAGTGTCCCTTGTTCTACAATATGTTGAATGATCTGCGTGCTAACTCAACCAACCACAAGCAACAATAAACACCAAGTTTCATCAAAGATAGTTTGTCTTCAAAATATGGATTCATAATCGAACCCCTTAGGTTCTTTTTTTTGTTTCTTTATACAAAAATTCCACTTGAGTTCTTGAGTCGTTGCTCATTTTTAGAAAATTAACAGAAAACTATTTTTAACTACTTTCCTCAAGCCAAGGAGAAATAAAATAAATCACTACTTCAAATATGAGTCATAATCCTAACAACCAACTTCTTCAACTTCTTACAAAGGACACGTTTTCACCTAAGCTAACTAGAGCTATGTGCATGTATTTATGGGCACCCGTATGAATAGTGCTTGATATGGCCTATGTGGCATTCTGCATAATCTTTTACCATTAACTTCATTAGCAGTTCCAAATTATCTTGGTAAAGAGTTGAACATGCATATTTTAAAAACGAACACTGATGTTGATGAGAAACTCTACAGCACTGAACAATTTCAGTGGTTAGTATTTATGCTGACAAGAAACTCTGCAACACTACTAAATTTTAACAACTAACACTAGTGCTAATGAAAAACTCTCCAACACCTGGAAAATGACAAAATATATACAAATTCTTCATGATTCCTTCAATCAAGTAAGTCAACAACCCCAAACACATAAGTCATACATTATTGTTCTCTTCTTAGTAAAAATCATTTATTTAACATATAAATTCAACCAAAAAATGCATACTATCCTAGAAGGGTAAATGGGGTAAAAATGGATAACAATAGGCAAGAAAATGATCAAGTTATCTATTTAGAGAAGGATAATGATGGAAATGTTGATGAATAAAATAGGGTAATTAATGTTCCCATCAATATCTAGTCCTTAATATTGTATATGATGTAATTGTTATACACGAAATTTCCCTAGGGAATTGAATGAACACTTAGGGAAAGTGGCCATGTCACCTTGGAATATCCCTCTCACTCTCAGCTAGTGCTTGCTAGCCTTATGGACACATCCCTAGTGATATGAAGATAAAAATCTTCAATTGTGCACTGCGAAAGACCTCAAATATGCAAAACATACTCATTGAAGTCGCTAAAATAGTTCATATTTCTAGCATTAAACACTTAAGAACATCACAAAGTTTAGAATTGCTTGTTTATATAACAAATTGGTATTAACCATTAGTAAATATGCAATAATATACTTCGTATATGTGACAAAATGTTACAAATCTACAAGTAAAACATACAAAATCAACAAATAAGATTGTTCTTTTTGCTTGTTTTTTCAATCAATACCTTTAATCCAATGTGCATGGAGTCTAAATAGATTCGAAGACTGTTGGTCGAAGATGGAAGAGATAGAGTCTAAATAGATTCACAAGCCAATAGTAAAAAATGTATGTCTTCTTCATTTTTTCCACCTAATTCTTGAGACCTTGCCTTGGATTTATTTAACTTGTATTCCAATATATTCAATTGGAACTTCGAGGGGTCTATCTTAGTGATCTACATTTTCTAACTCAAATATTGCCTTTCAATGACCATAAAATCAATCTCATTGTCCAACTTTGCAAAGGAGCTTTTGAGATTGTGTTTTTCAGTATACTACAAATATCGCTCTTCTTCGATTCTTCCAAGTAATTTCTAAGTCCTTAATTTGGATTCATTAAATTCAACTTCTAACTCGATATTCTCAGTTTGGAATTGAAGTTAACCCTCTCATTTTGCAAGGACATTTCTCTGATTTGATTCTCATATCTGCATAATGAAGCCAAAAACTTCTCCTTGTTATCATTCCATCATTGCTTCATCATTTGGCTTGTTTTATTGACCTCCTTAGTCTCCTTTCTTACTACTACAATTTGTGATGAAAGGCCATCCTTTTCCAATTCCTTGATTTTGTGGTCTGCCTCTTATTGTACAAATACACCTAAATTTGATCTTTCCACTGCAAAACACTAGTTTTAAGATGGTGTTCAATTGCATGACTATAATTATTTCTTTCTCACGTCCATTCAATTTTTCCTTAAGGTTCTCTATCTCTCTTCTGGATTCTTCTAGTTACAACCATTCACCATGTATACTATCCATATTTGGTTGCAATTTTTTTCTACAAGATTCAATACTGTTGTTTTGTTCTTGGATTTAAATTATCTTCACTTCCAAAGAAACATTTTGTTCTCTTAAACTCGCCAACTGATTAATTGATGATTTCATTTGAGTAATATTCTTTGACATCCAAGAATTAGTTTTTAAATTGAGTGCCCAAATAACACTCATTTAGCAACTCTAATTTTCTATTTATGAATCTATAGTAGGAGGCGAAGCCTTTAGATTTGATTAGTACCTTTAGTTTTAGGAGGAAATACATATTCAATTAGTACCTTGCCTTCTTTAAATGTTATTATGATTTTATTGTACCTAATAGAACAAAACATGCTAGCCACAATTTTTGTATTTATTATTGGTAATTTTGTGAATGAACTTCAAATTTTGAGAAACGAGTGTCACAAAAATTAAATAAGTTTAGGTTACCAACAAAAAAAATTCACCATGAATTAGGCAAGTGTGTTCGTCAAATTGGTACACTTTACATGTTTTGGAGTTCTTAATATAACATTCTAGATTTTCTTGTGTTTGATTCTTTTGAGCTGGGATTGACTAGCTTCCCTTCGAATAAAGTTGATAATTTTCTTTGTATTGCAATCAACTGGTTTTATTTGTTTTTGTTTTAAATATGGATGTGTTTTTCTTTCATTAAAAATACGTTGTGCTCATGTGATGCAAATATTGAGCTTTAAATGACTTTAGTTGTAGGAGTTGTATGCTAACAACTTGCCTCTAGAGTCATCCACTAAAAATAGGAAGATGTTTATACCTACTTTCCACTCTGGCAGTTATGTTGAAACATGGCCCAAGAAAAATATGGAAGATGAGCATTTTCTGTTTGCCTTTTGCTCTAATAGTTGTGTTGAATTAGGGACCAAAATAAATATGTAAGATGAACATATTTGTATCAATAATATAAAGGAGCATCTAAGTCCATATTGAAGATGGCCTTCTCTACGTGCTTTCTACTGGGTGAACATTATCATATTCTTGGCTTTGAGTTCACAACTTTGGATAATTTGGTAGTAGAATTGTATATTGTCTTTTCAATTCTTGTGTTGTTTACTAGAATAATGTGCATTTTTTTGTTTCAAGTAGGAATACACTTTGTGGACGGGTTCACAGGTGCGAGAGGGGTTCTCTATATCCCTAGGGGGACAATTGTTCTCACATTTGAATCTAATTTTAGGGAAATAATAAATAAAAAATCAGAAGCATATGGCCTTTATCAAAGGCTTAAGCTAGCCTCCATGTGGCAGATCACCAAACTTACAGTTTTGGGTGACTCTAGTTTAATTATCAAGGATATGGTCTCGAAAAATTTACCATCGGATAGTCACTTATCCTCCATTCTAGCTTGAGTTTGAAATGTTGGAAAAAAGTTTGATACATTGGTATGGTTTTATATACTATGAGAGAAAAATGCGATAGCTAACCAAAAATCCAACTTGGCCTCTAGGAAAAGTGGGGGGGTTCTTTATACAACAACCATAGACATGATTCATAGATGGGATGACACCCATCCGTACTGGGCATACCCACATGGAGCCCCAGATGATCAAAGTGATGACAATAGAGGGTGGTACAACTAACATATTGCTAAAGGATACAATGAAGGGTGGGAGGAGTAGTAGTTCAGAGCCATAAGGGTATGTACAAGTTTTTCCCATACGTGGTATTGATGACAACCATTAACGCAAATGATGGTCGAGCTAGTCGGACTACATAGCCATCGGTGATGAGGAGAGAGAAGCTTCAGGAAGAGAAAATGGTGAGTGCCTTGGGAAATTTTACAAAGGTGAGGAGAGGAGGTTCAATGAAGGGCTGGTGGGTTTTGGTCGTTAATCAAATAACAGGATGGGGGTTCTCTAGCAATGAAACTCCCAAAGCAGAGAAATGAGAGAAGAATGTTTGGTTCTGGGTTTTGAGGGGAATTGTGGTGAAGTAGTTGCAGGGTAGGCAGGGTCCAGAGCCCTGGGCGATGAGCAAGGAGTTGGGTTTTCGAGGGAAGAAAGTGTTCGATACCTGGGCAAGGAGCATTGGAAATAAGAGCTTGATAAGGTGCACACAAAATTGGGAGCATCTGCCTCTTTCCTCCAGTAAGGAGAAAGAGATAGTTGTGTCTAGTATGGCTAGATGTCGAATAAACAAGGAGTAGGTCATCCAACAGCTGGGTAGGAAAAAAGAAGCTTCTTCTTCCCATGAACCTGTGAACAACACATGCACAACTCAGGAGGCTTGGCTGGCAGGATCTCAGTATCAAAAGTTATGCTTAGAGGCAGAAAAAAAGGCAGTCGAGGAGGTAGAAGAAGTATTACGAGGCCATATGCAAATAGTGATAGAAGAAAATATTTTGGAGGTTCGAGACTAGGTAGAGGACCCATATTATTCTAGGATTGGACTAGAGAAACTATGTACTTCAAGATAGTAGAAACATACTGGATAGTCAGTGGAATAGTTGGGAAGGACTTGGAAAAGAGTAGGAGAGAACAAAGGGATATTCTGCATGCACTCAAAATTTTTGAGGGAAAATTCAAGTTATTTTGCAAGTGCCAGCATGGAATGCATTTCAAGGTTACCCCAAGAGGTCAGTGTCCAAACTAGCAGGAGGAGGCAGAGGGAACTTCGAGCCCATCGGGTTCAAAAATCTGCTCAATCAACATCGAAAAATATGACGATACCACAACGACTAGAGCTAACACTAAGGCAACTCATCACCAGGATAGAGCATAGGGAGACCGGGTTTGATTTAGCTTCTATGTTGATTTTTCATATGCTTAAAGTTCTCTTAGTAGGCATAGATTATATAGAACTCAGGTAGATAGTGACAATAGTGCATGATCAATCTCTAGACTTATATTTTTTTGGGTGATCTCATATCTGATAACATTACTATGAAAACTTGGATAAATTCTTTTGGGGAAGGAATCTGGTTTCCTTTTTGGCAGATTCTCTTGGACAAACTATAACTCTTTGTTTTATATAATAGAAAAGGCTCAGTGGTTTTTAGTTAAAAAAAAAAAAAACATAGACGTGGATGCCCCATTCTCTAAGTTATATCAACAATCATATGGAAAAATGACACAAGGTTCAGATCATTGGGCACATGTTACAAGTACAAGCAAGATAAGACACCCCCCCAACGCATGCAACATTCACTCTCCACTTTGGCCAATGAATACTCTGCATTGATTTCGCGACTCTGTGGTGGGATAATGGCTCGTATCGACAATAAATTTTTCTTTTGGTTCATCCATATTCCATGGGTAGGTGGTGTTCCCCATCTCTGGTTGTTAGGTCATGGACCCCTTTCGCCATCTCTTGCATGGATTTGGTATGGGATAATTCATATATCTAGTTTCGTCATTATTTTTGTTTCTCTTTTCGCCATCGAAATTCTAGATTGTGTCTTCTTCTCTTGGTTTATGTTGGGAGAAATATTTGGACTCATTACAAATTGCCTTGGCTTGTTGGAAATTTGGCCCGCTTGCTTAGCAACATCGTTGTCAAATTTGGGATTGTTGCGTCCAAGTGGGGAATCTTTCCTGTTTCTTAGTCCCTGTAATTTTTTTCCATCGATTATAGTTCTAGTATTTTGAAGGAGGTTTGTGTTTCTAGTTTGATAAAGGAGCCTTTGTTTGGAGAAATTCACACATGGGAACGGGAAAAATCACAAGATTCGGCTTCATGAATCAAGAAAGGTGGTAATTTCTATTGGCACATATCCAAATTGGATTTTATGATTTTATTTTTCGGATTGGGATGGCAGAGCATGGATTTCTAGGAGCTTCTCAATAGTCACCTCGCTTTCCAAAGACATGAGTGAACCGTCAACGAGCTCACCTCGACTTTTCGTTCCCACTGTGAATCTTGGAAAAAAATGGAACATATTCTTAATCACAAAATTGATATTATAATTGGAATCTTACTCCAATAGATTATACAATTGGATACTTTAGAGAAAATGGTAAAGGAATTGCGTCATCAACAAGTCTCAATTCCAGTAAGGCCCTAAGCAGAACATCCCTTGATTACTTCTTCTTCTGAACCACAATGGACACAATTAGAATTGGCATCAATAAGAACCGTCAAATGTTCTTATTTTGTATTTGGTTGAACATAATAGGATTTTGTATGTAGTCCTTCCAAAGGAATTTATATGGAGTATAGAACAATATCTCTATGAGAGACTGCCTGATTTTGTAACACTCATTGCAAGCCTCGGCTTCAACCCCCTTTTTTAATATAAATATTTCCTAGTGTGTGTGTTTAAAAAAATGCACACTTTGTGAAGAATATAGTCAAGATTTGTTATTAATTAAATACACATGTGTTGTAATTGTTGGGAACAAACAACTCAATGACAAGTCTATAAGTAGATGGGTATTAAGTGCTAAATAAGCAATTTGATTTATGTGGTATAAAATGGATTAGATTTGTTCTACAAATCAAGGAAAGGAAAAATTTTCAATTGGAGACTCTAGGTTTCTTATTGGTAATTTTGCAAATTAACTTAAAAGTTTCAATTTTCCAAATGTAGGAAATTGGAAAAAAACATGTTACTAAAAACAAACAAAGGTGTTGGGAAATTTAATTGCTTAAATGGTTAATCATTAAATTATTAATCTAGGAGCTCGTAAGCTTGTGAGACATTGGCATTGTATGTACAGGAGTAGGTGGCTAAAATAATCCTACAATATTCAAAATACAATTCACTCAATATATCATTTCCAGGAGTCGAGACTTAACAACTCTTATAGCGTTACCAAGCATAAAACCAAATCAAATAAATCTTGTGATATAAGACCTAATCCATAAATATCATAGTCGTAGATTCAAGTCTTATGGCTTCACAACTCTTTTGATATCTCAAGGTTAACAACTTCCTAAAATTTCCGGAAACAAACCACACATGACCGTTAACACGCTTGGACAGAGTTTAAAAGCATGAAGATAAAGTAAATTCATAAGCAAATTAAGTAATCAAATCTTCAAAGTAAAAGCAAGAAATTTAAACCATCACACCATTCTTGCGGAAAAGAAACACACCATGCTTGTATTGAAAGAATAAATCTAACTACAAGATAAAATTACATAAATAAAATAAAGAACCACCACGCTCTGATGGAGCAATCTCTTTCTCAGAATTCATGGCGGAGAATTAAACTACGACATCATAGAATTTAATCAAATCATAAAACACAATAAAATTACATACTTACAATCCATATAAGAGAAGATCATGAAATGGGTTATTCACTCCATCATGAATTGGACATTTGCTCCAAGAATCCTTCCCTTGGAATGGAGAAGGAACTCTTATTTATACATGAGTTTGCTTTGAGAATAGGTTAAGCAACTAATAAACTCAAATCCACTTTTCTCTCATGTGGTTACAACCATTTACTAATAAGTAAAAACTAAAAACCAACTAGTAATTGATTACAAGATTTTTGTCAATATTTCAAAACAAATCACACTAATCTTGTATATGGTTCAAGATTCTTTCCACATCCAATATAGTTGATGATGATCCAAATCCATGAAAAATCTTCAATGGTTGAAGAAGAAATTCGAATTTGGAGCTATGTGATAGAGCAAACATTGTTGCAAACTCCAATTGGACTATAATCATTGCCAAACTAACCCAACTTTCAAGGTTAAGCGAGAACATGTTATTTTTCTAATATTTAATCATAAACTCACTTAAAATACCAAAACAAATGCATCGGAAAATTATAATTCTAGTCCCTCATATAAACATTAAAATGGTCTTAATTCAAGGTTACAGGAAAATGGAAAATGGTTAAAAGTCAAGGAAAAAGGGTGTGAAAGATGACATTTTGGTGACCTGACATCTCCCCCCAACTGAACATGTTGTGTGTCCTCATGCAACCCTGCATCTGATCCTCCTAAATTGTGTGATTAGGTCTTCCTCCTCTGAAAAGTATAGAAGTGTCATCTGAGCTTTCTGTGGTTAGTTCTTGTGTGACAACCACAAATTCTGCAAGTGTTGGTTCTCGTGTGAAAAAACTTACCTTTTTAAAATTAAACCTGTGGTCGGTTCTTGTGTAACAACCACGAGTTTTGTAAGTGTTGGTTCTTGTGTGGCAACACTTACATCTTTGCACTTGTTCTCTTTTTCGCTGCAACAAAGAATCCCCCTTTCAAATGGAAAAAAGATCATCACTTTGAAAAATAAACCATGTGCATGCATTCTCTGATCAAATGGCATTTGTCTTAAAAAAATCATATTCAAGCATCATGGGTCTCTGTTAAAACAAGCCTTAGCATCTAAACATCATAAATAACCTCTACTTACCAGTTGTGACCAAGTTTCATATTCACCATTCAGAACAAATCCTCAACTGCTTGTTACAGGAATTCGGATAGGGCTTGTTGAAAAATGATCATGAGCTAGTGTCTTCTTTATAAAACATGGAACTGATTTCATCAACATGAAACCATATCATGACACATGTGAACAAAACCCATATGGATGATTTTGCTCCGAGGTAGCGCAAGTATGCAAAACAATGAATTGCTAATGAAATTCTATGTTGCTACCGAAATTATGAAGCTACCTTTTACCACTTTTCTCTAAATTTAAGAACTGAGTTGGGATGATTTTTGGTGAGGATGTTATTGTTATCATGATGTTCAACACACAAAATTTGAGCAAAACCCAGTTCACGGATTTCAAGAAGAATACAAAATGGTTGTAGGTTACGGTGGCTCATTTCTAGAAAAATATGAACTGGTTTGACTTGAAATTTGTTGAGTTTATTATTCTTACCTTAGATCGTTTCCCATCCAAATTTTGTGGCCAATGGATGCACAATTTGCAAGATATGGTCAAATCAATTTCTGCGCCCTATTTCCAAACTTGACAAGGTTGCCTGAGTGCACAAAAATGGACACCTTGAGCTGATTTTAAGGCCAAATTGAGTGTTTCAAAAGGGAGACGTTGTATTTTATCATTTCTCGTATTATCATAACTTTATATTTTCATTTTGATGTAAAAAATACAATGTTGTGTAAAAATACGTAATTTCTAGCTTACTTACGCATAGTGGTAAAAAGTAAAAAATTGTCTTAAAAACTTGCTCACCTATTATTGCTTGTGCCTTATTAGATAATTTCACCTACCTTTCACTCAAATTTTTATATTCTGCAAAAAACCCATGTCTTTTTTTCTCTTGATTCGGTCTCAACTGCATGAAAATGGCGTGCAAAAAGTCCCCTCAGAGCAGATTTGACTATTTTAAATTGCTAAGTTTGACTTTTGGTTTGACTGGAGACTCGTGTGTTCCTTGTTTAGCTTGGGGCCGGTTTAGACAACACAAAACCATCCTGATTCCATTCCACACAAAATCGATATATCTGATTTGACTCTAAGAAGGTGCCCATATGCAAAGCAATGAAGTGCTACAAAAAATGGTCACTTTTCTACCGGAAATTTCAAAATTGGCACCGCCTCCTCTTAAGCATGCAGTTTGGTAATTTTAAAGGTATTGAAGGATGCCTTGGACATGTAGAACACCTTTCAAGTGAAATAGTCCAATTTGGAGGTACATTAATATGCAAACCAATGACGGGTTATAGGAAATCAACGAGGGTTTTTACAAGAACAATAACAATCGTATGAAAAAACGTGTTGATCACCATTATATGAGGGTACATAGTATGTGATATGGGATCAAAATATGGCATAAGAGTATGTTATCATAAGGTCTCTTCAAATTATCTGCAACAGTGCAATTAATATGTGGTGTGCCCTTCAAGGCAGGGAAGGAGTTCAACTCTTGATATCGCTTCTTGGACTTTCTTCAGAACAACAACAGGAATGTGCAGTAGCATTGCTTTGCATGTTGTCAAATGAAAACGATGAAAGCAAATGGGCAATTACTGTTGCGGGTGGTATACCTCCTCTTGTCTAGATTCTGCAGATTGGATCTTGAAAAGCAAAAGAGGAATCTGCAATTGTTATTGGAAACCTCTGTAATCACAGTGAAGATATTCGTGCATGTGTTGAAAGGGCAGATGTTGTACCCGCACTGATATGGTTATGGTAGTCCAAGTAGAAAAGAAATTGCTGCAAGGATACTAGACCATCTTACTCATAAATCATATAGCAACACTATCAGCCAACTGACTGCTTTGCTGACAAGTGACTTACCAGAATCAAAGATCAATAACATCAATTTCCCAATGAGGGTATGGGTTGCAGCATCGTTAATGCAAACAATAAATTTGATTTTATCATGAAAGGTTTCCTTCTTGACCAAAACAGAGCTTTCACCAACATAGAAGGCGAAATTATAACCAATTAGCTGTTGAAAAGCAAAGCTTTCATCAGCTAATTAGCAAATCTTAAGGTGAAATAGCCGGTGAAACCTGAGATGGATAGAGAAAGAGTATTTTTGCCTAGATCGAAGTTTTACTCAACCAAATCTCTCGAAAACTCTTTCTAAAGATAGATATTGAATTATAATGTCCAATCTAAGATCCACTTTTGATGCAAAGGAGTTAGAGGAGGTGTTCAAGTTGATTTGGCACCTATTTTGGGGGCAATGAATTAGGTTTTTTTTTTTCAAACTTGGCAAATTCGAATTTCATCTTCCTCAAGAGATATCAAACAACCTTGGAAGGCTTATCTGCACAGCACAAAGGTTCTACATGATCTGAAGACCATAGAATGAGGAATTGACCTCATTTTGAGGATCTCTTCCTCTCTTTTTGTAAAATTGTTTTGACTTTCTATCTTTAGCATATCTGATCCATTCTTCTAGGATCTTAACTTTTATTGTAAAGCTATAAAGCTGAAGATATGAGATGAACTTGGGGGGGTCAATTTTGGATACATTTGGCTACTATACTAGACTCTTATCTTGATAATAGAATCACAGTCTTCTTTTGTTTTCAATGTCAGATTTGTTCTTGTACTTCATTGTTCTATACTTTACTTCAGTTTAGCTCAGCTTCTAAGAACTGTTATCTTCTTATTAAGCTCATGAACTTGAATTAAAGGACTTCTTGCTATCTTGTATGACCCTGCACATTGTTGTATTTGGTTATCAAGATTAGTATTCTTCATCCCCTGTTCCAACTTTGCTGTCTAATTATTGATTTCTAAAAGCACTGTCTTATTCGAATGCATGATAAGTGGTCCATTTCATTAGCTATTGAGTTATCCCATTGTTCCAAGCATACCAAATTTACCATATTCTTGAGTTACCAAGCTTCTTTGGCCTACAACCCCAAA
>ML780810.1:315298-351899 GCA_009831015.1 Picea engelmannii
CCCATCAAACACCAGAAAAGAAATAAACTAGAAGTCATACGCCCCCAAAGGACCTCAAAATGTTAACCCAATACCGCACGCCCCTAGTGAGGACCTCAAAGCTTTGGCCCAAAACCTCTTCTTGCCAAGGAGGAAGAGATCAAGAGAATACAAAAAAAATGAAGAGAAGACAAAACACCCGCCGCAACAAACCCCCGAAGCCGCCACAACCACAAACTCCGATGATAACCACCACCGCACACCAGGAGTCGAGCCCTCTAACACCAAAACAAAAACTACCTTGGAAGAAAGCGGAACCAAAGGGTCACCAGTAGTCAAGCCGACCCACCAGATGTTACAGCTTGAGCAGCGTAGGGTAACGCTTGGCCCCGAATAAGAGACAATCGCCACATGGATTTGTTCCTCCGATGCCATCTGTAGAGCCCTCTCTTGCCCTTCTCATCGTAGAATCTTGCTCGCCGCAAAGCTCGCTTGCCTTAGTAGTGGCTCTGGCCCACGCACACACTTCTCCCTGGAGTTTCAGGGATGCGGCGAGCGAAAACCTAACCACGAAGCCCGCCCACGCTCACTCTCCCAAACACTTGTCTTCTAAGTTAAGTGGTTATGGTTGATGTAACATATATTGGCAACTTTAATAAACATTAAACTTTTGCAATATATGTTTAACTCTTTGTGTTTTTGTGTTTTTGTCAATTTGATGGGAAATTAAAAATAGGTATTCAAATATTTGAAGAGTTAATACACTTATTAGCTCATAAGGCAGTCATGTAAATTTGTCACAAGGGGACTCATAATTGACAAGAAACCATGGATATTTTAAGCTTACAAAGATCAAACAACATGATCAATTTTGTTAAAATTATTAATAATCATTACAAGTATGTCTTTGTTCTGTATTACTTGAAACCCACACAATTTCATGTAAGAATATTATTGTTCTGTATTACTTGAAACTCGCACAATTTCATGTAAAATTATTATAATAGTATACATTAAATATTTCAATTACATGATTTTTTAAATGATACATAGAATTATAAATATTACTTGAAACTCGCACAATTTCATGTAAAATTATTATAATAGTATACATTAAATATTTCAATTACATGATTTTTTAAATGATACATAGAATTATAAATATCTAATGAAAAAAAAATAAAAAATTGATCTAATAAAATGTTAATATTAATAATGTTTTAAAGAGGTTTTTTTTTATATAATTTTTTTATATAAATAAAATTATTAAAATAAATGTTAATAATACAAATATTTAGATCTGGATTCTTAGACTTAAAAGTGTTTGACTTTACCAAGTCTCATAATACAAGTAGCATATAATTCTACTTCAAAAGTTTATACACTTTTCTTCAAAAGTTTATACACTTTTCTTCAAAAGTTTATATATTTTTCTTTCAAAAACACTTTTCTTTCAAAAACACTTTTCTTCAAAAACACATTTCATTATATTTATCATCATCAATGTTTTTCAGCGAACCATTCTTGTATACTCAAAACATCTAAAACTTTAGATAAATAAAAAACTCAAACTCACAAAATAAAGGAAAGGAAAATTTACATTTAAATGTCAACACTAATATGTTAATGCTTTTTCCAAAATTAGTTTGACATGCCATTGGGATCACTTATTGGTAACTTTAATTGTGATTATTAAATTTAAATATACTATATTAAAAAATTTCACAATATTATATTGACATGCTAGTAAGAGTACTTAGTGATAACTTTGATGGTGGTTTTTAAATATAAATAAGTTGCTTAATACAATGGTTTTTAAACATAAATAAGTTGCTTAATTGTGAAATTATTTTTAACAACATTTTTTATTATTATTACTTAAAAATTAATAAAATATATTTTATTTTATTTTGTTACATATATATATGAGGATGATTAACGTCCACTAAGACTAAATTGGTGTAGATCTTAAGAGGGTAAGTGATTACTTGAGATTCTTTAGAATTTTTTTTATGTGCTCGAAAAGTATTAAGAGAAGCTTTTCAAGATCACCATACGTTTCTTGAGTTAAGAGGTTAGAAAGGTTGGTAGTGTGACAAATATTTTAAAAATGAGATCTAAAATGGGTATAGGCTGGACAATCTAAGAGAAAGTGTTTTCCATCTTCAACTTTCTCAGTGTCACAAAGGTGACACACTCTTTCATCCCATGGCGTTTTAGGAATTGACCAACACCCAATTTCACTATGGAGCTCATGAGAATTTGTTCTTATCTTAGCAATGCTTATTTTTTTCTTTACACTTGGCAAAACATATAGACAATTTTTATCTTCTAGATTAGGGTTGATTACATCCTTATAATACCTTAATTTTCTTTTTCCTCTAACTCTTTATCACACCAAATTTTCTCCTTAAATTTTGATTTGACGATTTTTTTAATAGTATATTTATTCTACAAAATGGTGTCTTCCATGATTCCCCAATAGTTTAGCTAAGACCGGGCATCTTCATGCCATCCTCGCTTCAGTCGATGGTGGTTACGACTCAATTTTGAAGCAATTTTTGGAAGCATGTTGTCTTCTATGTTGTTTAACTTGTTCTTATATATTAGGTATCTAGTCATAGCCATGCTCTCAATGGGGGAGAGACTTGTTTCTAAGAGGAGGATGGGATAGGGCGTATTTCCTTTAATTTTGAGATTATAGGTTATAACATTCTTTTGTATTTGCTCTATCTTTCTCCAAGATTCATGAGAGATACTATAGCCCTAGACTTCACATCCATAAAGAATAATAGGTGTAACAAGAGTCTCAAAGAGGAGATTCTTCTTATATCAACTCCAAAGATTAGTTGAATTACAATTGTTTTCAATCCCATAATAAGTTTTTCATCCCTCAATAATCCTTTTCTCAATGCTATAATTCCAATTGAGCTTGTGGTGAATATCAATTCCAAGATATTTATATGAAGTCACTTCCTCCAAGTTGTTGGTGTCATATATGAAGGTATCATAAGTGATCTTATTGGATTTAATAATCATGACCTTAGTCTTATCAGTATTAACAATCATACCTATATTGGAGCAAAAATCCTTGAGGATTCTTAGTTGGTTTTCAAGATCATGGGGACTCATTTCCATAAAAACGATATCATCGGCATAAAGAAGAAGATTGATGACTATACCAATGAGAGTAGGGTCGACACAACCTGTTTTTTCCAAGCAATCTTTTAACTTGTCCATGTATATGAAAAAAGGGGTAGGGAACAAGGGACAACCTTGTTTGACTCCAATATTGCAGTTAATCTCTTTTGACCAACCCTTTGTGTTTTTAAACTTATCAATAATGTTCTCATACATCCTTATTGCAACAGCCCTCAACTCGAGAGACACTTTTATCTCTTCCAATCTTACATATATATTTAAATTTTATTACTTAAAAATTAATAAAATACATTTTATTTTTTAAATATTAATTTATATTTTTTATTTTTTTTTCCATTTAACTTATTCTTCTCTTAAGTTTTTAGAAATAAATTTTATATATATGTGTGTTAAGTATAAGAATAACTATTATATATGTGATGGTCTATGATATGAGTTTTGAGGGTTTGCTCAAGTATTTATGAGTCGGATCATGGATTTGGCTCTCTTTATCGTGTTGTGGTTAGGCTCCATAATTAACATGTCATGAGAAGTTTTTAGATGTGTTTTCATGAGATGTTTTTATTAGAAAAATATATATGATGGCTTATGAGTAAAATGACACTATGATATATTTTAAAAATTTATAAATACGATCAATAAAATTTAAGTATAAATAATTACATTTGAAAATATTATTACAAAATTGATAAATATAACAATCAAAATTTAAGTATAAATAATTCCATTTAAAAATATTATTAAATATATTTTTTAGTTTTTTATTTAACAATATAATTAATGCATGCTTGAATTAGAATTGTAGGTAAGTGTAAAACTAACTAGCATGATTAAAAAATAGTAATATTTTAATCATTTTTATAAGATATAAAATTTTAAATGTTGTAGAATACATAAATAAATATAATTAATGCATGCTTAATTAGAATTGTAGGTAAGTGTAAAACTAACTAGCATGATTAAAAAATAGTAATATTTTAATCATTTTTATAAGATATAAAATTTTAAATGTTGTAGAATACATAAATAAAGAAAAGTTTAAAACTAACACAAATAATTAAAAAAAAATAATTATATATTTTACTATTTTTTATTAGAAAGGAAATTTTACTCATAATATATAATATTATTTGTAATACATGTAAGTCATATTTTTACATAAAACAATCAAATAAAAATATGGTGCAACTAAAAGATCGATAATCGTATTTTAAAAAATAGTCTTTTATGCTTGGATATTAATGGTTTTTTTATAATAAAAATTCATATATGTATTAGTGCAATTAAAACTAAACATCAATATGTTGTCCAAGTAAACTATGACAAATGAATCTAGGAATGGTGTATGAATCTAGGAATGGTGCAACACATCATTCAATGTATGCATAAAAGTAGTAACTACATACTTAAACCAAAAGTGTTACTAGCCACTTTAATAGACCATACTTCATCTTGAAGGTGGTTTTTTAAGTATTTTCTTCCTTGATTCGAACTTGATGCTATCAGGATTTAAAATCTATTTTGGCGAAGTACTTTGCATGCTACAACTAATCTAACAAGCCATTGATCTGAGGCAAAGGGTGTTGATTCTTAAGAGTGATCTTGTTTAGAGCTCTACAATCCATGCATGTTCTCCAAGTCCCATCTTTATTTGGCACCAAAATCACTGGGGAGCTAGATGGTGAGGTACTTGTTCTTATGACTCCTTTCTCCAACAATTCCTGCAACTTCTTATCCACTTCATCTAACTCTAATATGGATTGTATATACAATTCTATATATGATCAATGGGAGTCTAACAATAATTGTATCTCATGCTTCACTTCCCTTTTGGGTGGCATTCTTTTTGGATCTTATAACACTTCTTTGAATGCCTGCAAAAGTTCCTCCAATTGATATTTCTATTCTTTTGTACTTCCTTCAAAGGATGCCTTCACACCTACAAAATTGGTGTCTTTCTCATTATGTCTCAAGAAAAGAAAAACATACTACTTGATTGAGATGATCATTCTCTTAGCTTCTTTTGCACTCACCAAAGAGATCTTAGGCTCCCCCTTGTGTGTATTAATGGTAAAATATTTACCATTCTTGGTTAGGCGATATTAGTTGGCCTTTCTCATAGGCCACCAAACATTATGCTACAGACATCAAGAGGTACTACATCAACTTTTATTTCATTGGTAAAGTTTGCACTAATAGTTAATCTAAGCTTACATTGCTTAGTAATTTTTAACTCTACATCCTTATTCACCTAACCCAAATGGTATAGATGAGGGTGATCATGTGTTTCTAAACAAAGCTTACTTACAAGGTCCTCTACACTATGGTCTATATGTGAACTAGAATTGAACAAATCACATACCTTGCTCTATTTTATCTAAATCTTGATATGGAATAGCTTTGTCATCTCCTTCTCCTTGTTGTGATACACACTAATAAGTTTTACCTCCTTCTACATAGTTGTGCAAACAATCTTTTCATCCACATCTGAGTTGTTTTTTATATCCTTTCCCACTTCCACTAAAATAAATTTCTTATTGGATTGCTTCTACTCGTGTCTCTTGAGATTAAACTATGGACGTAGTTTCCAACATTTTATTTTATATGACCATCAATGTTGCAATGGTCACAATGGTTGTAAGGATCCTTGAACACACGTGCAACACCAACAATCTTCTTATTTCTCCATTTTCCCCTTCTTCTCACCTTTATTTGGAAGCTTCGTGATAGTTTGATTGCTTCAAACCATTTGGCTTCCCCTTTTCCTTGTCATATTCAATGTACTGGTCTTGTACACATGCCTTGTCAATGGTCTTGGGGTTTAAATAACATGACTTGCCTTCTCGTTTTATTGTGAATACCACTTAGGTACTTAACAACCACATCTGGGTCATGAAGATTTATTCCCAACTAAATGGTGTGCTTCTAGAGCTTTGTCGTGTACTCTTGTATATTGTCCTTTCCTTTGTTGTTGAAAGTGCCACAAAATCATGTGGTCCTCTTAAAACCAGATATAGTAAAACCAAGACTTGAAGAAACCTTTGACTACTTCCCACTTAGTTATTAATGGGTCTCCCCCTAACTTAAGGGCCTCTATGTGGCTTGACCATCGGGTATGTGTTTATCCTTTTAGATTCAATCTAGTAAAATATTTATTATGCTTCTCTTGTACATTATGCACACTAAAATAGACTTTTGAATGTTGCAACCAATGATTCAACTTAAGTGTGTCTACCTCACTTTCATAGGGCTTTATCTAAACATATGCTTCCATTTTAAACAGACATTAAGATTATGGGTTGCTAGAGTCCCATTTTTTAAACATTGCTACCTCCTTCTCTTTCCTTGGCTTCTTGTGATATTCTAGTATCTCACAAGACACATGTTTCTTCAAAATGAGGTTAATTTGCTTCTCAAGAGGTAGCGATGAGGACAACCATCCTCATGTAAATATCAACTAATTTAATTTCCAAAGTCAAAAATATTATTTCATCTTTATCTACTGGTCTTTCCCAATTCTTTTCTTCTATTTACGAGGATTGTGGCTACTTCATAATCTTTATTGTGTCGATCTCACGATCGATAGGGTAAACCTCTCCCATGGACTTGGATTTTTTGAGCCACGTAAGCATATACTATGCTCGACTCACCAAAGACCTGAATAAACCTAATGTGATACCAATATGATCTATACACTGCCTTTGATATTCCAATACTCAACTCACCAAAACAACTATAAACTTGAAATGACTATTGTTAGCCTATTGTCAATTATGTGATTGTTGATCTAAAAGACCATTTTACGGTCTTAAGGTCAGCCTCATGAGGAAATGAATCCCCCTTCATTTTTATAGAGGTGGTACTCCTATTGTTCTTATGATTCCAAGAAAATAAAATGAAACAAAAGTATGAGAAGGACCATACTTAATATTTACATTCAAGGAAAACAACACCCGAGATTTTGGGACCAAGTGTATTTTAAAAGAAAGTCATATTTACAATATTTACAATGTGAATAGATAAAATGCACACATAATATAAAGGATTGGTATATTCATCACAACATTCATTAGAATATTTAATAATACCACAAATAGAGAGAATGTAAATTGGACCGCAAATAAAAGAGAGCTTTAAATTATCATTCCATAAAGCACCAAATTTTTTTATGATAGATAAAACATTTGGTAACTCAATCTTTTGATCAAAGTATTTGAAAATACAATAATGCAATATCCCAAGTAGTTCTCTTGGAGTCTCAAAAATAATAATGATTCTTTAAATACAAAAATAAATGTCTTTAGAGAAAGTAAAAATACATTTTCCCTTCAAAGAGGACTCAGATTGGCTCCCGCGCACAATAAAATGAAAAGACCTAGGAGATTGAAATAAGAACAACCAAGAATCGACCTAAATCCCACAAAATACCGAGAAGATAAAGCCAAGATGACAAATGATTGTAGCAGAAAATGGATTGAGGAAAAAATAAAAGGATAGAGTTTATGTTTGACTCACTGTAAAAGAAAAAATATYGTCCTCTACTTGCTTGCAATTGGATCCTTTATAGGTACAAGTTGTTGTTGAGGTGGCATAACTGCTCTAATTGTTTCTTGTTTTYCTGGCTCAGTAATTCGATTAATTCCTTGTTCAACCACTCCTCAATGTATTCTCTTAAATGTGCCATGGTAATTTCATGTTTAGTTTTAATCTCATATAGATGGATTTCAAATTCCCTTAAATCTAGATCTGATTGATGCAATCTGTAATCCACCTCATCATTTATGTTGATATACCGAACTAACCATCTTTCAACTTCATTCTCARAATATTCTATGGTTTCGATAAATTTGTTAGTCCAAGCAACTTTTAGTGCTTTAAGTTCTCCCATTAAAGATTCTTTGGTTTAGATCGGTATCCATCAATAAATTAAGACCATTTAATTCCTTGGTAAGACTAACARGTTTAAGAAATAAATCACTCTTTCTATTCCTTAGGGCCTGAGTTTCATTTATCATTTCTCTTAACTCTTTAATTCTCCTTAACCAACATGCATTKATCTGCTTTATACAGTAAGGAAAAGGAAGTTTTTGTTCCTTTCGTTGGGCTTCATTTAAACTTGAGACTAGCAATACTTTGGAAAAGCTCCCAAACTTCCTGAATTATATCAACCTTTTTTGTGTGTCGCATAACCAACATATTTTCTTACGGCCTGCAATAAACTTGATGACCTTTGTATTTTGTATTGCTTTTGAGGATCTCCTCCAATTCAAGTATAGGTTGCATAGAACTTAAAGGTTATAGAAATAATGGTGTTGGTACCAAAGCAACTTCTAATTCTTTTATCCTTTTCTTTACATCCAAATTATCTCTTTCCATTTTGTCAATTGATTGTTTTAATGCATATCTAGTAGCTCCAATAAAGTCTGCAATTTTAGATGGTGTTACTCCATCCAAGTCAATCGAAGATTTCCATTTTTCAGATGAATTCTTATTCTTGGTATTAATTTTTTATAATAATAACTTTTTGGTTTCATGACTGTAAGTCGCGTGGTGCAAAGTGATGGATTCCTCTTCAAATATCTTTGGATCCTGAGTCGTAATAGCATAAGCTATTTCTCTTGTCTCTAACAGCCTTTGTGCAGACCAATCATGTTCTTCAATGATCTCGTCCATGTACATCATATGCAGACTTTCCTGGACTTCTAATGCATTTATTTCCATTGATGATACATTTATTTTTATTTTTATAGGAGTGTATGTGACATGTTTTTTCTCAAGGATTTTCCTTGGTGGGTTTTTATCTCCATCGTCGTTTGAACCTCGAACTAATGTTTTTTTGGTATCTATTCCACTAGTTTTGCTCTTCATTCTAGATGGAGTGCTTCTTTGAGACGTTGTCGGTGTAAGGTACCAAATATATTATAATAGCATGAAACATAAATATTGTAGAGAATAACAGCGGAACACCACAATAGATGAAACCACAACACCAAATAGAAACTTTATTGATAGGAAACAATGTTCACTTGCCTCTTCAAGGGGGAAACCTCCAGCAGACCAACCCTCTATTACAATAATTCTCAAGACAAAACTTCTCATACCCTCTACTCCTATTTATACTAAATCTATCTATCCAAAAGAATAGTCTAGAGGAAGATCCTTCTAGAAGTGGAAGCTTCTATTAGGTCTTCTTACATTTGACTTATTCTTCCTTATTGCTAGGCCTTATTAATATTGGCCTTTATTACATGGAAATATATTATTCTACCTACGTGAGAGGTTAGGGAGGTTAGGACCCTAACATTCCCTCCCCCTTAAAAAAAACTTGTCCTCAAGGCTTAAGATGAGGAAATTGTTGCAGAATGGTAGTTGATTCCCAGGTGGCATCTGCCGGAGTTATATCTTTCCACTAGAATAACACTTCCTTTATGATGCGTTGATGAAGACGACACTCACGCTAGTCCAAAACGACTTGTGGCTGCAACCAGATGGATCATTTTTCATCCAATTCAAGAACGTTGGTTTGAGTTTGGCACTTAGCTCCAATCACCTTCTTTAACCAGGAAACATGAAAAACATGATGGAGCTTAGAATGACTGGAAAAGCTAATTGATAGGCCACTTGTCTCACATGCTTGAAAACTGTATAAGGACCATAAAACTTGGGCACCAGTTTTTGACAATGGTCGGCCTTGAGAGAAGTTTTCTTATAAGGTTGCAATCAAAGAAACACCTGGTCGCCTTCAACAAAATGACGTTCGGAGCGATCTTGATTTGCTTTTTGCTTCATGCAATTCTTAGCCATGACCAAATTCTCTTTGAGGGTACGAAGAATAGCCTCTCGAATTGTAAGTGTTTGTTCAACCGCCAAGACCTTTGAGACACCTCACATGTATGAGAGAACTGAAGGTGGATTTTGTCCATATATTGCTTCAAAAGGAGTCATGCGTGTACTTGTATGGTAAGAAGTGTTGTACCACCATTCAGCTACTGGTAACCTTTGAGCCCACTGATTTTTCCTTTCAGATGCAAAAAACTTCAAATATGTCTCCAAACAATTGTTGACAACTTCAGTTTGACCATTAATATAGGGATGATAGGTTGTGTTGAGATGCAATTGGGTGCCCTGTAGCCTGAACAGTTCTTTCCAAAAATTGTTGGTGAAAGTGGGATCTCAATCAGAAACAATGGAATGAGGCATGCCATGAAGCTTGAAGACATTATCCATGAAAAGTTGAGCCATAGTGGAGGCGGTAAATGGGTGTTGAAGAGCACATAAATGACCATACTTGGAAAGATGATCAAGGACCACCATGATGATTGACTTATTTCCCGATTTAGGTAATCCCACAATAGAATCCATAGACATGCCCCTCCAAATAGCGGGTGGAATCAAAAGCGGTTGTAGTGTTCTGGGAGCTTTGACTATTTCTCCCTTATTGCATTGACAAACATCACATTTTGCCACAAAAGTGCGAACGTCCCATTTCATACCATCATAGAAAAAAGAACGTTTGAACCAGTCATAGGTTTTGGTAAACCCCGAGTGCCCAGCTGTGTGTGTAGCATGAATCTCAAGAAGCACTGTGGATTTAAGTTGTGACTATTTACTTAAATACAAACAACCTTTGTAGCGAAGCTCATCATTGTGTCAAGAGTACTCGGGGGAAACTGGAGAATTGGCTTGCAATTGTTGGATTAGATGCAAAATTTTAGGATCTTTTAGCCATTCCTGGCGAATAGCTTGGAGCCAATCTGGTATAATGAAGGAGAGGGAAAAACGCGACCCTTCATCTTCATGTTTTCTTGAAAGAGCGACAACAAACAAATTTTCGTTGCATTTCTTGTAAATGATCTCATAATCATATCCAAAGAAATTAGTCACCCATTTTTGTTGCTCCGGGGAGGAAGTTCGTTGCTCTAGAAAAAACTTGAGGCTTTAATGATCTGTCTTAATTTTGAAGCGTTTCCCCAATAGATAAGGGCACCAGAGATCTACTACATGCAGAATAGCCAACATTTCCTTTTCATAAATTGATTGGTGCAAATGTCGCTCAGACAATTGATGGTTGTAAAGGCCAAAGGCCATCCATCTTGCATAAGGACTGCTCCAATTACTCTCCCATAAGCATCACATTATAGGACAAAGGTCTTTTTGAAATCAGAAAGGGCCAGGACTACAGTGGTGCACATAGCCACCTTCAAGGCTTGAAAGGCCTGATCAGCTACAGGAGTCCAAATGAAAGAATTCTTTTTAAGGAGAGCAGTGAGACGCGCCACAATCTTTCCATAATTGTTAACAAACTTGCGATAATAGCCTGTTAACCCAGAAAACCACTCAATATTTTGGGAGTCTTGGGGCAAGGCCAGTCCTGCATAGCCTCAATCTTCTTAGGATCCACCCTGACACTTGCCTTGCCAACAATATGACCCAAGTACTTGACTTCCAAGTCCCCAAAAGCACATTTAGGTTGTTTGAGGAAGAGTTGGTTGTGAGAGAGTAGATGTAGAACTCGATCCACATGAGCAAGATGGGTTGTCCAGTTTTTACTATAGATGAGAATATCATCAAAGAAAACAAAGACAAATTGACGGAGAAAAGGACGGAAGACATGATTCATGAGGCTTTGGAAAGTGGAGAGAGCATTACACAAGCCAAAGGGAATGAGAAAAAACTTATAGTGCCCCTCATGAGTTTGAAATGCGGTCTTAGGAATGTCTTCATTTTTCATATGTATCTGGTGGTAGCCAGAACGAAGATCAAGTTTAGTAAATAATTGGGCACCACTCAATTCATCCAAAAGATCATCAATGAGAGAAATGGGAAATCTGTCTTTGATGGTGAGTTTTTTGAGGGCACAAAATTCCAGACACATGTGCCAAGAGCCTTGTTTCTTAAGTACCATGACCACTAGAGAATAATAGGGGCTCATATTAGGTCGGATAACGCCTTCGGTGAGCAATTATTGAAATTTTTTCTCAATTTCATTTTTCTGGGCAAAGGGATGACGATAGGGACGAACATTGGAGGAAGGCTGGCAGGGAAAAGGGGAATGGAATGATCATGAACACCACGGGAAGGAGGGAGTCCCTAAGGAGTGGAAAAAATAGCTTGATGTTTAGAGATGATGGATTGGAGGTCCGTCGGCACAGAGGGTGTCTCAGTGGCTTGAATGGAATGGAGTTGTGCAATAATGCCAGAATGACCTTTTTGAGAATTTTTTCCATGCGACGGGAACTGATGATCTCATGGGAACCTGTTTTGATGCCTTGAAACTTATACCGGTGGCCCTCCTGGTTGAATTACATGGTTAATTCCTTGAAATCCATGAGAATGGGACCCAGAGTCCTGAGTCATTTTGCACCCAACACAATGTCACAACCACCCATGTCAATAGAAAACATATGAGATTTCATGTGGTACTGACCAATTTGAAGACACACATTTTCATGACGCCCCCCACATTTCATGGATCCACCATTGGAAATCATGATTTGAAAATTATTGATTAAACATATATAAAAATTAGTGTCTTGGGCAATGCGATAATGAATAAAATTATGGGTGTTTCCACTTTCAACGAGGATGATGACCTTCTGATGCTTAATGTAACCAATTAGATTGAGAGTTTGGGGAGCAGAGAAGCCTGTGAGAGCATTCGGGGAAATGACTGATTCAAGTTTGGGAGGGTTAGAAGGTGGATTCATGTCAGTGGGTTCAGGTGACTCGGCCACAAAGGGAGCCTCAACATCTTCTTCAAAAACATCCTCAGAGATGTAAAAATATTTTGTTTCTTACACTTGTGCCCAGGAAAATATTTTTCATCACAATTATAACAAAGGCCCTGGAGTTGGAGTTCAACCATTTCTACCCTAGTCAATTTATGGAACTTTAGGGGAGTGGAAGGAGGAGTGAGAGTGATTGGTTTAGGGCGATGAATAAAGGAAAGTTTTCTAGTTTGAGAAGAGACAACATGTTGTGCTTATTTAGCTCTTTTAGTAGCTTGCACCCAACTATGAGGTCGAGCCACGAGGACATGGGCACATATCTCATCCTTGAGTCCACTAATAAAACATTCTCTGAAAAAAGCATCAGACATGCCCTCTGTGCGGAAATCCAATCGCTTAAAATAATATATAAATTCTTCCACTCTGCCAGATTGTTTCAACTTTGTCGAACAGCCTAAATGGTGGGTGTCAGTGTCAAAGTGTTCATAAATTTCTTTAACAAGTTGTGTCCAAGCCACATACTCTTGGCAGGCATTTTTTCACCATTTCCAACGTTTACGGATCAAGATGGAGAACACCATACCTTAGTTTGGTCAGCTCATCAGTAATGTTGTACAAAGAGAAATAGTGTTCCATTTGAGTGACCTAGCCTATGGGATCTGAGCCATCAAATTTGTTCACCTCGACGCGAGGGGGACGTAGGTCTTGCTGAAAGTTGTGGGGAGGAAAAGAGATGGACTGGGAGGATTTGGGACCATCAGGGTTATAAGGTGTGGAAGAAGAGAAAGGATATGGGGTGGGCTTAAACAAGGAAGTCAAATTATTCACTACGTCCTGGCATTCCTGACAGGTGGCAGTCAATTGAGTGATGGTTGTGGGAATTGATTCGAGCGGAGTAAGCCTGGAGTTGATGTTACTAATACTGGACATGATGGAAGATATATCAATATGGGTTTGGTCATGATGTTTGGCCAAGGTGGTGAGACGTTATTCCCAATCTTGGTTGCGAGTGTGGGCCATGGGGATGGGACAGGGAATAAAATGGGACTGCACAGAAATGAGTTACTAGTGATTGGTACCACAACGATCAGTGAAAAGAGAGGAATTCAATGGGATATCTACCCATTAGGGGTGCCGAGAAGGAGTTGGGTCCATGGGAAAAGAATTTGCTGAAAAATGATAAGTATGACTGCGATTAGGGTGAAGAGAGGAATCCAATGGGATTGGTAGGATCCAGAATTTTTTTTTACTCCTATAGAGTTATACTCTAATCTAAAGAATATTGTAGTGAGGAAATGGCCAAATGTTTAACAAGACAAAATGTGTAGGAATTTCACAACCAGAATGTAGAAGGTACAGTTGCACAACAATAGATCTTGTTTGTTCACTTTTTGTTTCTATCCCAAAGGTTAGGGTATTCAGGGTTTCTACAGGAAAGGGTTTTCCTTGCGCTATAGCTCTCTGATATATGTGTGGATTCAAACAATAGTACTCGACCCAATATCGTAGGGCAGCAACTAGGGAGGCTAGATCGTGCCCTTAGCCGTACTACCCGACTACCCAGGTACTAGAGACTATCTCCCCGACTGTTGTTTTCGATGGCACTACAACAGTCGGGAGATAGATTGGTTTATCTATAGAGGGCTTCAGGATATCTAGGTCGATATGTATACATGTGTTTTTCAATGCACTACCACTCGAAGGGTTACCAACAGGGGTTACAAGGGTGGCCAACAATGTGCGCTTAAGTACCACTTGTAGTTTCTATGTGTATGCTTCCCCGATTGTGGATTTATGCCTTGAATGACAAATATATGTAGTTTTAAGACACCATAATACGTCTCTACCCTGGAAAAAAAAAATAACCCACAATTTTCTGCCAAGGAAAGTGCTCTGATACCACTTGTAAGGTATTAGATCTATTATAATAGCATGAAACATAAATATTGCAGAGAATAACAACGGAACAACACAATAGATGAAACCACAACACCAAAGAATACCTTTATTGATAGGAAACAATTGTCACTTACCTCTTCGAGGGGGAAACCTCCAGCAGAGCAACACTCTATTACAATAATTCTCAAGACAAAACTTCTCATACCCTCTACTCCTATTTATACTAAATCTATCCATCCAAAAGAACAACCTAGAGGAAGATTCTTCTAGAAGCGGAAGCTTCTATTAGGTCTTCTTACATTTGATTTATTCTTCCTTATTGCTAGGCCTTATTAATATTGGCCTTTATTACATGGAAATATATTATTCTACCTACGTGAGGGGTTAGGGAGGTTAGGTCCCTAACAATCAGCAAGTTAGGGTTTTGATTTGTTGTTTCTATGTCGTGTTGTTTGTATATCTCATTTGTACTATTTACTTCTCCATAATTGTTTGAATTTTGGTAGGCTGCTAGTTCTTGAAGATCCAAATTATCTCCACCACCTTCTTGAAACTGTTCAACTCTGATGAAGTGTGAAGATTACCCCACTAACTACATATGTGTAGTGAATTTGTTATATGGGTCAAAACCTTCAACAAGTTTGGCTTCCTTCATACCCATATGTTCATGATGTCCTGCCAACTCATTCAGGTGAGTTATATGTTTAACAATGCAATCCCCAATTTTTCATGGAAGGGGTATAAACTGTCTTTTCCTTTTGTCATGGAAGAAATAGGCCCAAGTTTTGTATTTCCTACATACTTCTCCAACAAAGACTTTATATGATGTATAAAATGGTAAAAGGAAAGGTTTCTCCTTATTACCAAATATTCTAACTACAGTGAATTATCCAGAAAACTCATAAATCCCTTTTCCACTGAGGAAGGAAGTTGCCTCTAAGGATAGCCTTGATGTGCTCTATTTGAATATTAACCTTTTGGTCTCTCAGATGAAATTGCTGTGAACTAGGTAGAAACTGTATTGGGCTTTATGTTTGTATAAAATTTAATACCATGCATAAATTGTTTCTAACTTAAAATCCACATGTTTTTCTCGAGGAAAATCTTCAAAAACATGGCCATAAGCAATGGTGAAAATGAGGTAAGAAGCCATATATGATTTATGGGGTCTTTTAGAGGTTATTCAGTTGGAAAGAAATTTCATTTGAGATAAGATAACCCCAATCGATAAATAGATTTTTCATGTAGGGCATAATGCATAGAGTATATAACATTTCTTGTTACAGACATAGTAGTTTCCAAACCGAGAATGCAGGCAAATAACCAAGCAAATTCTTTGTATGGGTATTTCAGAAAATTTACCTTGATTCTAGAAGTACCAAGGTTACATGTTGGATCTTCCAAATAGTTGCTCAACATCTTGTTCCCTCACTTATGCTACTTCAAAAATTCATCAACTTACTCACTCTTGAATCACAAAGTTGGTGCAGGGAGTCGTCACATTTTAGAAAATGTTGAAGGAGCTGCAGAAATGGGTTGATGACCTTGCATTTGAATTATTCTTCGTTCAGAATTTTTTTTATCTACACACCATTGAATAATCTCTTTCATATCATTTATTTCCGGAACATATCCTACCAATGCTATTCCTAAGGTTCAGATTAGCTTTGTCTTCTTCTCAGCTAGAGGAAGAGACTTGTAGTACTTGTATGCCCTGGACCACTGGAATTGTTGATCTTCACAACCTAGTGTGTTCAATGTATCCCCAAAAAATACTTCATTCTTCTTACTTGACATTTTTTTTTCTTTTTACAAAGGTGGTGCTATTGTTGATTCTTATAGGTTGGCATTTTTATTTTATTTAAATTCCCACTGCGTATTGCCTTGGTAACTCAATCAACCATAGATCATGCTTTAAATGTCATCAATTGTCACGGGACTTAGATTTATTGTGACCCTTGATCAATGCATTGTGCATTAACAACGACATTATGCTTTTATGTGTGGCAGATGATGTGGAAGGGGTAATTAATTTGATGATAAATGGTGATGTGATGGTATGATGGACAAAAAGTGTTAAGTATGGAGGTGTAAAATGATGTATGGGAAAATGGTAAGGGTATAACATGGATTTGCGGAGTTTCAAACATAAATGCTTGTGAGACAATCTTCGGGAAAGGGTGACAATGTCGGCACTGAAATTGCTAATATGGTTAAGTGTTGGGAGAAATGTGGACTTGCAGACATGCAGACCTACTAGCAATGGAAAAGTGATGGGGAGCAAGGAAATCCTCTCCGTGATGAGAAATATGACTAAGTATGAAAAAAAGTGAAAAGTGGAAAATGAATGCGGACTTGCGGAGATGGAGACCTAAAAAGATTTAAGGGATGGTAAGTAGCTCTGCATCTGCATCGCTTGAAATTTACTAAGTATCAAAAAAAAATGGAAAATGAAACAAAGTAAAGTGTTTTGGTGATTGCGGGGTTGTGGACCTAGGTAAAAGAGAGTTTAATAATTGTTATGCAGCTCTGCATCCGCATTTCGGAAAACGACTAAGTGCTTGGAAATTTTTTGATGTAAGAGAAGAGAGAAAAGTAGGCTAAGAAAAGTGTAAAAGAAATCCTAATAGTCACCACATATAATACTAGATTGATAACAAAAGTGGATCAATAGTGACTTTTTGTATTTTTAGTACTTTAACATAAATAAAAACACACCATTCAAATTCGTTAACTATCGCAACATATGAAATAGACTACAATAGCAAATGCATAGAATGGAACGCAAATCTTTGCTCTAAACATCCATACAAGAAAACCAACATTCAAATGAAGGATCATGCATTTCATCTTCTTATATTATGGAGATTAAAATACAAATTACCAACATTTCAAGCTTACTATGAAGCTACGAGACACCGTGGTATTTTGCAACAATATGCTTATATCACTCTTCTCTATTAGCATTTCCTCCACACTCCTGCTCGAACTATGGAACAACCGATGGCTATTGAAAACATGCACCTATTTTCCTCCTTGATATAGTTTTTTGATAGATGTAATTAGGGTTATATCCAAGGTTTAAAAAACCCATTGGAACCTTCGTGATGCTTCTAGAAGTCTCTAGTGGATTCCTCCATGTTCAAATTATATGAACTAAGAGGGTTGCCACATGGACAAGTGGGGAATATTTGGATTGTTACCTTTTTAGGGTCATATATTTTGCACAGTAACTAGTAACTTTGTTTTAGGTGCATGATAGCTTGTTGGAAAAATCTCGATGAGAAGAACAATTTTTGAATTAGTTGAGAAATTCATACAACAACCCTCAACCATCACTAGGTGCAAAAATGGTTGTTTAGGGCCCCAAAAATGTCTGGAAAGTTAATTTTCTAAATTCTAACAAACTCAAGACCACCTATGAGATGTCTCGATTACTAATATTCCTAATCTATAACATTGATAAATTCATATGGTACTTACATAGATCCATTCTAGATCATAGATGGTTGTTGAATTAAAATGAGCCACAAATTGTAAAAAATATTATGTCTACCATAAGGAATCCAACAAGGTACAATTATTCATTAATGAAAGCCTTTAATATTGATGGACATGTCATTGGTTTCAAGACAGATGACCATCATAAACGATTGAAGGCATGTTGTAAATATTCTAACTCGTGATTACAAAAATAATCACTTATATAGGCGCATGTACAGATACATAAATGTTATATATACAATTCAATTATTGCTTCAAACTCCAAATTTTTAATTGATGATCTTAATTTTATGCATCATGTCTATCCTTTAGCTTTATGAGCTCACTACAATGGAAACTTCCACAAAGACCTATGAGTGGCCATGGCACGTTTGTTCAATTTTGTAAGGCAAATATCACTTACTCTATTACTAGTTAGTCTATATATCCTTAACTTACAAAATATCAACATTGATGACAATATTGTTCAATATTAATCATGAACTCATTCTAAAATATTGATTGAATATTAAATTACTTTTTTCCAAGAAAAAAAACGCACTTTTTATTTCAATAACAGAACCAAAAGTACATTTGAAAGGTGCAAATAGCGCTATGATGAAAAAGACTCCTACTGAAAATCAAGTAGCCAACATTTACAATATTCCTCAAATTGCTTGACAACAACATGAATTCCTTCTTCCAGTATTCTTTCAAAATGTGAACAAAGCCAACATCTTTAAGTGATAACTATCAGTCTATAGTCAATGAAGTTGCAATAGCAAGAAAAATCATAATATTATGAAATTACTCTTCAGTCGAGGAACCAAATGACCATCTTTGTGTTCTTCACTAATGAGTGTATTCTTTGAAATGTGCAAATCCTCCTTGGATAACGAGTCTATCTGCATATTGAGCTCACGAAAAACATGTGAAAAAAAAAATCTTCTAAAAAAGAAGCGAGTTTGCTTTCAATTTATTTGCAAGTTGTAGCAAACCTAGGTTGACGAATTGCACCCTATCCTGAATCCACATAATGACCAGTTCTGAATCACCAAAGATCTGTAATTGTTGAACATTTTTAACCACAACACATTTAAGCAATGCATAGAGTGCACTAAATTCACCCAAATTGTTTGTTCCAACTACCAAGTTTGTCTTACCAACTATAAAATGATTTCCTTATAAATGAAGTATAAACCATGCACTATAGATAAGAGTACCACCCTGACACGCTCCATCAAAAGAAACCTCATGGAATTTCCTTGTTGATCAGGACCTCTATAACATGACAGGGAGGTTTCAATTTCGTTATTTATTGAAGATTAAATATTTGAATAAGATGAAATGTTTAATATGATATCATTATGTTGTGTTTCATATTGTTTTGAATGTCTATAGATGGATCACTTCAAAGCATATTGTTGTTGATTCTATTCGTCAATGATGAGAAGGGATTGCATGGATTGTTTGCACCTTGCACAAAGAACTCCCACTAAGATTCATGGATATTCGTAAATGGTTGTATAAATTTCCTATGTCTTATAAACAAACTTATATAATTAATCACGATCATGGTTTTTTATCAATGAAGTACACTTGGTATACTACATGACATCATCTAATTATATTTATTGTATTATTATATATATGTCAACGAGATAGTAGCAATATATATATTCATGTTTTATAATTCACACACAACAAGATATTGGGTGGAGTCACTACAAGGAGAACACCTTCTAGCAGAGGCTTTTGCGAAGGTCTTTAGTGTTACAAAATTTGAATTTTTTTTGGGAAAAACCTTTGTTGTAATCCCCTCTATTGACTGCAGAGGTTTTAGTGGAGGTTTTAATGGATGTTCCATATAATTAAAAAAATTGGGCAAGCGGAGGTTGTAGCGGAGGTTTTTTTTTGGGTGCTTTTATTGTCAAAATGCATAGGTGTGCCCTTACATAAAACACCTAGTGCTTACATAAAACTAAAATGAAACAGTGTGGCCTTACATAAAATGCCCCGGTATGTACATAAAACTAAATACAAACTAAAAGGCATCAGTGTTCCCTTACATAAAATTCCCCAAGGTGTACATAAAACTAAAAGGCACCAGTGTGTTTATAGTTATTATGCCCCAAATTCCCATTTTGGTGTTTGCTACACTGATGCTCTTATAATTTTTACACACCAGTTCTGCATTTTTTGGGTATGCGACATCAATGCTCTTATAATTTTTATGCATTGGTTTTGCATTGTTTGCACATGCAACACCGGTGCGTTTTTTATTTTATGTTTGTCCCAATGCTTGTATAATTCATATGTGACGGTGCTTGTATTACCTAGTGCATCGAATGGTACTGAAATTTCAAATATTCGATGTGAGATGTCGACGACATTCTTTGTTCCTAAGCATCGGTGCTTTTATTAGATTTAAAGTGTAGATTTTAACCTTGTTTAATTACTTAGTGCAAATAGATTCTTAATGAAAAACAGAAAAGATACAATGGCACACACACACACACATTACATAGAGATTTTACCTTGGAAACCCAAACCAGGTAAACCAACAACCTGTTTAGAGCTGCACCTCTAATTCTTTATCCATCATCATCTTCATTGTTCACAATGAAATATATATATGATCCTGTGGCATCCAAAATCCCTAATCCATTGGCCTATATTAGTAAACAACCCTAATTCCTTAACCAGAATTAGAAAACTATCGACGAAAACCATGTGTCGAAAAACCGCTAAAAAATGGACACAAAAAACCACCCAAATTTTTTTTTGGGGATCCGCCCCCAAACCACCCGCGCTCGGTGCAACGTGGTCACTAAGTTTTGTCATGCAAAGAATATAACAAATAATCAACATAAAGCACAGACACTTTTATTATATTTAAAGCAGTAGTGCTTTTATTATATTTAGAGGACCGATGCGTATTTCTCACATGCGCACCGTAAAATTCTAAAACAATATATATATTATTGCATGTTACATGCACCAGTGCTTCAATATACTTAATATGCATCGATGCGTCAATATACTTAATATGCATCGGTGCATATAACCCCTTAAAAAACATCGATTTCTATATTATGGCATGCACCATTTTGTGAGTTCATAAGAATACAATGCACCAATATGTATATATTTTAATGAATTGTTTTTTTTACAAATTTTTAATTAATCATCTCAAAATCAAATATTTTTTTTGATAATATTGTTTTTAATATTTATGTTATTGCATTTTGATATAATGATTGCATTAGTGCATTATCCAATGGATTACATCTATGTTATTTGTAACAATGTAAATCATCCACGTTTTAATTAATCAACAACACAACATGTTTTTGGAACATCAAGCATTGATGGTTCATCAGACATCTCCTAGGTTCAGTCGGTCAATAGGTCGACCTACACCTAGATACAGTCAATCATGCGAACGACCAACACACTGCATCAGTCGGTCGAGTAGTCGACGTGCCTATCAGTCGAACAGTCAACCAACAGTCAAAGACAGTCGGGCGATGGATCGACCATCCCAATAATGAACTACGAGTTGGATGGGTAGGAAGTCAGGTCGAGCATCCTTTTCGAGTCAACTCCATGGTGTGGATTTGGTGGAGTCAACTCTAACAGTCGACGGTTACATGTGGACAAGATCTTTCGGATTCTATGGAAGTTGGTTAGATATTGAGACTATAAATAGCAGACCCCTTGGGTCATTATCATCATGGTGATCAAGCGATCGAGATAAAATATGCACTTTGATGTTTTGATCACAGTACACTCTACTTAAGTGATATAACGATGTCTTTAGACACCACCTCTGTCTTCAAATTCTTTTGTTCCTCTTTGATTGTCTGTAGTACTGTGTTTTCTATTTCATGTCGTGTTCCACCCTATTCCCCAACGTGGTATCAGAGTCGATGGTTTAAAACCTCGACCTGTTATTCGCAAACCTTTATTAGTTAGATATGTTTTCTGATTGACTTTGGGCCGGTGGTTTGTTGATTGGAACCTATTGAAACAAACTAGTTTTTGTCTAGATATAGAAGATGGCTTCGAACACTGATCTTGTTGTTTTGAAGGGATCAAATTATACAGTATAGGAACTGGATATGGAAACCATATTGAAGAGCAAAGGACTATGGCAGTATACGAAGGTTGTGATTCCAGATCCAACAAACAACCACAAAATTTATTGTTGACAGAAAGAAGGATGAGTTGTAGAGGTCATCACAACCTATATCTCACGAGAGATTTGTTTTCACCTTAGTGGAATTGATTTCCCTCATCAATTTTCGAAGAAGTTGAATTCATTATTCAACCAAGTCGACAAGAGCCATGTCATGCAGTTGAAGAAAGAGTTTATCTCTCTCAATCCTCATTCTTTTGACATAATGGATGACTATTTGGCATGTGTCAAAGAACTCTGGTTGGAATTGGGCGAATGTGGAAAGAACTATCATTAGAAATATCGACAACTCATAGAGCTAGTCCTGATGAACTTGAGAACACCATTCGACGTGTTCATGTCAATTTTCTGCACCAACTAGAAAGCACGCAAAGAATATGGTAAGGATTGCACCTTTGAAGCTTTATGTGGTCTTTTGATTACTGATCAACATAGATTGCTTCAAGAAGGCAAGCTTGGTGGTAAACACCAGGCCCACTTCCTCAAGAGAAAGAGTAATATGGATCCCAAGGATAAAGTATATTTTGATGCCTCTACACAAAAACATACATATCACAACCAAAAACCTAGAGGACAGATAGACGCACTTCGTGGAAGTCGAAAGAAGAAGACACGTCAGTACTATGGAAAGAATGGACATGTGGATAAAGTATGCAATAAGAAGCAAGACGAGTTAGAGGAGAAGGTTAAACACCTTGAAGGAGACATGTCAACTATACATTGACCCGCTGATAATTTCACCTTCCAAGATGGAACTTCCTAGGACTTGTTGTCTCACTCTATGCAAAATGAATGGGTAGTTGACTCTGGGTGCACCCATCACATGTCTAAGGATGCCTCCTTGTTAACGTGGTTGGATGAAGCTAAGGAGAGTAAAATATATGTTGCTAATTATTTTACTCTGGATGTTGTTGGTCAGGGTGATGTTACATGTTCAAATGGGAACATTTTCGATGTCTATCATGTGCCAAATCTCAGTGCCAATTTGTTGTTTGTTGCCCAATCAACACATACATGTAATATTGTGGAATTGTGGCTATATCGGTTCTATGTTCATGATTTGAAGAAAGGAAAGTCGATTATCGTTGGTGGGCTTCTCGACCCGACGAACAATTTGTACAAATTTTGAGACACGACTCGACTAAACCGATTGCACTTGTTGCTCACACTAACAAACAAAGTTGAATTTGGCGTGAGCGAATCAAGAATCTAAATTTTTAAAATATGCAGGCACTAACAACTCAGAAAATGGTTGTTGGTTTACCTAAAGTGTTTCCCCTTGAAGGATTCTATAAGGGTTGTGCGATTGGTAAGCATCACCATGCACCATTTGACTTTGGCAAAGCATGACAAGCACATAACCTACTGGATTTGGTTCACAATGATGTCTCCTGCATCAATCTACCTTCACTGGCAGGTGCAAGGTATATTTTGACTTTCATTGATGATTTCTCTCACTTTACATGGGTTTACTTTATGAAGAATAAGAACCTTGTCTTTGAAAAGTTCAAGTAGTTTCAAGCCTTTGCTGAAAATCAATGTGGGCAACCCATCAAGTGCTTGAGGTCAGACATTGGTGGTGAGTATGTAAATTGACCTTTAGAAGAATACATGGTTCAATCTAGTATTGACTAGTAGTGGTTGGTTCCTCATACACCTCAGCATAATGGCATTGCAAAATAAAAGAATTGGACATTAGTTGAAATGGATAGATGTCTTTTGCATGCCAAAGATCTTCCTTCTCGCTTTTAGGACGAAGCAGTATATTCTGTAAACCATCTGCTTAATCGTATCTTGACTTGAGTTGTTCCTTCCATGACTCCAATTGAATGATGGTGTGGAAAGAAGCCTTTAGTCGACCACTTCCTTGTTGTTTGGATGTGTGGTTTGGACTCACTTTTCTGATGACTGCAGATAGAAGTTGGATGCAAAAATTCATGTTTGCTTCATGATGAGCTACTATGAAGAGTCGAAAGCTTATCGACTATTTTATCATGTCAAACGACAAATCATTATCAGACGAAATATATGGTTTGATGAGAAATATTATGGCACTAAGTTGTTAAATGCCTCATTTGGATTGTTGCAGGATAATCCCTTTGACATTGTATCTTACATTAGATCTCATGTTCCATAATTCAGCCCTTCGACTGGACCGTTGAACATTGTTTATGTTCCGACTAAATCGTTGACCTCTAAATCGACTAGTCCATCGTTCTCTGTTTTGACTGATTCGTTGACTGAAAACTCTCCAACTTCTAATCGACCTGCTACAATGAACCATAGTTTACGTGTTTCTTGTCTAGCCAGATGTCATGTGAGGAAAATTGAAGCTGTTGGAGTTGATGTTGGAGATGCCTCCTCCGGACCACAAAGTCGAAGTCAAAAGCAACATGTCAATGTTGCCTTGATGACTCATGTACTTGAAACTTCCAACCTTTTTACATACTCAGATGTTGAAGGATGACCTGAATGGGAGTAATCCATGCAGACTAAAATTCACTCTCTATCGAAGAATCACACTTGGGACTTATTTCCCCAACTACAAGGAAAGAACATTGTAAAGTGTCGATGGGTCTACTTGACCAAATTTACCTCTAAAGGTGTTGTTGAGTGACATAATCATGCCTAGTTGCAAAGGGATTTTCTTAATAAAAGAGTATTGACTATAGTGAAACCTTTGCCCCTTTCACAAAGATGAAATATGTCCAACTGATTCTTTCCCTTGCTGCTCGTTTTCGATGGAAAATCTATAACATAGATATGAAGAGTGCATTTCTTCATGGAGACCTATCTAAAGAAATTTTCATGGAACAACCACATGGTTTTGTGATAGATTGTAATTTGGTTTGTTGAGTCAAGAATTCACTTTATTGTTTGAAGCGAGCTCCGCGAGCTTGGTATGATAAGATCGACAATATCTTTCTTCGACTTGTTTTCAAATGTTGTGAATATGATCACATCTTGTATGTACTTGATACCAATGGAGAAAACATTATTTTTGTTGTATATGTAGATGAATTATTCATTACTAGCAATAGTAATGATCTCATTCTTAGATTGAAGAAACAACTTATTGACTCCTTTGACATGACAGATCTTGGTACTCTACATTATTTTTTGGGTCTTCAAGTATTAACACTTTGTAATGGATTTTTATTTTCTCAGTCTAAATATGTGATGGATCTGTTGACTCGTTTTAAGATGGATAATTGCAAGCCTTGTGCCACTCCTTTTCAATTTGGAGTAAGGCTTACCAAAACTTGTCGAACACGCGCAGCCAATGCTACACTTTATCAACAATTGGTCGTCAGTATTATTTATCTTACTCATAGTTGAATTGACATTTCCTTTGTTGTTAGTGAGGTTTATAAGTTTATGTAGGACACTAAATAAATCCATTGGAAAACATCCTAACAAATTATCTTCTATATCAAGGGTGCCACTCGTTTTGGTAACGAGTATTGTCACAGTTTAGATTCGTTGACAATCTTTGCCGACTCTGAATAGGCTAGTGATAGTGATGATCGAAAGTCCACTTCTAGCAATGTGTTTCTCTATAACACTAGACCATTGGTGTGGTCATGCAAGGAACATAAGGTAGTCTCTTTGTCGACTACTGAAGCAGAATATCATGACATTGTTCAAGCAAGAACTAAAGCAATATGGATTCGTTGACTTTTGGGTGAACTTGGCCTTCCTATTAAGACTTCGACTACAATCTATTGTGGTAACCAGAGTGTTATACATATTGTTGACAATCGTGTTTCCCACAGTAAGATGAAACATGTTGAGCTCCATGCTCACTATTTGAGGCATTCGATTCCTGAGAATTTTCTCTCTTGAATATTGAAGAACATATGATCAAATTATTGATATCTTCACCAAACATTTAGTTGAAGCCAAATTTATCAAGCTCCACACGATGCTTAGGCTTCAGGAAACTACAATTATGGGGGGGGTATCATGATGATGTATTTTCACCTCCAAAATCTACAAAGACATGTGTTGATGGGAGGGTGTTGGAACATTAATCATTGATGGTTCATCACACATCTCATGAGTTCAGTTAGTCGAGAGGTCAACCTACACCTAGATACAGATGGTTGAGCAATCGACCAACACACTACATCATTCGGTCGGGCGATTTACCAACACACTACATAAGTTGGTTAAGTAGTCAAAGTGCATGTCGTTTGGATAGTCGACCAATGGTCGAAGACAGTCAGACGATAGATTGACCAGCCTAGCAATCGACTATGAGTTGGATGCGTAGGTGGTCAAGTCGAGCATTCTCGTCGAGTCGAATCAACACCGTGGATTTGGCATACTCAAATCTAACAACCGATGGTTACATGTGGACAAGATCTTCCGGATTCTATGGAAGTTGGTTAGATCTAGAGACTATAAATAGCAGACCCCTTCGTTCATTATCATCATGGAGATCAAGCGATCAAGATCAAATATGAACTATGATGTTATGATCACAGTACACTTTTCTTAGGTGTTGTAACGGTGTCTTTAGACACCAGCTCTATCTTTGAATATTTTTGTTTCTCTTTGATTGTCTGCAGTACTGTGTTTTTTGTTTTATGTCGTGCTCCATCCTATTCCCCAAGACATTTTACAACATTTGACAATACAATAAAATAAGAAACCCATTTTATTATATATGAATAAGAGACCTATGATCGTACAAAATGGGACAACGTAAAGGTCCAAAATAATAAAATGGAACCAATATGTAATTGTTACACTTATTTGTAGTGTGTCCTCATGCAATTGGGACATTATGTCCACTACAATAAGAAAAATACCTGATTTTTACAGACATATATTCCAAAACATACAACTTGCAGTAACGTTCAATTATATTGATTGTCATTCACCACTTGAACTATTTTCATCGCTTGTGCTGTGTGCATGCCTCATTTCTTGATTTGTTGTAGGTGTACTTTGGTGATTTAAACATATATTTTCTTTCTCAACATGTTTTTGATGTTCCACTTGTTCATGTTCCATCTACAAACATAGAAATAAAGTGTAATAAGTAATTCTAGATTTATATAGTAGAATATACATGATTGTGTAAATCGAAAAGCATACCATAGCAAGGAGTGATTCATAAACAATACACATGCTTTCAAAGCTATCATTCATGTTGCATGTCAAAATATCTTATGTTGGCTCCTCTCCATACTTTGTTTCCTACATGTTTAATACACCATAACAAAGCATAGTCAATATAATTAATATAAAGGTTTCTTAGCGTTCTAGTAATTATAAAACAAGGGAAATTAAACAACATAGCTACTTACAAGTTGTTCAATTAAACCTTAATACTTCAACAATACTCGCACCCCTCACTTAACCCAATGTTGATCAATTCTTTGGTTGGGTCTTCTTTGTATATTAGCACGTATTATAAGACATCCATGGACGAGTGTAAATTAATTATTTAAATATAAAGTTAACAACAAATATGAAATCTTAAGTAACACGGAAAACATAAGTACTCACAAACTTTGCGATCAACTCTTTTCTTCCTTGTCGTCTCGTCTTATGTGTTGATTGGGTTCCATTTTTTTTTATTTTCTGCAACAAAACAATTGAAAATTAGTATTTCATATGATAATTAAATTCGATGTACATAAAAGAATAAATGAATGATCACATACCTCTTATGCACGTTGTTGTTGGGATGCCTCCTCCCGTGATGAAATTATGTTTATTTCTTTTACCATCGTTATGTACACTTTTTTGGACATCCCTACCGGCATGTGTTGGTTATACCCTCGTTTGTCGCTTGGAATTTTCATAATCTTTCTGAAATGAAAAAACATGATATTTTTTTTCTTTGAATCGACATCAAAGTCAATATAGCCAAAAAAAAAAATTGTAATTTTTGAAACATATTATAGAAAAACATGTTTAGTAATAATTCCTTTTAAAATTTATTTTTTTGTTATTGTAAGTTTTTTCTATTGCAAGTCTCACAGGTCTCATTGACCATGGCTCCGGAAACGCTTCCTGTAATTTATGTATAAACTTATTCTTGGATTCAATGGATTGATTTTTATATTGTACATGGAAAGTACGTTTTTATATTCTATCCACCATATCCCTCGAAGTTCTGTTAAACAAATTGCCACTCTCATTAACTTCAAGCACCACTTAAGATGAATTGATGACCAAGTCATTGTCATCATCTACATTCTTAAGAATTTTTGTCCTCTTAAGATGAGATTCCATTCCCTTGCTATCAATCCCTACATAACATTAAAAAAATGTGAAATCGAGTGTTTAAAACTTGTTAGTGATTAAAGTTAAGAAATTCATTTTTAATAAAAAGTCAAAGAAAAACTTCATGTTGATTACTTTGTGATCGACTTAATTCATCTCTTTGCAACATTTCCATAAAGATTTTACGCTCTTTTGAACTCAAATTGCATACAATCTTATCGAGTTTCTTCAAGTTTTTTCTCTACATGACATGCATTAACCAATACACATCATTAATTTAAACTTAAAATACTTAAAATATATTGAATTTTTAATAAAACTTAAAGAACTTGCCTCCCTCTCTTGTTGGGATGAGCTACCATTGCGCTCATTGCAATAAGATGTTTTCCTTCAATTTCTATTGGTCATCTTGTATAAAAATAAATAAGTAATCATCAAATATAGAAATTATGAATTTTTTATACAATCTAATATTTTGGTGCACATCATTAAACAAAACACCCTGGGGCGTCAAACATATATATGCACCGATGCGTATTGTTAGTCATTCTACACCGTTAACTCGTACGCATATGATATTAAAATGAATACTATTTAGATTTTCGACTAATCAGTGCTTTTGAGAGATATATGTGCCCTGGTGTGCTTTGATGTACAGTGAGCACCGTGGTGATATTATTGTACAAAGTGCCTTGATGTGATTTTCCTGTATAGTGCACACTGCGTACTAGATTTTTTTTTGCTAAAAACACTAACAACAATAGGGTTTGGGATCCAATGCAATGTGTAGGATTCCCAAGTTGTAGCACTTGCTTTGTGACTAGGTTGGGATTTGCCCAACCTACAACTTGCACTATAATATTTTGGCGTCGTTGTCGGGGAGGATTTTGAATCCTCTTTGTACCCTAACGACACTTTGGTAAGCTATCCCAAAGCCTTTCCTTTATCTTGCATAGTGACTCCACCCAAGGGACGTTCCCTTTCCACCCTTCTCTATGAGGTCATCTTCAAGCTCACCTAGTGACTCCACCTTTCCAGAACCCACTTTTCCCTTATACGTTTCCATCCTTTGGTGAGCCTTGAGCTCATCTGGCGTCTCCATTGAGGTGCTACCCTAAGTAATAGAACCATGGCCTCACGGGACTTACCATGGGAATTTCATAAGTTTTATCCCTCCTTTGATGTTCAAGATATTCCTGGATATCCAAATCATTGCTCCCCGAAGTGGAGGGAAAGTTGCCCCAAATTTTACAGCGATCTAGCTCTAACATTCACCCATGTCGTGAATTATATGAAGTATGTTTCGAGCTTAAATGTGCTGATGAATATTTTCATGTCTTCACTAGAATCAAATCAACATGATTGGTTTGCACACTCATGTGATCCAAAGAGTATCCCTTCTTCTACAAAGCTCATTGAAGAATTTCTCAGGCAATATTGACCAGCTACTCAAAGTTTGCAAGATGCCTTCCAAGAGCTCAAACGCACTCTTTGCTGAGAAGGTTTTTTTATCGATGATGAGACAATATATGAAGAAAATATTGAAGATCCTAATGAAGCAGATCTGGATGAGACATATGATGAAGATGAAGTATCTGCTCTTCCACTTGATAAGGACATCCAGACCTCTGCTCCTCCTACACAGCAAGAAGAGAACATGATAAGTTATAATCCTTTTGAAAACTTTGATGATGTCGTGTTCCGTGATTGTGGAAATGAAGAAAACTTCCAAAAGGATCTCGATGAAGTTTCTCTTGCAGAAGGCCTGAACGAGATTTGTTATATGTTTTCCCTTTTGAAGAAAATGAAGTTATCCAGTCTTGTGAGGAAGTGATCAGCTCCTATGATGAAGATGAATTCATGGAACAACCCTCATATATAGTTGACGAATGCATTGATGATTTCATACAGGTTGGGAGACGTAGATGGGATGTGGGTTGATTAATTATTGATAGAGATCCCATTTATGACATTGAGGGTAGCTCTCAAGAAGAAGGGGTTGAAATGTCATTTTCAAAGGACTGGCCTCCATGCATGTATGATTTAGATGTTTGGAAGCCTAGTGATGAATGGTTACATATTTTTTTTTCCCTTTCGAGGATGACTTGTCGCAACATCATCTTCATTCATCCTTTGGTACATACCCTTTTGAAGATGCAGATTTGTTTTGTGAGGAGTTCCGACCATTGTGCTCAGATTTTGAGGAATACCAGGATGTGGCCACCTCAATGCAGTCAGAGGTTCATTTTTCAAAGCGGAAGTATTTTTATCTTGGAGATTCACAAAGGAAGAGGCAATGTTTTTCTACACCTGAGAATGTTCATTACCTCTTACCCTCTTCTCCAAGAGAACGTGCAGTATTCTTCCTATCTCTCATCTCCTCTCAGCCATCGAAAAGCAGTGAGTCTTTATGCACCGATGAAGATGAGCCTTCGTCTACACATATTATCCCCCTACAGAGATGGATTGATCAGTGTTGTGGCTACACTTTAAGGTGGGATGATCAGGATGATGGTTTCTCTTTGCAGCAGGATTTCCTTCCTCCCACCCATCTTCATGTGTTTTTCATGATCGATTATATGTGTGTTTATATTCATGATTATTATGTGATTGACTTATCTTTGTTGTATTATATGATTAAGCACGGAAGGAAATGATTTGATGAGATGGCCAAATGGTTGCACTGGTTATATGACTTCACCTGACATCATCCAACACGTGATCTTCAAGGCCCCAAGGCCCTAGGTAAGTAGGTAAGTCATTTTGATTTCATGCATTTGCATCTTGATTGCTCATATTAGTTTAGATGCATTTGATTTTCATTTTGTTATACTTGCATATTGATTTCATGCTTAGTTTAGAAATTTTTGAAAAAATGTCAAACTTTTCTTTTTCTAGCTTAGTTTGTTTTGATTATGATCATATGAGAACAAGGATGAGTAGGCCATCCTGCACTTGACAGTTTGATGTTTTCTTGCAGGCACAGGTCTACCAGGAGATGTTGTTGTTCTCATGCATTCTACGGTGAGCACATGTACCCAAGTAGGAGCCATATATTATCCCCATTTTGTGGATAACTAAGGAGATCATGTCTCAAGGCCCTTAGGTTGCATATATGCAATGTCGAGAGACTACATGACCAACAATAACACTTTTGCACAAATGGAAAACTCACTCACCACCACAGATGGTCACAGTTTTTCATATGGCATCCACCACATCAGCTGGCTTCCGAAAGGTAGCGAGCCTTGCTCCATGAGGTACAAGTCAGTATTATGGTGAGAATCATTTCAATATTGAATCCATTTGATTATGTTGTATCTTAGAATGCTCTAAATTTCATCATATATTCTTGGACATTATGCCTTTTTCTCTAATTCACCTTGGTGGTTTACATTGCTCCCAGATAAGTGTTTTTTCTTAGGGATGGGTTTACTACTAGGAACTCCCTTAATGAGCCATCATACCATTCCCAACCATACTTACCACTTTCCAACATTATTCCCCTCCATTTCCTTATCTCTTGGGATTTTAGGGTGTATTGACCCAAGAAGGGGTTGTCCCTCATTTTATGGGAAGAAGGGGCTAAAGGCCCAGAGGGGTTGATGTTGGGTAAAAGATAAAAGCCTTGTATAAACCTTCCAGATGCTTCGCCCATGGATCACCCAAGAAAGCAATGAAAAACTTATCTTTGAGTAAAGGGGACCCATAATATAGTAAAGAATGCTTAAAAGGTTAGTTGAAGGATAAGAGGTCTCATCACAAGTCGACCTATCACATCCATGGATATCTATTGGTATGACATTATCATCATCTGGTCACCAAACCAGGGCAATGACTCTCAGTTGCATGGCTAAGAGAAAGGGGCTCTCATCACAATCCAACTTTCTCATTTCCATTAGGTGTTAGTTGGTGACATTGCCATCATCTGGTCACCATGCCAGGGCAGTGACCTTCAACCTATCTTTATTCTATATTGAAAGAAAATAAAGAAAAAAAGATAAAATGAAATTGATGGGTTTGGAAAAAGTGCATTGCGGACGAAGGTACCACACACCCTCTACAAAAGGCACCCATGAATGAGACACTACGACCCCTTGTATGTCATGAGCCCTATGCCCATTGAGTATTGACCCCAAGCACCTCACCCAATTTACATGGCTTGGAGAGGGATCTTTTGGAAACTCTCCTTTACCTAGGGAAAGATCTACCCAATAGGACACCTTGTCAACCCTCCCATATTCAAGCTTGACAAGTCCCATAGTACTATACATGTGGGGAAAAAATTTCTTGACTTACAAGGAATCCTTTGCCATATTTCATCCCAATTAGACTTGACCTATAGGGGCCTCACTTCCATCCATATCCATCTCCATCTTAATCCCCCGAGGGTCAGCGGGATTGCCTCCCTAGAGTGACCTAGTCACCCTTGAAGTGTGAAACCTACATCGAGGTGACATTGGGTGTAGGATTCCCAAATTGTAGCACTTGCTTTGTGATTGGGTTGGGATTTTCCCAACCTACAACTTTCACTATAACATTTTGGCACCATTGTCGGGGAGGATTTTGAATCCTCTTTGTACCCTAACGACACTTTGGTAAGATATCCCAAAGCCTTTCCTTTAGCTTGCCTAGCAACTCCACCTAAGAAAGCAATGAAAATATTATCATCGAGTAAAGGGGACCCACAATATAATAAAGAATGATTAAAAGGTTAGTTTAAGGATATGAGGTCTCATCACTAGTCGGCCTATCACATCCATGGATATCTAGTGGTATGACATTGTCATCATCTGGTCACCAAACGAGGGCAATAGATCTCAGTTGCATGGCTGAGAGAAAGGGGGTATCATCAGGAGCCAACCTTCTCATTTCCATTAGGTGTTTGTGGGTGGCATTGCCATCATCTGGTCACCATGCCAGGGTAGTGACAGTCAACCTCTCCTTTTACCCTAAAGTATGTGGACAAACTATGTTAGCTAATTTTGTATAAATAGAAATCATAAGATCACATTTTTAACATAACTCTCCCTCTCGTGAGAGTCCTTAGTCTGAAATTTGCGCCACACTTGGCTCTTTTTATCTCTTGTGCAGTTGTTTATGTCTATATTGATGAATGGTTGATGGAGGAGTGAGGCGCTAGCCTTGTATAATGTTTTTCTAGCTCTTATGGTGGACTGTCTTGGCATTTCTCTTGATCTTGGTATGTTTTTCTACTATTATGCTATCATTTCTTCAAGTCAAGTTTTTTTATGCTAGGAGCTAGGTGGGAAGTACAAGGGAATACACCCCCACCATAGTATTCATCATTTTATTGCTTCATCTCATTGACTATACAAGGGTTTTCTAAGAGAAGTATAAGGGCATACACCCTCTTAGCTTAAACCTTAGCCTAGAGAAACTTGCCAAAGGAAGTAAAAGGGATTACACCCCCAAGGAGGTAGCTTCTCTAAGATATTTTTTTATTTGAATCCATTAACCCAATATTAAAGGCACTAGTCATACTTATTTGCATTGGAGATATAAAATCATTGCCTTGGGAAACACAATTTTTGGTCTTTTGAAAGGTTTCTTGCTTGAAGTTGATTTTCCTCATTGAGAGGAGTATCCCCCCACTAGGGTGTCTCCTCTCTCCCACTACTCTAATTGTTGTTACAAAATTTAACCTACATCCATTGGGGTTGCATAAACCTAGCTACCTATCTACTCTTAATTCTTAAACTAACCCTACACTAGCTCCTAAATTTTGTACACTAACTCTACTAACTGGGGCAGATCTTTTGGTTTAGATCTTGGCACTTTTTCATGGTTGATTTTTTTGTTGCATGCCACTGATGCTACAAACATAATGCCACAATTTTCTGCAGAAAACACATATTTACAACAACCATCTTATCTAGCTTCTTAAGTGCCATCTTTCAGCCTATATTCATTGCCAATCTTGATGTTGATTTACTTAACTAGTTTAAATATTTGTATGCTTATTTAAATGTTTTAGTTGATGATATAAGTCGTCATTTATTGTTGCAAATTAGGGACAATAAGCTTAACTTGTTGATCCAACTAACATATATCATTGCAAAGTGTCTTTTCTTGTGTCTCGGGCAGGTACAATCATCCAGAGAAGTACTATACATGTGGGACAACAATTACTTGATTTACAAGGCATCCTTTCCCATCTTTCATCCCACTTAGAATTGACCTATAGGGGATTCAATTCCATCCATCTCCATCTCCATCTCAATCCCCCTAGGGTCACCGAGATCGCCTTCCTAGAATGACCTAGTCGCCCTTGAAGTGTGGAACCTACATTTAGGTGACATTGGGTGTAGGATTCCCAAGTTGTAGCACTTGCTTTGTGGTTGGGTCAGGCTTTTCCCAACCTACAACTTGTGCTATAACAGATCCTACTAAATTCAAAATGCAATTCGCTCGATAAATCGTTTCCAGGGATTAAGACTTAACAAATCTTGTAGTTTTACCAAGCATAAAACCAATTCAAATAAATCTTGTTATATAAAACCTAATCTATAAATATCATAGTCGTAGATTTGAGTCTATGGCTTCACAACTCTTTCAAGATCTCAGGGTTAAAAACTTCCTAAAATTTATGGAAACAAACCACACACGACTGTTAACACACTTGGACAGAATTTAAAAGCATGAAGATAGAGTAAAGGCATAAGAAAATTAAGAAATCAAATCTTCAAAGTAAAAGCAAGCAATTTAAACCATCACACCCTTCTAGCTCAAAGGGTTAGCTAAAGCGGTTTTGAGCCAGACGTGAAGCTATGCCGGACTAAGTAGGTCATAGGTTTGAATCTCTTGTTCCCCCATGGGGTTAATCCCTGTAATCAGAGCCGACGGTTTACCCCTTTTACCATCCATGAAGTGCATAAGTACTCTGGGGTTTCCAGTGAATTTTTACCTCAAAAAAAGATAACCATCACACCCTTCTTACATAAAAGAAACACACCATGCTTGTATTTAATGAAGAATGTCAACTACAAGATAAAATTACATAAATAAAATAAAAAACCACCATGTTCTCTGTTAATATTATGGTACTTGTGGGAGGTATTTACCCCCATGTGTGAACCTGACGAGAATAGAAGACTCCGGAAAGCAAGAGAAACGCTAATGAGTTGGCTAATAACCCTAGAAGCCTTGTCGGCTCAAGAAGATAATTTATATTAGGTTATTAGCCTCCAAGAGAAGAAGTCGACCAGAATTAATAATAATATACTGAACAGACACATACCTAGAAGGAGAAGTCGGCCCCAGCAAACTGGCAGGATTACTATAAATACATGGCGCCAGTTCTAATTTGACAGCATCTCAGAATTGTAGTTATGCAGTTTGGTGCGCACTACAGTTGCAGTTGATGCGCAGGTTTGGAGGAGGGTTGCAGGTGCAGCTGCAGCAGCAGCTAGTTTCAGTATTGGCGTGGATATCTCTTGACTAGGGTTTGGAACATCTGATCAATATTTTGTGTTGCGCTATCCTTGGGGATTGATGCGCTACTCCTTGTTTCACTATCTAGCCTAGGGTTTGCTTCCGGAGGAATTCTCAGTCAAGGTCAAGGTGCTCGGAGGGAGGCTTCGGCCTGTGGTTGGGTGATGAGGGTATCGTCAATGGTAAAATGAGCACACCATCTTCTATATTCTAACAGGTTTTATGGGCCCACACCCCTTCAGTCAACCTAAAACGCTGGAAGGAAACATAGCCACTAGATATTGAGCTCGTTGAGGAATTGTCGCTAGGGTTACTAGCAGGAGCAGCTTCCAAAAGCACTGCAGCTAGGGTTACCAGCAGAAGCAGTTGTAGAAACCCTAAACCTCTTGTTGAGGCACCTTAAGTGATGAGATTGAACTAATCTCCGGATAGATCAGTGCGCCCTAGCCCA